>OZ005648.1:127810819-127865256 GCA_963930645.1 Salticus scenicus | reverse complement strand
AAATTAAAAAAATTATATATATATTTACAATACTTATGTTTATGCATAATTTTTACAATGTAACAACTTTTCATTTATTTAATTAACTCTTTTGAAAAAGAATTTTTTTTTTTTTTTTTTAATTTGTTGTATGTATTGGGGAAAAAAATGGTAATATAGTACAAAGGATTAAAGTTTAATTTTAATTAAAATTTATTTATTTTTTGTTTTAATTAATTCGTAATAGAAATTCCAGATGAAAAAAATTCAAAATTAAATTTTACTTCCAAATAAAAATTTTATTTATTTTTTTCGCTAAAGTAATGTCTAAAATGATGTAAATGTGTGCATATATGTATTTGAGTGTATATATATATATATATATATATATATATATCAATTTTATGAACATGCAAAAACTAAGAGGAATAATAAAAATCTGGAGTGACTCCACTCGACTTTCCGAACATTGAGTAATTAACAGTTTTGTAGATAAAGTAAAGAAAGAGGAGTTGTTAAACAAACAAAAGAGAGAAAACCATAATAGAGTGTTTGAGCATTTTTCTCCATCTATTACACGATGTTTTATTTAACGCTACTGAACTTTGAGCCCATAGATCATAATGATAAAGAATTTTTCATTGTGTCCCTGTAAAAACCTATAAATGCTAGATTCACCAAAATGCTTATAGTTAGTGCAACAGTGATTTATAATACTCATATAAATTTTCAGCTCAATTCAATAAGGCGTTTAGATGCTATCGTACTTTTAAAAATTTAGTCCCATAGGCCATAATGATAAAGAATTTTTCTTTGTGTCCCTGTAAAAAAACTGTAAGTGCTAGATTCACCAAAATCTATACAGTTAGTTCAACTGTGATCTATAACATGTGTAAAAATTTTTTGCTGAGATTAATAAGGCGTTTAGACGCTATCACACTTTTAAAAATTTGGCCCCATAGGCATAATGATAAGGAATTTTTCTTTGTGTCCCTGTAAAAAAACTATAAGTGCTAGATTCTCCAAAATCTATACAGATTGAGTATTTGTGACCTATAATATGTGTATAAATTTTTTGCTCAATTGAATAAGGCGTTTAGATGCTATCGCACTTTTAAGATTTTGCTCCCATAGGCCATAATGATAAAGAATTTTTCTTTGTGTCCCTGTAAAAAAACTATAAGTGCTAGATTCACCAAAATCTATAGGGTTCGTACTATGGTGACTTACAATATGCTTACCAACTTTCAGGTTAATCGAACAAAGCGTTTAGACGCTAGCGTGTTCACTCACAGACATACACACACACATACATACATCATCGTAAAAATAGTGAAAACGGACTCAGGGGACCTCAAAACGTATAGAAACATCAAAATCTCGAATTCGGATTTTTGACATGATTACAATACTTTCCTCACTATAGTGTTCGGAAAGTAAAAATGTCGAGTGACTGCATTCGAATTTCCAAACATTGAGTAGGACCTAATACACTGTTGTTTAAATTAAAGTAAAGTAAGGGAAGTCATTAAATAAACAAAAGAGAAATTTATAATAGGTGTTTGATTATTTTCTCCCAAATAGTATATTGTTTATTGGAAGGTAATATATTCAAATTCTTTTATACATTTGTCTAAAAGAACTATTAATGCTAGATTCACCGAAATCTATACAGTTTGTGTGACATAGACGTATAATATGTATATAAATTTAAAGCTCAATCAAATGAGGCTTTCTGATGCTATAGCACTTTAAATTAAATAATTTCAGACTATAGGTCATAGTGTTACAGAATGTTTTGTTGTGTCTCAAATAAAATAAAAACTATAAATGTTAGGTTCACCAAAATTAATCTATACAGTTAATTCGACAGTGACCTATAACATGTATATAAATTTTCATCTGAATCAAAGAAGGAATTTAGATGCTTATCACACTTCAAATAATTTGAGCCCATAGGCTATAATGATAAAGAGTTTACCTCTGTCTCCCTGTAAAAAAAAAAAAAAAAAAAAATAAGTGCTAGATTCTGCAAGATGCATACAGTTCGTACTATGGTAACCTATAACATAAGTACCAACTTTTAGCTCATTTGAACAAAGCATTTAGATGCAAAAATGAACTCGTGCCCTCAAAACCAAAACTTAGACACAATAACACAAAGTCAAATTTTTGTCATGATCGTAATACTTTCATAACATATGTATTTTGGAAAGTAAAAAATTGCATGAAAGATATGTGAACCATTCAATTTTATCATGCTTAATAACACATTTTTAAAAAGGTATTTATGACTATGAGAGAAAAAATGACAATGTAGTTGAAAGCAATGGGGGAAAGAGGGGGGGGGGATTAAAATTGAAACTATAAAATATCACTTTTGCATCCTTAGAAAAATACAGATTTATTTATTATTGTTAATTTTTCATTTCTATTTCATTCATGTCTATTTTGAAATATTTGATTTGATTGTAATCACATACACATATTAATAAAAAATTGTTTTTTTTTTATAATGGAAAGAATAAAAATAATTTTTAATTTACTACTCGCAAATAATTAATAATAGACAAAATAGTATTTTGTCCGGGATGGTTTTAACCAGGTTTTTTCCAGTGAACCTTGGCTGCTTCGCGATCCTTGAAAAATCAGCTATATTGATCTCCTACTCGACTGCGGCTGTGGTGCCTTATCCTTGTTTCATAATCTACAACAGCTTGTTCGCTCACAGTGCAAATACCTTTGAAATTCTAACTACCAAATTTCTGCTCTGTGGTGACTATGACGCCCTCTCCACATTCCATGATATGCAACAACTTGTTCGCTTACTGTGCTCACCTTTGAAATTTGACAAAAAAAGAATAATCACTAATAGCTTAAACTTTCTGTGTATAAAATAAATTAATCTTGATCATATTTGGGAGTATATAGTTTGCGAGATGGCACTATTATTCTGCATAATCCGCCATTTAGGTAGAAACTATATCTCAGCTTCTATTGAAAATTACAACCTTAACAAAATATCTCAATGGCTCTGTTTTTCGTACTCATTATTAAATTTGTGTGTATATCTTCTGAAATGTATTCACTGTTATGCTGTAATCTTCCTTGTTTGTGGAAAAGCTATGTCTGAAAATCTGATGTACATAACTATACCCTTTTTAATTTAAGTGTGTATATTGTGTGAAAAGTTGTTTGTTTTATAAGTCATGTTTAAAAAAATGCTATAATAATTAATTAAATAAAGAAAAACCCTAATTATACCTCATGTTTTGTCGTCATAATATTTTCGGCTGGACATCCAGCTCTTAGCGACTCTTTCTGCAGTGGAGCTCTTGAACTGATGTTCTTGTATAGTCGTCGCCATAAGGTAGCGCCACACTCTATTTGATGCCATTGCGCCGCTGTCGTCACACACCTCTGGGTTTGTAGCAATTTCAATGGCTTCTTGGTACATTGCATAATTATTGCACACCAGCGGCGCAATGGCACCAGATAGAGTGTGGCACCACTTTATGGTGACGACTATACAAGAACATCAGTTCAAGAGCTCCACTGCAGAAGAAGAGCTGGGTGCCCAGTCGAAAATATTACGATGACAAAACATGAAGTATACTTAAGTTTTTTCTTTATTTAATTGTTTAAAAATGCTATAATTTTTCTTGTTTCTGAAAAATCTATACCTCAAAATCTAATGTGTATAACTACACCATTGTTTTCCTTAGTCATGTTTAAATTTGTGTAGTATATTGGATGAAAGTTGGTGCAGTTGAGTTATAAATTTTCTTGAAATTTTGTTATTTATGAATAACTATACTTGAAAATCTAATATATATAACACTTACTTTTCCTTACTCTAACTTTGATAAATTTTAAACAAAAAATGTCTAATCTATCATGGGTAATTACCAGTAATCCCGTCTAAAATTGGCAAAATTCCAAAATTGCCTTATAACTCCCCAGTTCATATATTAAAAAAGAAAAAAAAAAAAAAAAATCAATGTAAGGAGTTTTTCTGTCTTTACATAAACAGATAAATGAAAAAAACAAAACAAAACCTAATTCAAATAAATATAATTTCTCTAACATATTTATTATATAAGCAATTTTTTAGACTTTTTAACTGCAGACAGGTGAGCAGTAATAGCAGGCAATCCTACCACATTCTGCTTAAATCGGTTTAAAATTCAAAAACCTCCCTTTTAGTACCTTTGTTACATGGTACATAAAAAACTGAAAAGTTATTATTCTAAATGGAACATCATTTGTAAACATCCATCTGAGATGTCTAGAATGATAAAAGAAATTCTAACGTGTTGGCACCTAAATTCCATACTTTAGTTAATTAAAAAAAAGTAATTGTCGTCCCTTTCATTTGGTACTGGATTTGTGATGGTTGGACCAATATTTCTAATTTATTTGGCCATTTAACACTCCTCAAAGCTCTTAAACTCAAAATTGACTCATTTATTAATTGACATAGGTTGACATTTTCATTATCTCCACAACTAATTAAAATTTTTAAATTCTTTTTTCATTATTCCCTATGCTCAGTGGGAGCTGAACATATAGATGCACAGACAGACAGGCATCTTCTTTTATTATTATAGATACCAGAATTTCAGCTTTTCTGATAGTTAAATTTATAAAATAAATCTAAAATATCAATTTTGTATGACTGCTAAACCGACCATTAAAATTATCATTTTTCATAATAAGAGGTACCTTATTGAAATAAATTAGACATTTTCTTAACATACAAAAACTTTTTCTCACTGAAATGTCCCGTAATTTTTTAGGAATTTACAATCACTTGTGTATGTCATATGTAACTTTGAAATATTATCGTACCTTATTATTTTTCCCTCTTCATATAGGATTCTGCTAATGGAACGCCTGTGACCTTAAGAGTGGATGAAAAAGGATTTTTTTTATACTGGACAGATCAAAATAAAGTATACAAATTTTATAGTATTGATAATTTGTTTTTTCATAATTAAATTCATGTTACTATTATTATGTTTTCAATACTTCGTAATCCAGCATCTGGTTTGTCTCTCCATAATCCGGCAGATAACAGACCACAACACTGTTAGATTACTGGAAATCACTGATAGTAATACATTTAAATGGCAGAAACTATGCTTTATTTTATACATTATATAAATGCAATATTGTATTACAGCCGAACCTCGTTAACGTGAACACTGTTAACAGGAAATACTTTTAACATGAACTGAACCCCGACAAAAGGAAGATTAGTTTCTTAGGTTCTGATAGCGTGAACTACTGTTAACATGAACACATTTTTTATCCCCTTGAGGATCATGTTAACGAGGTTCGACTGTATATACTACATTAGTATCTTATCTATATAAACTAAAACTACAATAAAGAAAATTTAAATTTACTATATACTACTGTATTATTTTATATAAATAGTTCTAATTCTCTTCATTTTGGTAAATGGAACCCCAGTGGCAGAAAGTTTTGTAGCTGTCTGCAACAGGCTTTTAAAATTTCATAATCTGTCTGCAAAATTTACGTGTAATCAGGGGTGAAAATGGCTTACACCTACCAGAGAGCGTCTAAGACGTCATACATCGGTAGTGCATGGTCGTGGGCAAAAAAGTCCATAAATTGCAGACAATTTTTTATGACTACAGACAAAGACTTCAAAAGTTGCTGGCAATTTTCTTTTATTACTACAGACAAAGTGTCCAACAGTTGCAGACTAATTTTTTTTTTTTATTAGTGCAGACAAAAATTGTCCACAAGCCGTTTTTCTGTATCCACGTCCGTGTCGCAGTGTTTCTGCCACTGGGAATGGAACAATTGTCCAAAAGAAGCAATGCTTTTTGTTGAATATTCTGTTTTTAAGGATGAAGGTACAAACAGTTTTTTCTAATCATTTGATGAACAAAGATTTAGTCATCCACACTTTGCTTTGTTTTTTGCCATCAACAGGAAATTGAATATTTTTACAAATGCCCTAGGGTTTTTTGCCTTTCCGATCACCAAATATTTCATCATATGTATACCACTTCCATTTGAACAAAATATAAAATTGACTCGGTCTTATGCTAGTTTTCACCCAGGAGTACTAGTCGAATTACTGGCAGGGCTGGAAAAATAAAGTGCTGGATTATAGGAGTACTATATTTTTATTTGTTCTCTGTAAACAGTGATTGAAGCCCAAGTTCTATAGATCTTAAATGTTTGACCATAAAATGACATTTCTTATACTTGATTTTAATTTGATATTACATGATTCAAGTGTTAAGTTCTTTATTTTAGAAAGAATGGGAAAAGTAACGTATCAAATTATAACTTCTGCTTGGAAATGTTACAATTACAAATATGTGCCCCTTTTTTTCATAATTAATCATACTAGAACTTTAAAATCAGTTAATACAATAAAATTGCATACATGACATTTCTGCAATTTTGTTTCAAAATCATCTGAATTTTTAGCAGAATTAAAAATCCTTGCTTTTAGCGATTTTTACCTTTGTATAACATTAGAAAATCTAATATATTGAAACAGAAAAATCAAAGGAAGACATTTTATCAGAATTTAATAATTCAGATTGAGCTTTCTTATATAAGAAATGATAAAATAATTTATTTTTTTTTCTTTTTGGTACTTATGATTTTATGGTTAAATATTTTGCAAATGCAGAATTAAGAAAGTCCAATTTTCAGTGGTTGATCTCTGTATGTACTATATCTGTTATCAGCATTACTTAAAAACAAATAACTTTAGGAAATTCAAATTTGGTGTTTTGAAGTTCATACATTTGGTTGCCACTTGAAAAATTTTATCAAGATTGGCAAGTTTGAAGGTAAATTAATAACAGCCTTGATTTTTTCTTTAAAAGTAAATTTAGGCATTATAATTGAAGGAGGCGGTGGTTCCCCTCATACAGAATTATATGTCAAATAAAACTATTCCTGAACATTTTTTAGATTAGTTTTAAAGTACATTGAGCTTTATTTTCTTACCTTATTGATTTTACGACTTAATATGCAATCTGCGTTTATAGTATTGAAATGCAGGGTAAGAGAAAGTCATGTGAGTAACATACCAGATTATTTTTCTTAAAGAAAAAAAAAGTAAAAGAAAAATTCAAATCTGATACTTTGACATCTCATAATTTTAACAAAAATGTATTAGGGTAAGTGCACCAGTGATTGGCACTTTTAGAGCAATCTCTGATGTTTTTAATGTTCTAGTCATCAGAAGATATTTTTAGAAATTTTAAGTTAATACATATAGCATGAAAGACATTCAGAACCACATATATGTTAAAATATATACATTTGATAACAATTATTTTGTTTTATGAATTTTATTTGACACCCACTCAATGTTCCAGTAATTGACACTGCCAGTTTTCCTTTTATTAGTAATTGGCACCCTATGTTCCAGTGTTTGACACTGCTAGTTATTCATTTTACCAGTTATTAGCACCCTATGATCCAGTGTTTGACATAAAATGTTAAAATTCTTATATGTAAAATATACGATTTTATTATTTATTAATTATTTCGGGATAGATGTCAATTACTAGAGCATGCCAATCACTGGAGCACCTACCCTATAACTAATTGATTGCTATGCTTCCATCCTTTATATTGAATTATTGACTGGGTATTTTTTTACACATAGGAGATTGAATTTTTAGAAATATCAAGTGTCAGAGATATTCGTACTGGAAGATATGCTCGTATTCCTAAGGTAAAAAATCTTTATATTTGAATTACTAAAAATAATGACATAATTTTAATATTTTATTGTTTATTTGGATAATCCATTAGAATATATGTTCCCTAGAACATATATTAAAATATTATGTATATTAGATATTTATAAATAGCTAGTTCTTTAAAACTGATTACAGATGTAATTTTATATTGCTGTGTGAAGATTAGTTATGTTTGTCTTTCTTGTACATTAAAAAAAATCACACATACATATTTATTTATTATTATCTAGGAAGGCAAACTGCGGGATTCTGTTACTATGGGTCCACCGGATGTTCCATTAGAAGATAAAACTGTTACTGTTGTTTATGGTCCAGATTTAGTAAACATTAGTTTTTTTAATTTTTGTTGCATTGGAAGAGAAATTGCTCAAGTAAGTTATTTTTTTTTTAAATCTTATGTTATTTTTTTTTTTATCTTATGTCTGTTAATTTTTTATGCTCATTCGCATAAAATTAAGAATTTTATTGTAATTTTTTAAAAAGTTTTTTTTGATCTATTATACATGTTTTGCTTGCGTATTTGAATTCAGTCATGTATGAAGATATTTAATTTGAATAAAGATTGTACTTTTTATTCATTGAGTATGAAAAATTAGACACATAAGGAGTAATTTGTAATTATTATAAGTATTTTAAACTGAAGCTTGTTTGATAAATATGTATACATTTAAATCTGTTGCTGTTTTATTAGTACAGAGGCCTATTTCTTTCATATAAAATAGACTAAATGAAAACAGGCTTTCTTTTCTTTTTCTTTTGGTAATAAGTTAAAATAAACAATTAATAATTTATTACTAAAAAGACTTATGCAATGCGTTCTACATTTTTTATCTAAATGCAAGGTGGTCACTAGTCAGGGAGTTTAAGTGAGTCTGGAATAGTCAGGAAATTTTGACAAATTTTGTGGAAATAGGCCATATTTGAAAGCTTGTTATTAAAAATTGTTAAATTATTCACTAATTTTGTGAATTTTTTTTTGGAGAAAAAACAGTTTAAGTCCAGGAAAATGGTGAAAAATAGTCATGGAAAAATCTGGGAATTTGGAAAATTTCTAATGTTGGTCACACTGAAATAAAATTCTGCTATGGACAGAATTTTAATAATATTTTTTTTAATGGACGATTTATCTTTCTTTTTCTAAATTATCTTTTGTTTTATAAATAAAATATTAATAATTTAAATAAATGTAAAATCTTTAGAAAAGTAAATACTGTGACATCATAGGTACAACTGTATACAGTCGAACCTCGTTAACGTGAACACGCTTAATGTGAATTATTTTTAACATGAACTGTTTTTACAGTCCCCGTCAAAATAAAGATTAGTTTAGTTATATGAAAATTAGTTACTGATAACATGAACACACTTTTTATTCCCTTAGAGATTCATGTTAACAAGGTTCGACATCTATTCAGAAACAGAAATAAAAAGGAAAAATTGACAGGATGTAGTTGTCACAAGGGAATATAAATTTTTATCCATAGTAAAAAAATTTTTAAAAAAGAAACAGTGTGACACTCAAGAGTAGGATAAATAAGAACAGAAATAGCTCTGGAAAAATAGTGGATAAAGAAAGATTATTATTATTACTTTGTTATTTAGTCTAGCTGAATGCATAGTTATTTTTTTAATTTTTAGTATTTCATTTTGCAGCTAAAAAATAAGTGAATAAATAAAAAGCCATAAGATGTATTTAGTGAACATTCACATTTTTTAACTAAAAATTACAAAATAAATAAATAAAAATAAAGGTGATGTGTAATTCTGTAAATGGATTTCTTCGTAGAATAACATGGTCTTCGTCTTGTGTCAGCGATAGGGAGAGAGATCCTTTAAGTACAGTAAGCAGTTTCTTTGACTCAAAACACTATTTTTCATTACTTTTTTTTTTTAAATAATTGGCATCATAACTTTAAACTTATACTTTACAAATTAATCATTAGTATTAAATTTAATATATATACACACACAAAGAAATCCACAAAGATTGTTTCTGGTTATGTGATTAAATTCATTGATTGATAGTTTAGTTGTTCAATTAGTAGATGGAAAAATAAAGTTGTTTTTTACCCAGGAAGTGTTGTATTCATCAACTATTTGACAGAAATGTTACAATATCTGTAGTACATAATGTTGACTAGCAAAGATTATCGTAATTTAGAACTCATATTTGTTACTTCATTTCAACAAAAGAGAAATGACCCACAAGTTCATATTTTTTTGTGATGTGGTTTAGATTCTGGCTGAAAAAGAGATATTTTAAAAAGAAGATAATAAAAAAAAAAAGCATTGTTACTATTTTGTGGTAGACCATCTATATAAATAAAGCAGAGTTTGTTGGAGGAACACATTCAGGCAGACCACTCCTATTTTTGATTGGTCTAGATTTAACTACTTTGGTGATGGAAGTCTGCCTTTTTTTTTTTTTAGTAAAAACTAAAGAATTTTTTTAAAAGATACTGCATAGATGTTACACTTTTGCAAAGAGCTCTAAAAACTGTTAATTTTTTGTGAGGACACTATATACATCAAGTTATTAGATTTAAAGATACAATGTTGCAAAGTTTCACAGTGCGATATCATTCGATTGCTTTTATCTTAAAATAAGAGTCTAATATTAAACAAAAAACAGTCTAATATTAAAGAATAATGAATAACTTTTTAAAAATTAGCAGTTTTGAAGTTCTAAGAGCTGCAATTTTTAAATTACAGCGTACTTATTTCCCATACATAATCCATTAAATTTGTAAACAATTGTTGATCCCTTCTTGAGAATCACTCACATAAGACTGTAGAGCATTGTTGCAAAACGAGTGCAAAACATAAGAAATATTTTATTTCCTGTTGTCAATATATACCCAAATTGAAGAAGTGCTTGGGAAAGGACTTACTGCAGGCAGTGGGAACCTGGACCTGATGCAACGTCACAGAAAAAAAGCTGACAAAGGTAATGGGTACCCAAAGTGAGGTTTTAGAGCGATTTCAATGTATTTTTTTTTTTTTTTTAAGTTTTTATTTAATTTATAACTAGCAGGCTTTGCCCGCTTCGCTGGACATTAAACTTAAATGAGTTGTCAAAATCCCATATCTTTATTCTTGACCTAAGTTCTCGCCATGATTGGTAGAGTTTTTCTCGTGAGGAGTCTGGGTCCCTACTGCCGTTGGCAGCAACTTACCCACTTCATACTCCCCCTTCTTCAGCGGGTGAGTTCGAAGTTTTGCAAAATCCCACTAATGTACATAATGCGTACACTTAATCAATATCCACACACCAAAATTCGCCATTCTAAGATAATTCAAAGCGAATTCAAACAGAAAAACATGTTTTTACACATGTTTATTGCACTCTGACTCCGAGAAGGGAGGGGAGGGGGGATTTCGAATTTCGTGAAATCTAGTTACAATAAGTGCCGGATGCATACAAACAATTTACGCCCCAAATTTTGTGACCACAGAAGTCTTTAATAGAAAATATTCTAAATAAATAAATACAAAAAGCACAGCTTTTGAATGGAACCCCTTTGGTGACTTTAAATATTTTAAACCATTTTTGTGATGAACTGAATTGGCTATCTCAATTGTGCAATTAAAGATCTTGGCGAGAAACATCCGAGCTACTTCGGTGCCGAATTTCAAATTTTGCCAAAGGGATCCGATACTAAAAGTGTTCCATGCACAAAATAAATAAAATAAAATAATTTTTTTTTTCTTATATTTACAAAATAAAAATTCTTAATAAAATCCAAATTATAATCATTTACAATTAAGGGGAGAACATAAAATAATCTCATAAAGTACATAATAACAGCAAAAAAAGTACTGCTTAATTAAATAAAATATTAAACTAATGCCAAATATCTCTATGAAAATATTTATTCACATACAAATTCCTGATTTAAAAAAAAAAAAAAAAAAAACTCCAACTTTTGTAGGTATTTTTCTCTCTAATTTTTATTATTATTCATGTGAAATTAAAAATATTTCATTTTATTTCTGGAAAATAAAAAAATATATAAATATAAAGCCTACTACCGAATCTGGGTTGAAAACGGAAAAAGGGTAAAATAAATTAGAAATATCAGACCTATATTTATAAATTTGATACCAAATGATTTTTCTGAATCTAGGGATTCAAACAGATTTTCGATGCGACGATTAGATTTTTAAAAAATAACTGAAATTTAAGTGGCAACGGAAAAAGGGAAAAATAAATTAGAAATATCAGACTTATCGTTACAAATTTAGTACCAAATGAAAGGGGTGATTTTTCTGAATCCTGGGGTGTAAACAGTTTCTCGATACGACAATGGGCTCTTCCCAGCATCGTCTGCTCAATCACGTGATAGAGGAAAACGAATAAACGAATTCTGAGAATCGAATTCAATTAAATATTGTTCTTAAGAACAAAAATTTTAATATTTAATATAAAATAAAATAAAAGTAATATTGTGCATTTGTAAACAGTAGAATAATTGTATTTGTAAATTTAATAATTTTTAAAAAACATTTTATGTGTTTATTTATTTTTACTTATAAGAATCGATTTTTGTATATTGTAGTGTAACTGTAACATTAACTGATCTAGCAATAAATAACAGCTTGTTCTTGTGGAATGTTTACGGATTATAAAATGTTTTCATTTAATTGAATTGCATAAAGGTGTTACAACAAGTTAATTAACTTAGTTACTGGTCTAAATGGATTTACGTAGTACGATATTGTACTGTCACTGATTTAAGTACCAAAAATCAGAGTATTTAAACATGGTCTTCATGAACATCAATAACAGGTATAAACTAAATGATGATTGTAAATGTATACAGTAAACGAAAGATGATGAATAATGATATAAAATGGATTAAAAATGATGATGTATAAAAAATAACACAGATTAAATACGATTGATCAAAAATAAGAATAGAAAATATGTTATTTTAGCAATCGCTCTAGCTAAACAAGACTTCGTCTGCTATTTGTTTTTCATCCATCATGTGACCTCTGACGTCAGGTGGGAAGAGCCCATTAGATTTTTTAAAATTAACTAAAGTACGGAATTTAGATAGCAACACTTTATTTCAATCTTTTCATAATTTGTAGTGCGAATCACGCAAATAAAAAAGTCTTTATCTTAAAAATTTATTTTTATATTTTATTTTTCCATTCAAAGCGTTTTAGGGAAAAAATATTTATTGCGCATGTGCAGGCGTTTTTTACCCACAATTTAAATGCTAATCATAATTTTGAAAATTTCTATAGATATAATTTTAAGTTGGGTGAAGACCTAAGTTTCTGCCAAGTGCCGTTGAATTCCATCCAGCCGTTCTCGAGTGATGCCCGGATAAACGTGTTTTAGTCTTTTACCCCCCAGGGGGGAATTTCTGAAAAGTTGATAGATATAATTTTAAGTTGGGTGAAGACCTAAATTCCTGCCAAGCGCCGTTGAATTCCGTCCAGCCGTTCTCAAGTGATGCCCGGACAAAAAAAGCGACATACAGACACAATGACACGCACACAGGCAAAATTTTCTGAAGTCATTTTCGGCTTTCATGGGGTGTGAAGCATGAAGATATCGCAAAATTTTTCAATTCTGACAAATTTACAGACAAAAGTCTGATTTTATTAATATAGATGTAATATAAAAAATAAATAGTGATTCAATTCTTTTGAAAATTTATTCAGTAAGCAGCGAAAATAAAACAGAATAAAATAGAATAAAACAATTTGAATAAAACAGAAAAATGTCTGGTAGGTAACATCCAGAAAAAAAAAAAAAAAAAAAAAAAAAGGAAGGCCTTTTCTCCAAAACTAAATTTTGTTTGGTACAGAATTTTAATTTAGAATTGCACAAGAGAAGGAAATTTCAAATGTATTGGTTCTCAACTACCTCTGTTTTTGGGTTTTGCCTTGCATATGTGTCATTAAAATTCACAAACTAGTGTTGCATTCCTCAAACAGAAAAGTAATTTATATATATATATATATATATATATATATATATGTTTTAATGTTCTTAATCTTTTGAGAGGCAAGGTAATTACACTTATTTAATTTGAAAAGGCATAAAATTTTATGAACAAAGTTGAAAGAAAAGAAACAAATGGCAATTTTCTGCTACATTATATAAGTAAAATTTGTTGGAAATTAGTAATTGTGTCCTTGTAGTAAGGGTACTGCACATTGAAGGGTTAAGGAGAAAAGTTTTTTTTAGTGGGACAATAACAGATAAATAAAGCATGTATATAGCTAAAAATGCTTAAGGAGAAACTTGTCATTTAAAAGCTGTGGCAGTGATTGATAACTGTAAAAGCTCATAAATTGTTTTAATTTCTGCATTGTGGTTCCTGCATCATTTATTTTACATTTTGATTTACAATATTTATCAAGAGAAAAGATAAAAGAACTCTTTAATTTTCAGAAAGCACCATTACAAAATAAATTTAAAAAGATATTTTTTATTTTTAAATTCAGGAATGGACAGATGCTCTTATGAAAATGGCATATAATTTGCTTGCTTTAAATGCTCCAGCCTCTACTTTTCTTGAAAAATGTTATAGAAAAATAAAGCTTATGACAGATAAGGAAGGAAAAGTTCCTGTAAAAAAGTAAGTTTCTTTTAACAATAATTCTTTTTCAAAATGGATTACTGAAAGTGAATACTCAATTGCATGATTAAGATTTTTTTTTTTTTAAAGCTTGGTAATGCTATTGGTCTTTTTTTCTTTCTTCCTCTCTTTTTTTTTTTTTTTTTTTTTTTTGCATGAAGCTCATAACATTTCTATTTTGTTTTAAAACTTTAATGATTAGTAGAATAAAGCTATTTTTAATGTCTATAAATTTTTAATTCATTTGGTTTAAATGTGCAGAAAGTAAAGACTACTATGACTAAATTTTATTTTCTATTAACAAAGTGTAATTAATGTACCGTAAAATCCCGAAAGTAACCCTCCCCCCCCCTGCCTTTTTGAAAAGCAAAACGGATAAATTTCAGGTGGGGGGTTATAATCAAGATTCTTTAAAAAAGTGAAGAAAAGGGAGGGGAGGTTATATTCGATGGAGGGGGTACTTTCGGGATTTTACGGTACCTACTTAAAAGGAAATATTAAAGGTAATTTCTTGCATTAAAGTTAAAACAAACTGTGATGATTCCATTGATAACATGCATCCGGCACTTTATGAAAAATTAGTTAAATTAGAAATAATATATAAATATTAAAACTTAATTCAATGCCAAACTTAACTTGCAATGCCGACGTACCGTAAGTGCGCCCGAAGATTGGATGTAGCCTTGTTGGATAGAGAAAAAAAAGGGGGGGGGGTTACTTTCAGGATAACGGAGACATTTCACTTTCAGCGAGAAAAGGGAGGAGGGGTTATATTCGATGGGGGGGGGGGTTACTTTCGGGATTTTACGGTACTTATGTTACACTGCTTACTTTAATCTAGTTTGATAGTTTGCAATGTATGTGCAATTGAAAATATTACAGATATTGGCATATTTCATCCATATGTTAATTTGCGTAACTTGTTATTATTTCTCTGGTTTTGATATAATTGCATTGTTGTGTTTTTTTGTTATGCACTTTTTCTAATTAATCTACTTTCTATCATTTTAGTGTAGTTAAAATGTTTGCTCAAAATAAAGAAGATAAAAAGAGAGTTGAAAAAGCTTTAGAAGCATGTGGTGTTTCAGCAGGAAAGGTAATTTTTGAAAAATATTTTTAATCCATAATTATAGAGTGTTATGTTATTAATTTCTCTTTTAACTGTTTTTTTTTTTTTTTTTTTTTTTTTCAGAATGATACTATAAGTCCAGAGAAATTTTCTTTTGAGAATTTTTATACTTTTTATCGTTTTTTAACTGGAAGGGAGGAAGTTGATGCCATTTTTGAACGTTTGTAAGTTAAACTTTAACTATATATTATTTTGTTTTGTTTTTGTTTTCCATTTTCTTAAGTGCAAAATTTTAAATACTCCCCCCCCCCCCCCCCCCCAAAAAAAAAAAAAATATATATATATATATATGTACTAGCTGACCCGACAAACGTTGTTTTGTCATATAAATTATTTCTAGAGAATATTTTGCTAGAAAAAAATAACTAACTTATTGTAAGTGTGTAAGGATGTGGTATATAAGTGAAACAGGTATGGAGCGCTGTGAACGGTGACTGTGAATTCTGATTATAACGTAAAAGACATAATTACCGAAATTTTTGCTTCTTGCTACTTGCTTCTTGGTACTTTCTACTTGCTACTTGTTATTTAAAACCTGCGCTGAATGTCGAACAGCACAAAATTTTATTTCATACGGCAAATATTTCAATTTATGAGAGAATCTCTGATAGCAACGAATTTCACATAAAAATTCCGTCTTTTTTGAATAAGCTGTAACAATCTGGACCGATTTGATGAAAATTTTTATCAAGAATGTAGAGTTCGTATTAAATGAAAACTTAAACTCGTTTTAATTAAAGGTGAAAAAGTTGAAACTCAATTTATTTTAAAACAGGTGTATTTCTTTAATCTACAAAAACTTAATTTATCGTAATGCCATTGGATGTACAATACTTTTGGTTAATCCTTGAGGAGTATACACAAACAAATTCGAAGGTTTTCCAACCCTGGAACACGCAACATATAATTGGCCGTGAGAAAAGCACGCATTTTCTAAATCTGAGCCACAAATTAGGACCCCTTTGGTGACTTTAAATATTTTAAGCCATTTTTGCGATGAATTGAAATGGCTATCTCAATTGTGGAACTAAAGATCTTGGCGAGAAGCGTCCGAGCTACTTCGGTGCCAAATTTCAAATTTTGCCAAAGGGATCCGATACTAAAGGTGTTCCATACAAAAAATAAATAAATAAAATATCAGTGACATACACACGCACAAAAGTATGGGACCCCATTGGTGACTTTAAATATTTTATGCCATTTTTGCGATGAATTGAAATGGCTATCTCAATTGTGGAACTAAAGATCTTGGCGAGAAGCGTCCGAGCTACCTCGGTGAAAATTTTCCATACAAAAAATAAATAAATAAAATATCAGTGACATACACACACACAAAAGTATGGGACCCCTTTAGTGACTTTAAATATTTTAAGCCATTTTTGCGATGAATTGAAATGGCTATCTCAATTGTGGAACTAAAGATCTTGGCGAGAAGCGTCCGAGCTACTTCGGTGCCAAATTTCAAATTTTGCCAAAGGGATCCGATACTAAAAGTGTTCCATACAAAAAATAAATAAATAAAATATAATAAATTAGCTACACAAATTTGTAGGTTAGGGTGGTTGTTAATCAACGCGCGTGTAAATTTGATAGAAAATTATATAAAATACTCACTCCAATTCCGCACCAAATTTGCAAAATGTATAGTTTTTTATGTACACTCCAAAACTCTTCAAACACTAATTACATCTTGATGTAATGTTTCAATTAGAACACAATCTTTTGTATAACAATAATAACACGAAGTTACAAAATATTTTCCTGGATTTGATCGCAGCACCAACTGTCGGGACAAACTGGAATTACAATAGAATATACACAAGCGAAGTGTGACGTCACTGACCGTCAGTGGATGCAAGAAAAAGATTTCCTATGTTAATCTCCCATTGGATTTTTTATAAAAAATTATTAAAAATCGAGGAAAATTATTTCTCGATTTTAATCCCTGTATTTGGGTATAGATATGTATTAGTTACCGTATGCATGTGTTAGATTGAGTTATTTTGCTCTCAAATTGACAAAATTTTAATTTTAAATTTCAAAACTCTGTCTTCCTTGGCGTTTTTTGTATTTGGCGATCAAAAACGTAATACGAAAATATACATGCCAGATGTATAATTTCGTAATATGTATTGTACGAAATTGTTTCATATTATTCATTAGTCTCTTAATATAAGTTGTTGAAATAACCATTATTTTTGAAAGAAATTAAATATGTTCGCCAGATGATATGGCGATATTTTTTTTTCCGCCAAGGATGACAGAGTTTTGAGATTAAAAATTCAAATTTTATAAATTTTACAGCAAAAACAACTCAATCTAACGCATGCACATAACTAATACATATCTATACCCAAATATGGGGATTAAAATCAGGAAATAATTTTCCTCGATCTTTAGTAATTTTTTACAAAAAACCCAATGCGATTAACATAGGAAATATTTTTCTTGCATCCACGGACGGCCAGTGACGTCATCACTTCGCTTGCGTATTATTGAATATTCGATACTACGATCGTAGCGCAGTCTGCCGGATCTAATGTGAAACATTCCAAAATCAACAACAATTTATAAGTGATAAATTAATTAAATAAACATTTTAAATTGGACTGAATTGTAAATCTAAACCATTCTCGAATCCACATGAAGACACACAAAAAATTTCATTAAACTCGGTCCAGCCATTTAGGAGGAGTTCAGTGACATACACACGCACAAAAGAAATATATATATAAAGATAAATACAAAGGCACAGCTTTAGTATAAACCCGCCCCCCTTGTCGACTTTAAATATTTTTGGCCATTTTTGCGATGAATTAACATGGCTATCTCAATTGCGTAACTGACGATCTTGGTGAGAAACATCCGTACTACTTCGGTGCCAAATTTCAAATTTTTCCAAACTAAAGCTGTTCCATACAAAAAAAAAAAAAAGAAAAACTGTTTTATGATATATACAAAATAAAAATAAAAAATTCTAATAAATTTGAAATTATTACTGTTTACAATTAAGGTGAAAACATAAAAGAACCTTTATAAGTTACATATAAAGTATCAATTAAAACGAAAAATTTTGTTTTACTGTAGAAAAGAAAAGTACGACTAAATTAAATAAAAATTTTAAGCTAATACCAAGTATCTCTATGAAAATATTTATTTACACGCGAATATTTTCATAGTATATTATTATTTTTTTTTTCGAATTTTTATTGTTTATCACGCGAAATTAAAAATATTTTATTTCCGGAAAAAAATAAATAATGGTGAATTTTGTTTATTTTGGCATCAAATATATTTTTTTTTAATCACTTTAAAGTTAAAATGGAGTTATTATTTAATATCTTTTGATCCAATTATCCGATTGAACTGAATTGTAAATCTAAACCATTCTTGAATCCACCTGAAGACACACAAAAAATTTCATTAAGCTCGGTCCAGCCGTTTAGGAGGAGTTCAGTGACATAGACACGCACAAAAGAAATATATATATAAAGATATATATATATATATATATATTTTTTTTTTTTTTTGAGTACTAATTTTGACATAAAATTAATGTATTTACTCTTTTTTAATAAATTGCTATTATTTAGATAAATAAATACTCTTTATTACTATTCTACTTCTTTATTTCTTGTAAAATCATATGTATTTTAGACTGTCAATTTGTGAATATATTTGGATGGCATTGTAGTTTCAGGATGTTTGTGCATAAGATACTGCTTTGATTTTTCTGTAATTATGTGAAATGGCTGTATATGAATATATTCTTTAAGAAATTCAAGATGGCTTTCTTGGTCTTCTTTAAATAAAAGCTGAATTGGATTTCTAGAGTTTTTTTTTTTTTTTTTTTTTACTGTAATCAAATCAGTTAATTTATCCAGTGGGATGCCTTGGAGCCTACAAAACTTTGAATAAACACCATAAAATACAAGGAACTCACAATAATAGTTTTGGGTCAAAAGAAGACATGACCCTTCGTCAGGCAAACGAAGTAGACTCGAGTGCTGCAAACAAAGCAGCAAACACACAAATGTGTGTTGCCGCTTTGCTAGCAGTACTTATTACATACAGTTTTGTGCTTATTACGTATAGTTTTGTACTTATTACATAAAGAAACACCCAGATTCTAGTCATTGAATGCATTTTAAACTATTTTGCTTGAGACAGTTCAATAAAACTTCCTGATGCTACAAAATCAATAATCAATGAATATGCTTAAAACATTACAGTAAAACTGTTACTTGTTCTACAAAAGTCAAGTAAATAACAGAAGCATTAAAAATACACCAAAGAAAAGGAATTTCAATGAATGAAGAACAATGATCCATTCTTAATCTACAGTCTCATAGAGATGACTGCCCCGAACAGCTATCTTGAACACAAATGAATTCTTTGGGTTTGACTCTTCTAAATATCAATGAAAAGGTCTTAATTCTCTCTTGCCTGTAAAATTATGTTTTTTGTAACAACAGTTTAATTGCAGGAAAAGGGTTTTTTTTTTATCCTTTGCAACAATATTATAAGGTTTTATTGTTTTATAAAACATATATCTATATAAATAAAGAGAAGTGTCTGTGTATCTGTGTGTGTGTCTGTCTGCGCTCTGATGCTCACACTACTGATCGCAGAGCTTCCATATTTGGCATATAGGTACCTGGGACCCTGCAAGTGTGCACCTCATCGAGATTTTTTCGAATTTGATTTTTTAAAATTAATGTGTTTTCGATTTTCAATATTGGCTTTAATGTTTCATTTTTCATGAATTTATTCTTCGGTTGTAATCGTCTGTGTATCTTAGCAACAGCTATTATGCAATTCATTTTTTATTTAATACATTCATTTGAAGGCGATTTTCTTTTTCTTTTCTTATTATTATACGAGGGCTATTTTTTTTTCAACCTCCAATAGGCTATAAAAGAAATACGGGTAAATATAAAAAAAAATGATTTTATAGCCAAAAGTAATGTAGATTAAAGGTTACTTCTCTACATAATCACCTTGATGATTGAGGCATTTGTCATATCTGTGAACAAGCTTTGAAATACCCTCTTCATAAAATGTTGCCGCCAGTGACTTCAAGTGAGTTATGACGATTTCTTTGAGCTCCAAGGCAGTTTGGAAGCGTTGCCCTCCAAGCCACTTCTTTAGTTTCGTGAAAAGATGGTAATCACTGGGCGCTAGGTCGGGACTATATGGTGGGTGTTCGAAAATGTCCCATTTATCGTCTGTAGCGACAGACTTGCGTCCTTGACCTCCTTCATCATGCACATTTCGGCCATCTTTAAATTTTCGACACCATTCACTCATAAAGTTGTCTCCATACACTCGACTCATTCTTCGATAAATTTCCGCTGCACTATTCCCTTCTGCCTGCAAGAAACGAATAACACTTCGCAATTCACATTTGGCGGGAGAATCAATAAAGACAGCCATGTTTACTTGACTGCAGCTGAAAACAAATTAGCGTGTTGCACTCGACAGTGACAGAGCGTGTAGAAGAGGAGATGCGCTGCCACATGCTGCGCACGCCAGTTACCTGCCACATGTCTGGCCTTCATACCGCGCGATCGGAGGTTGAAAAAAAAAACAGCCCTCGTATTTATTGAAAATCAAATGGTAATGCAATAGAAATAAATTGTTACGTTTATGCATAAATTTTATACCATAGCAACTTTTTATTTTTCATTTTTTAAATTAATTCCTTTAAAAGAAAAATCTTTTTTTTTTTTAAATTATTATTATTTATAATATTTATTGGGTGAAAAAAATGGCAGTTTACAGTAGAAAGGATAAGCTGATTGAAATTCGTTTTTCATGTATTTAATTCCTTTTAAAAGAAAATCTACTTTTTTATTTTATTTTATTGCACTGGTCGGAATCAAATCATAATATAGTGTAAATAACAGGGGCTATAAAACACAGGGTTCAAAAACTAAAATATATAATAGATGCTAGACAGTCATCTTTAAAATCGTAGTTCTTAATTAACAGAAAAACCACAAGTCGTCGATAAATACCCAGATTAAAGTTCCCGGGAAAGACCTTTCTGTAGACAGTGGGAAACTGGACCTGATGCAGTACGGGTAGAAAAAAGAGCTGCCTTAGGCAACGGGTACCCAAAGAAGCGAGATCTAAAGCGATTTTTATTTATTTTTTTCTTAAAGTTTTTATTTTTAATGTGATGTAAAAAATGAATACTGATCCAATTCTTTTGAAAATTCATTTAAATATAGTGACCAGCGAAGCGGGCGTAGCCTGCTAGTTTCATAATAATAAAAAGGTTTATTTATTTATATTATTTACTTTTTATCATTCTCTTTTTTTATATGTATATATAATTTACACTAAAAACAAATATTAAAAAAAACTTTAAATTTTTTTTTTTTTTTTTTATGTTTTAATCTGCCCCCCCCCCCCTCCACTCTGTTTTGTAAATAACAGTATGACAACAGTTTAACAAATGATCTTTCAGAGGAAGCCATATGCAGAAATCACTTTAAATTTCTTTGTAGGCGTGAGTGCACTTTGCTGCTTTGATCATGCTCTCATGCTTGGGTTTTTTTACCTAAAAGCCATGC
Source organism: Salticus scenicus (assembly GCA_963930645.1). Lineage (NCBI taxonomy): Eukaryota > Metazoa > Arthropoda > Arachnida > Araneae > Salticidae > Salticus > Salticus scenicus. The sequence continues at coordinate 127,843,196 of OZ005648.1, read as the reverse complement.
TATTATTTTGACCTGAAACAACTGTTTGCGAATTTTCACAATTTATAGTGTTTAATTACAAAATCACTTCTTTATTGAATTAATTATCATCCGAATTTTATCAGGTTAACAAATAAACATTTCAAACCAAAATTTCTATTTTTGTCCTTTTTACCTATTTAGGATCAGCTATGTGTCTAATAGCCATTTTTAAAATTAGTTTAGTAATTAAAAATAAAATGTAGTGAACGTTAAAGGGTTGACTAAATTCTAATTTGCAATTTTAGTCACTTCTATTTTTATAGTATAGAAATAAGAAGAAATTATGTTGAATAATGATATATATATATTTTTTAATAGTCAATTTACTACATATATTTTATAGAACTGGAAGCAAAAAGAAAGGAATGACAGTAGATCAGCTGGTAGACTTTTTGAATAAGGAACAGAGGGATCCTCGCTTAAATGAAATTCTCTATCCTTATGCAGATCCTGCCAGAGGACGTGATATCATTAAACAGTACGAGCCTCATAAAAGTTATGCCCAAAAAGGTACAATATTTCGTTATAAAAATATTCTTAAATTCTTATTTTTCAATTGTTATGCATTGTTATTTTTAATATTCTTATGAAATAATCTGACTTAGTCATTAAATTTAATTTAGGAAAAAAAAAAATCCTTTGATAGTCAGATTTAAAAACATTCTTCTCTGTTCAACTAAACTCATTTTAAAAAATCAAGAGTAGCTCCAATGTAGTAAATATGATGCAGAAATGTTGCATTGAGGCAGTAATTGCATTGACAAGATTGATAGGTGAAAGCAGCTTGCTTATCAGTTACCATTCCTTTCACAGATATTGAGCAGAAGGCTTCGTTACACCATTTTAGAGCGTCCTGTTATGCATTTCATTACAAAGCTTTAAAGGGAAATGGAGCAGATGCTAAAAGAATGTAATGGGGGCAATTTTCCAGAAGATTGCTGCCAAATCATAAAATATCAGAGTGTATTCACTGAAACTATAGTAAAAAGAGGTTCAACATTTATGGTTATTTCTTTTTTTGAATAAAAATAATAAATTAACAAACACTATTCTAACTTCAGTTTTTTTTTTTTTTTTTTTTCTTTTCTTTTTGTGATAAGGGTTTTAAAAGCTTGCAAAATCTATCTTTTCAAAATTCATATTAGAAGTCAGATTTTTTTTTTTTTTTAATCAGTACATACATATTAGTCTTTTGCCTATAGAATTTGTTCATTTGTTATAGTAAAAGTATTTATTTAATAATACATTAAAATTTTTTATAAAGAATTATATATATATGTAGATTTTACTTTTATTTATCTTTTATTTAGGTCTTTTATCAGTCGATGGATTTTTAAGGTATTTAATGGGCGAAGAAAATGTAATAGTTTCACCTGATAAATTTGATCTAAATCTAGATATGGACCAGCCTTTAAGTCATTACTTTATTAACTCATCGCACAATACTTATTTGACAGGTAATTAAAATTATATATATATAAAAAAAAAAAAGTTTTAGAAGTCTCAATGTTTATTAGTAAGTGTATTTAACAAGTTATTTAACTTTTTTCGTCATTCTGTTTGATGCTTTTCTTTTAATAAAAATCTGCATAGAATTTAAATTAATCATTATTTGCAAATTACTCTTTTTATATTCTTGTAAAAAAATATATCTAAATCTGACTTAATGCTATACTAAGTATTTTTACTAATGTAGTCCAAAGTAATTTTGTTTGAATTTTCTATCTTCTGATTATTATTATTATTTAATTATGATTTAGCTTTCTTTGCTGTATTGACTGTAGATAATCTTTAATACTTTTCATTTTTGTAAAGAGTAATTTTTTTAAATATTAGTAAAGTGTGTATATTTTCATATGTAGCAAATAGTATGTGCCTTTACAAACAATAATATAAAAACAATATCATCTGCGTGTATTTTTCAAAGGGTTACATTTGTAAAACAAATCTATCTTTCTTTTGAAAATGGTATTATGTTGTTTCATCATAGATCCAACAGTTATTGGCAAGCACATCTCTGCTAAAGTTAGCCTGAATAAAGAATAAATATAGGAAAGTGTTTTATAATTTATGAGTGAGGCAGGATTTTATTATATTTGTATCTGTAAATTAAATCTAAATAGATTTTAGTAGTTTCATTTCCACAGATTTTAGTAGTTTCATTTCAATGGTTATTTCCCCCCTATGAATAAGGAAAAGAATTAAATTGCTAAGTAAATGATTGCTTATGACATCTGTTGGTGCATTATTATACTATCTGTCTTTATATCGGTGCATAGCAATTTCATTAAATGTCAGAAAAAGCACTAGTTGAAACTAAAATAAAATAGTTTAATGAAAACAAAGTATAATGTTAAAGTATATCTTTTGCATTCACCAGGATTAAATAAGAGGATGACTTTAAAAAACTCATTCAAATCCGCAATAAAATTTTAATTTCTATGCATATGTGACTAGAAATAATGTGATCAGATTATAATTCAAGTTAAATGCATCGGTATGAAATGTTTCTCGGAAAGAGGTTTTTCTTATTTGATAAGTAGAAATAAATAAATAGATAGAAATATAATAGTAGAAAATGTTTTAATTACATAGTGCATTGAAATAGGGGAATCAAGATAGAAAATATTCATTCATCAATCAATATATATATCTTGCTTCATTTTCAGAGCATCTGAAATGTAATTCATTCTCTGGCATATACATCTTTCTGAATTTTCATGGTATTTGCTTAGGATTACCATAAGAGTAACTCTAAACTTTTGGCCAATAAATTGTACAAAAGAAATTCTGTAAATGCACATGCATACACATATAAACATTATTTTGTACAGATGTTCATATTTCATCAAATATTTAATATTTTTAATTCTATATATATATATAAGTAGATTGTATTGGATTCATGAAAATTTTTGACCTTCAGTTTTTGATGTATTTATAAGTTTTGAGATGTTCTGAAAAAAATATTTGACCATTTTTAGAAAATGTCTGTGTGTGTATGTATTTGCGTGTGTCATAAATTTTTTAGATGCTTTATCTTATGAACCATTAAACGTAATTTAGCCAAACTTGGTATTTAGTTGAGTCTTGACCTAAACTGGTGCTGATTACAGTTGTGGATCAATCGCTCAACAGGTGGTGCAGTCCTAATAATTTTTAATATGACAGTATAGGACAAAATTTCGTATAAATGTATATAATGAGAATTACTTTTAACTTTTCAATGTAAAGTTAAAAATTATATGTATTTATAATAGTAATAATCAACCAGATTTTTTTTTTTTTTTTTTTTTTGTGCATCTCTTTCCTTCGAGGAGTAAAAATTTCAATATGAGTATCTTTCAAAAGAACTCTTAAATACCATAAAAATGAATGGCTGAATAATAGATCCATAATAATTTGAAAGATAGTTGTGATTTTTTTTTTTTTTTTTTTTTTGTAATAATAATAATCTGTATAGTATAAAATTTATTTCCTTTAGGCATTTAGTGTTACACTTATCTGTGATTCAAATCATCTGCATTCATCATGGAAAATGATTTTGATAAATAGTAATTTTGACAAATGATATGCACCACATGAATTTGTATAGAAGAATATAGATGGAAGAAAATTATTTAGTTATGTTATCTTTACTGTAGTATGTAAAGTTTTTAAAAATAACATACTGGTGTACGTTATAAACAAAAAAACATATGAAAAGTGTTAGATTTTTAAAAAACCTTTACATCTGTGAATACATTTGCTATATTTATATAAATCAATGTAGATAATCAAAAACTACACTGAAATGAAATATATGAGGTATAACATGTTTTTTACATTCTTGAAGTTTCAGTATAATTTGTTAATTACTTTTCAAAATAATTGACAAACAATGTGTAAAGTTAAAAATATTTCCATTATTTTGTCTACCACCTGTATATGTCTTAAAATTTCTACTGTAATTTAGCACTTAAAAAAATTTTTTTTAGGTCACCAGTTAACTGGAAGGTCTTCCGTAGAAATATATCGCCAGTGTTTACTTTCTGGATGTCGCTGCCTTGAATTAGATTGTTGGAATGGTAAAAATTCTGATGAAGAGCCCATTATTACTCATGGCTACACTGTTGTTACTGAAGTCCTTTTGAAGGCAAGTCTTGTATATGTATTAATATAATTAAAACTTAGTAATATGTATTAATATAATTAAAACTACAACCAAAATCCAAAAGCTTTATGAGGTGGTATAATTTTACTATAATTAAAACTTGTTGATTGGTAGCATTTTGTATCAGTTGTTTATTATAAAATATCAGTAGGTATATTTATAATCAGTGGCGTAGTTAGGGTGGGTGACGCCTGGGGCAGATATAAATGGTGTTACCCCTACATGGATATTAAAAAAAATATTGTGTTATTTAAAATATCCAATTATCTCTAAATATATAGTTGATATAGATCTAGAAAAGGGCATAAACCTTGATAATAACGGGACACAGAGAAATTAATGATGACTTTCAAGTTATTTTTACTAACTTCAATTAAATTGATACAATATTCATTTAGTATTTAAGAAAAACGTGTAGTATAGGGTTACATAGACTTGAGGGAGCTAGGGGGGGCTCATGAAAAGAAAATGATTGTTTTTATGTCACCATGTTATCGATTTTAATAAAACTTTGTGTAACTATCACTTACTGTTCATGAAAAATTACAGTTTGTTATGTATACCTGGAGATTAAAGAAGGAGAGGAAAAGAAAATTATTCTATTTATACCTTCATGTTACGTTTATAATTATCAGTTACTAAGTAACACTAACTGTAAATTTTCATAAAAAGCAAGTGATATTTAAAATTTTGCTGAAATCATTAGAAAAGGGATATAAAAACAATTTTCTTTTCATATGCCCTTCATTCTCTCCCTTAAGTATATGTATTCCTCAATCTAAATTTTCATAAACAATTAATGATAGTTCAATAGTTAGCTCCAAACGGATGAACTGATATTAATGCACTTTTTTTTTTTTTCTTTTTTTTTAGAAAGCTGGTTTAATCATGGTGTTTAAGTGTGTTTCATAAAATTCTGTTTAAATTTGTAATTAAAATGCGATTTTACAGGCCCAATATGCATTGACATTTTAAAATTTGCGACTGATAAAAATTCCAACTGATCTCAGATCATACATCGCATGGTTTCTTAATTGAAGCATATGACAAATTTTCAACTAATTAAATTCAAAATCAGCTTTTGCTAGTTTAATCAGGATTGTTCTTAACTATATTGTTCTTAACTATATTGTTTTTTACTTTATGCATCAGGTGTTTTTATTAAGCTAACGTTAGATTTTGTTCAAAATGAGCAGCAGATCTTAGATTTTTTAAGGTGTGAATTTTGTTCTGTATTGAAAGAAAGCTTAGTTAAATAAATGTCATGAATGATTATCTGTTAAAAATTAACTAAAAATTAAATTTTCCCTTTCTCTCTTCAAAAAGACATGAAAAAGTTTTTGTCCCAGGCAGTAGAAATCCAAACCTAGATTTTTACAAATTTAAATAGATATATTTTTATTTTTTTAGATGAAAATAAATAAGTGGTTTATTTAAATATAGTGATCGGCTTAGCTTGCTAGTCAAAAGTATTAAAATGTACATGATTTTTTTGCCACAGACAAATAAAACTGCAATATTGAGAAACAATAATAGCAAAAGAACAGAAATAAGGGGGCAGTAAGGAATGCTGAAATCACGGGCATCGACAGAATGGGTCAAGGGGGGGCTTGCTTCCCCCCCCCCCCCCCTGGAAAATTCTACTAAGCATTTTTTCTTTAAATTTAAAACTATGCTATCAGAATTTTATTAAAAAAAAAAAATATTTTTTCAGGTTTCCCCCCCCCCCTGAAATTTTTTCTGACGACGCCACTGGCTGAAACTTTACAAACTTTTAGCATATATATATATGTATGTTTAATACTGCAAAATGTGTTGGTTTAATTATTGTTAATATTTAGAGTTTTGATCAACAGCATTTGTTTTGTCCATTCTGTAGAAACCTTAAGCCAGCTAACCTCAAATAGACTATTAAAAGATATGAAACATTGGTAATATCACTTCAACATAAATAAGGTTGTAAAACTTATATTTAGTAAAATTATTTTTTAGAAGATTTGTTAGCTAACCTCTAATAGACTATTATAAGATCTGAAACATAGGTAGTATCACTTCTACGTAAATAATCTTGTAAAACTTATATTTAGTAAAATTATTTTTTAGAAGATTTGTTAGCTAACCTCTAATAGACAATTATAAGATCTGAAACATCGGTAGTATCACTTCTACGTAAATAATCTTGTAAAACTTATATTTAGTAAAATTATTTTTTAGAAGATTTGTTCTTGACAAAATTATTCATTTACAAATGCTATTTCTGATTTATTTTTATTCTTTTTATTTATTTATTCTTTTTTTCCTCGCCTTGTGCGATTTGTAGTAGTGCGTTGTTAAATTAGACTTTTGTATAACAATTGGGTAATGCTACTCTAGATGCATAAGTTTACATTATTATGGAATTACATTAATTTTTAACTTTACTGTCTGTCAAAATTATTCTATGTTTTATTTGCTAATGACAAATTCTGTTCCTTAATTCTAGGAAGTTCTGGAAGCAATTGCTGAAAGCGCTTTTAAGACTTCAGATTATCCAGTTTTGTTATCATTTGAAAATCATTGTTCGTAAGTGTACATATTTATTTAAAGATTTTGAGTAATATATTAAAAGTCATTTGAGCTTTCTTTCTCTATTTTAATTTTTTTTTTTAAACAAAACAAATAATCATCTAAGTTTTAACTTTATTCTGGAAAAAAGGGTCAATATTTAGTATTACGTTGAGTGCCAGGTCAAATATCATAACATAATTGTGTTTGAAAATTTAATTATTAGAAAGTTATAAAATTTTAATAATTTTATGATGACGAAAATTGTTAAAAATTAATCTGATATTTATTTCTTTACTTTTAAGTTTTCTCCAAAGTTCATGATTTGGTTTAATTTTGTCAAAGTCTTTGTTATATTAAATTAAACTTTATTAAGAAAGGATTGTTTTTCTATTACTTAAATAAATTACCTTAAATAAAATCCTTTTTAAAGAACTTAGCATATAATTATTTCAGGTACTCCATACCCATCTTCGGTGCCAAGTGCAAAAACATTGTTCTTCTGTTGATTGTCAAACAACAACAACAGATTGACAATCAACAGAAGAACAACATTTTTGCACTTGGCACCAAAGATGGGTACAGAGTACCCGAAATAATTATATGCTAAGTTCTTTAAAAAGGATTTTATTTAAGGTCTTTGTTATATTTCAGAAAATTATGGAGTGGAAGGCTGATTTTTTTTTTTTTTTTTTTTTTTTTTAATAAACAACCTCTAGTATCAATTTACATTTTATTGTACATTATCAGTGGTTGGTCCAGGCAAAAATTAGGGCAAATAAAACATTACTAGCTTTATATTATATGTTTCTTATAATTAACATATAATGGCTGCAAAAATTGAGGGTTTCCTCAAACTTTTCTTTTTCTTTACTTAAAGTGGAACCCAAAAATTAAAACATTGATAGATTCTTAATTTGCTAACTTAGCTTTTTTTTAAATGACTGTTTCTGTAAAAAAAAATATGAAACTTTTTATATTCCTGATTTTTCTATAGGCAGAAGCAACAAGCAAAAATGGCTATGTATTGCAGAAAAATCCTTGGGGATATGCTGTTAACTGAGCCTTTACAATCATGTGAGGTAAATTAGATTTTTATTTGTTTATCTTTTTTGTGTACATGTTATATATATTTTTTGTTTATTTATTGAATTTTACATTTACATAGTTTTTGTTTTAGTTAAAACCTGAACAACCACTTCCATCTCCAAATCAACTATTCCACAAAATTCTTATAAAAAATAAGAAGAAACATTTTTCAAAACGTAAGTTTGTACAAATTCTTCGTTTATCATTTTTTTTTTTTTTTTTTTTTTTTTTATATATAGAAATTCATATGTAGGATATAAAATATAAATGAAAATTTTTGCCTCTCCTCAGAAAAAAAAAAAAAAAAGGTGATACATGTAAAGATAGATACACTCACCAAATGTTTAAAAAAAACACTGCCCACCTCATGTAGGCGTTCCTCAACTGAGAACTGCCACATCACTGGATGTTTCTTTGTTGCCATTGTCCTCCAGGTTGCCTTTTAATTTCTTCTTGTGGGGTTATGTTAAAGAGAAAGTTTATGTGCTCCTAATGCCAACAACACTCAAGAGTTGCAGGAACACATCACTGCTACTTTGATGGACATTGACTGGGCATAATTGGATTATCATTTCAGGGTGGTGACAATCAAGGGAAACAGGGAAATCATGGAAAAATCAAGGTACTTTATCAATCTGAAAAATCAGGGAATTTTGTCACCTCAAAATCATTGAAATTTTAATTTTTCTCAGCAAGCATGACTAAAAGATCGCCAAACAGGTGTTACCTTAACCAAGATTGCATAAGCCTGGCTGCTTTCTTGTTAAATATCGCCAAGGTAACATTTAAAAAAAAAACAAAAAACATGTAGCAACTTGAGGAATAATTTTATATTTTGATGTTAATATGTTAAGCAATAAAAATGAGTCATATTTTTATAATTTTGTTAATTTCTCTAAAATTTTGAATTTTGAATTGTATTTTCCTTTTCATAAGTGAACAAAGAAAATAAATAAAAAAATTGAGATATTTTTGCCCATGAGTATAGTTTTTTGAATTGTAGTGGTTTAGCGAGCATGTTATAAAAGAGTATGATATACACAAAATTCGGGAATGTATACAATAGGTAATGAAAATCATGGAAAAAATCAGGGAACTTTTTTTCTGAATTTCTGTAGCCACCCTGCATTTGGATATGTGTCGTGGGACCAAGGTGCACACACTGGAGCCCTCCAGCGGCCGAGAGGTTCTGCGCTCAAAGCTGGTAGAAATGAGGTGTTGGGTTCGATCCCTGGTTGCGCTCGTCGGCCTAGCCATTTGGAGTTTTCTGTGGTTTTCTCAGAAACATACGTAAATATGGGCTAGGACCCCTTAGATAGACTCCTATGGAGGTCACTCCCCCTCATGCTTAGGATCCTCGTGCAGTCAATCAACCTTAATCTCCCCCCACACATTGAACATTTTTAGAATTTACTAGAAAGCTGATGGATGCCTCTATCTTTTCATGTATTGCCCGTTTTTGTATGTTGTACACTTGTAAATAAACAATTTTTTGAAACTGAACAAATCATTCACGCAAACCATGTATTTTGTGCACCAATGTGCTTATGAACTAGTAATTTACATTTATGCACATTAAATAAAAAAATATACTATTTTTTCAAAGTTGGATTTTAGTATTTGCTTTAAATGGAATTTCAAAAGAATTTATGGAAAATCAGAAATTGTAAAATTTTGTATAAAATTTGTCCTGCAATTAAAAATTAACATAATTTCAAAAAAAAAAAAAAAAAAAATTATTTAGTTATGTTTCTGTAAAAATTTTTTTACGGTTTTATATAGACTTTTTGTTATGCTTAATATCAATTAAAATTATTAATATAATTCTATAGATGTGTATTTTTTTAAAATTGTTTTTAGATGTCACTACATCAAAGTCTAATCATTCATCAGAGAAAGATGATGATATTGTTCAACCCACACCAACTCCTGAGAAAGTGCGAGTTGTTCCTGTGACAATAATTGACGATGATAAAATTCAGTCTTCACCTAAAGAAAGCTTATTATCAAATGGCATAATTGAATCTGAAAAAGTTCCATTTGATATTGAAGATTCTAGTTCTGATTCTGAATCAGCTGAGGAAGTACCTGATGCGGAACTAATAGTTGCAGATCAGAATGAAGTATGAATGTATATAAATTTTCCTTAAAAAAAATAAATAAATAAAAAGTAAATATATAATTATTGATTGATAAATAGCTTTAACATCTGTTTATTATTGCATTCATATCTATTCGTAAAATGAATATCTAATTAAAGCTGTTCTTTAAATTTAAAATACAGATTATAGTGACCTATGTTATTTATAAAATATTTAAAACTCAGTGTCCCCCCCCCCCCCCCCCAAATTTAGAAAACAATGTTAAATTAGAAACTGTGGTGTATACACATTTTTGCATTATAATTTTTCTTAATCTTATCCTGTATTTTATTTATTTATTTATTTTTTAATGTTACAGGGAACTGCAGCAAAAGAATCTGAAGCTGGTGCTGAAATGTCTGCTTTAGTTAATTATTTAACACCTGTTAGATTCCATTCTTTTGAGCATGCTGAAAGTTTGTATAGCATTATTCTTTTTTTAGATATGCATGTATTCTGAATAAATTTTCACATAAAATTTCAAGGTTTCACTAAGCAATTTGAAAATTAAATTATTATTATTATTTTCAATAAATAGGAATAGGCTGCTTCCCATGGTATTTTTAAACCCTTATTTAAAATTGACGATTAACTATAAATTTAAAAATGCATCAAGTATTACAAATCAAAAATAGGTTCATTATTTAGTATTTCTAAATAGGAACCAATCTCAACTAGTAACGCATAGCCACTTTATTATACTTAGACACCGCATTTAAGGCAGTAGCTATCACAGTTGTTAAAGGTCAAAGTCTGCAGGTAGAACTTTTGTGCACACTTTGTACATAGCATTAAATTTTCATTTGCTGAAATTGTAAAAGAAAAAATTGAATTGTGTGTAATTAATTGAGTTAAATACCTTATTTATGCTTCATTATTCAATGGCAGAAAGCCTTTTCGCAGGAGGATCCTCCGCGTCATCCGTGCTGACTGCTTGTAGTGGATTCTGACTGTTGACATCTTGGTCTGGTCTTTATTTACAAAGAGATGACGCCACACTCTGTCAATTTCGGCCGATTCGTGGTCATTAATTACGAATCAGCCAAAATTGACAGAGTGTGGCACCATCTTTTTGTAAATAAAGACCAAGGTGTCAACAGTCACAATCCACTACAAGCAGTCGGCATGGATGAAGCGGAGGATCCTCCTGTGAAAAGTCTTTCTGCCATTGAATAATTAAGCATAAATAAGGTATTTAACTCAATTAATTACAAATAAGCTTTGTTTCAAAGTGTTTTTGTAAATGTTGAATTGTGTGTTTGTTTGCTTTTATAACGATGCATTTCATATTGTTACCAATGTTTCTGCTACTCATGTAACTTTGCCAATTGTAATTTGAAAAATAATTGAAAAAAAAAAAAAAAAAAAAAGTAGAAGGCTTGTTGCATTTGCTTTGTATTACTATGCAAACTTTCATTTTCCAATAAAATTTCAGATTTTTCCTTTTTGAGTTGTCAACTATATTTAATGTTCTAATTATACTGTTAAACACAATGTGATCAATCGGTGAATTTCATTGTGGCTTCGTGGCTTCATTGTTGTTCATCTGCTTTGAAATTTTGCATTTTTAAATCCATATGGTTCCTGTTCTGGTTGTGGCAGGCTGGGGGAGTGTTGCCGGCGTAAAACTAGTGTAACCCCACAGGCAAGTCACAAGTCTTGCCGCCTGCCTCCTTCTTCCTATCTTGTGTTTCTTGGGTTGTTTTTTCATTAATTTTGATAAGTTTATGGTTTTAAGTTAAGATTTGTTGTTTTACTTTATTGATTCGTTTGTTTTTGCAGACTGTTAATCAATAGATCTGGTAAACATTAATGTATTTCATCCACTGATGATTTTTTTTTTTTTTTATCTTATTGGTCATTGGTGTTTCAGTGATCTTGTATCTGTTGCTTGGCTTCTAATATGCTTAATAGATCATCTTTATTATATATATATATACATATATATATATATATATATAACAAGTTTGATAGAGAAAAAAAATTATTAGTCCTCCTCATGCCCTTTCCAGTGTGAGAGGGAATGATAACTTAAAGTCTGATTATTACTAGAAGATAAGAAAAGAAATGTTGAGATTGATTGCCACTCAATGAACAAACGTCTAAAATGAAAACATTACGGGGTCATATGTAGGGATGAAACGGATAGTGATTTTGCCGGATATCGGATATCCGGAGCTCTCGTGCCTGCTGGATACGGATATCCGGACCGGATATCCGGCACTAGCTTTGTTTTTTGTTGTATTGTATATTTCTTTTCTTTTTCATATTTTAAAACAAATTATAAACATGTTTTACTCACAATTTATTAATAATGCTGCATAAAAAATAACATTAATTATTTAAACATTAAAATTTTCTATTTCTTTGTGCAATATTGCCATAAAGATTAAAATTTTAAGCCTCTATACTTGTGACTTGTGCTGAAAAGTATTGTCACAAAAAGATAAGTTTCGTCCAAAATTATAAAAGTATAAATTAATTTTATTTACTTAATTTTTACCAAATAGTAATAAAAAAAAATGAAACACACAAAACTTTCTTCTATATTTTCCTACACAAATTCATACAGTACAAATAATTAATTTTTTTATCCTTTATAAATACAGGCGATTTTCATCTCGGAGAGATGAAGATGTCCAACGGAAGTGAAATTTTACCATGCAGATGACATCCTTTCCGCTCTCGAGGGAAAAATTGCAGTGTATCAGCACCACCTATCAGCGAATATGCAGTCAATTTAATCAGCATAATGTTTCATAATGGCCTTTTCATATATCAAGTTTTGTTCGATTATACGCTATTGAACTTGAGATATAGCCTTTCCTTAAACTGCGAAAATTACTGTATAAAGCGCCACCTGTGGAGCAATTGGCACCAAAAGTTGACATAATTTATGTTAAGATTCTCCTACATATAAATATATATACAATTCTGTTCAGTAGTTTCTGAGATATAGCCTTCCATGATATTGTGGAAATCAATGTAAAGCAACACCACCTGTTGAGGGATTAGCACCAGAAGTTGATAGGCATTAACATATGTGAAGGTGCATCTGCATATACAATTAGATGCAATTTCTAGAAGTAGTTCTTGAGATATAACTTTCCTTGAAACTGTGAAAATCGTTGTATAGCAGCACCACCTGTTGAGCAATTGGTACCAAAAATTGACAAGCACAAATTTATGTCAAGGTGCATTTGCATATAAATTTATCTTATACTATTAAGTGAGCAATATTTGTATGTATATTTCACTGATCTCGAAAACGGTAGCTCGGACAGTCACGAGATTTAACACAAAGGTGCATCCCGAAGGGTCATTGTGCACATCGAAGTCAGATTTTCGAATTTTTGATTAGTTTTTTCTTAATTAATTAAAATGTGAAAATCATAACCTTCTAATTTCTGATAAAAAAAAGCCATTTAAATTTTAACATTTTATCCATAATTTAATTGTTGCCAATTTTTTTTTTTCGACAAAATAATAATAATAATTTTAAAAAAAATGTACATTTATTTAAAATGAGGAAAATAAATCAGAAAGATTAGAAAATAAATTAGAAATATCACTCGCATCGTTCCAAATAAGACACCAAATGAAAGGGAAAATTTTTGTAAATCCGATGCATTAAACAGCTTATCAATCGGATGATTAGTTTTTTCTTAATTAATTAAAATGTGAAAATAAAAACCTTCTAATTTCTGATAAATAAGACATTTAAATTTCAAAATTTTATCCATAATATTAATTGTTGCCATTTTTTTCGACAAAATTATAATAATTAAAAAAAAAAAAAAAAAAAAAACGTACACTTATTTAAAATGAGGAAAATAAATCGCAAAGATTAGAAAATAAATTAGAAATATCAGTCGCATCGTTACAAATAAGATAGCAAATGAAAGGGAAATTTTTTTTAAATCCGATGCATTAAACAGCTTATCAATCGGACAATTAGATTTTTAAAAATTAACTAAAGTATGAATTTTAGGTGGCAACAGCAGAAGATTGTATGGTAACCGTTAGGAGAAAAAAAAATGAAAAATCTGCTTCACATTAAGTCAAATGATTTTTAAAAGGGATTAAAAATTGCAGTTTTCAAATTCTTTTAAATTTTCTCTCACGAACACAAAAATATAATATACAGCCTGTACCCCACAAGACCAACTTGCATTTCAAATTTCATCAATTATTTTGGTTAATAAACAAAAGTTTTTTTTTTTTTTTTTTCAAATTAAGTTTTATTCTATTTTCGAAAAGATTTATGTGATCATAGATATAATAATATATATAGATCTATCATCCCCATATTATCGTGCAAAGATTTTTGATGCCGAAAAAAAAGCTTTGGAATCAGCCATTAAGTGGTATTGAAGAAAAAATAAAAAAAAGAAGAATGAATTTGAAACTATATCTGGGGCTTTTCATTCACCTTTAGTAAATAAATTATTCATGAATTTTATTTGCTAAAACATTCGTGCATATTCCCGTGTGTATTCACTCGGGAAAAGACTGCCATATTTTGGTAAAATCGCCGTCTTTTCCCGAGTGAAGAGGAATCACTTTTTTGTCCCCAATGATCAATCTATATATTATTACTATATCTATGTATGTGATACGATAGATTAATAATTTGGGTTTTAAAAAATTTTTTAAATAGATTATTTAAACTCTATGAACCATATTTTTATTTTATCAGCTTCATTAACAGATCCTGCTGGGCGATTTTTTAAATTTTGGTGTTGAAGTACACCGAATGTTTTTCGACAAGAAGTTTAATATAGCAACAGCCATTTTAATCTAAGTAGCGCATCAAATATATATAAACATAAATGATTTATTTTTACACAAAATTTACAGAACAAATGCAGTTTTAAAGATAGGAAATTTATTTCAACAAGCACTATTTTAAACCTAAAAAGCATTAAAAATATAAGCAGAATATAAAGGATTCTTATGTATAAACAAAAAAGAGTCTGATAAAATTATTAGCAAAATAGTCTTCCCCTTTTCATACAAAAAAAAAAAAAAAAAAAAATCCATCGCTAATATGGCGACAAAAATTCAAAAGCCGCCAATGGAGCGACATAATAAAGTTGTGTAACACGATAATGTTTACCTATTTATTTATTTTTTTATATAATAATCACTATGCTAATTTATCATAGAAACAAATGAACCTCTGTGTGTTACTGCACTCTCACGCTGTCGAACAGAAATATTTGAAAAATTCAAATTAATATTTAAATAAATAAATAAAAATATGTTTAATGGGAAATATATATAACCATAAAAAGATTAGTTGTCTAAAATACGGCAGAAATAGCACTCATAGCATATTGTTACAATTGATTAAGTCTTATTGTTACAATGGATTAAGTCTAAAATGGTGACAAAAATTCAAAAGCCGCCAAAGAGAACTATATTAAGGCTGTACTATCAGGTTTACAACCCATGAATTATATATAAACACAAAAAATTAATTGTCTCATGCGACAGACATAGCCGGTCACAGCATATTGTAATATTTGGCGTGAAATTGCTGTCATTTAATGGTTGATTGGATAAACAAAAAAAACATATGGAATAACGTAAAAGCAAATGTTATGTTGTCTAAACCCAGTTACGTTTGAGTCCAGTCCGAGTTACATGTGAACAACACGTATAGTGTTGTTCACATGTAACTGGGATTCAAATATAAAAGGGAAACTCCAATTTTTTCGATACTATCTATTTCGAAACTGTTATATAATAAGCACCTAAATGGAAGCTCATTGGTAAACTATTGTCGCAGGTAATAGGGACAAGCGCCCGAGTTGCAGTTGATGACCAAATCGCTGCTGAATGCAGCAGGGACCTGGAGCGAGCTTTTGAACAATTTCAGTAATTTATTTTATTTTATTTTTGTAAAGCTATATAGAAACGAGTTTCCTTTAAATTTAGTGGCCAGCGAAGCGGGCAAAGCCTGCTAGTATGCAATTATATGCAGTAGTTCCTGAGGTACAATCACCACAATTTTTATTTATTTATTTATTTATAACTCACACCACACTGACATTTTCTAAAAGTGGTTACGTCGTATTCTGGACTTCTCAAAACCTGCAAATTCACTGAAAACCAGAAGTTGAAACATTTTACAAATCTAATATTCTTCCACTGAATGTAGAAAAAAAAAAAAAAAAAAGAGTAAGCTTATTCATTTAATTATTTCATGCTGTTTAATTTTAAGTAATATTTAGTTTCACTTAGAATTTAATCGTTTTGAGAGATTCATAAGATTCAAGAAACCAAAAGCTTTAAACTAGTATGTTGTATCCGTCACAAAACTTTTTTCTATATCACTCTATATATCAGCACTACATACTGTTCAACATGCTCATCTTAGCTTCTGAAAATAAAGATTTTAGATCTGGAATTTGGAGCAATTTTAATAACCAAATGCCGAGATGTAGTCGTGTGGAGAATCGCAGAAGTTGAGGAATAGAAATGCCACCTATTAGTCAAAATATAACCAAATTAAACCAGCATTCATTTTTAAAATATAATGATCACCTCGCTTATCAAATTTAGTGCAATTAAATTCTATAGATGTTTATATTTAGCCTTCCTATTCAGTATTCACACAGTAAATTGTACCATAGTATCACCACCTGTCGGTCAGTGTGCACTAACATTTAAACAGCATAGTGTTTTATAATAGCCTTCTCACATACCAGGTTTTGTGGAGTTATACGCAATTAAATAGTCTTCCTTTAAATAGGAGAAATGACATATAGAGTGCTACCTGTTAGCAATTTGCACCAAGTTGACAGGCACTTTTTTTTTTTATTATTAAGGTACAACTACATATAAATCTATATGTAATTTTGTACATTAGTTCTTGGGTTATAGCTGCAACAAAATTTTTGCAACAGGCAGACCATTTTTTAAAAATGGTCAAAATATGTTCGGGAATCCTCAAAACGTGTACATCCATCAAAAACCAGAAGTCGAAAATCCTTATCAATCCAATATTTTCTTCAATTTAATACAGAAGAAAGGAATAATTGAAAACAAATTTATATTTTTTCCTTTGCACATTTTTACTTATTTTATATCTTTGTTTTCTGTACGGAAAAAAAAAAAAGTTTAGGTATTAAAATTCTTTAATTAAAAGTAAGAGTATAAAGTTTTTCTAATGTACAAAACCAAAAACATTAAATAATTGCAAACAAACATTAAAGTGCAAAATTACATAAACTGGAGTCTTTTAATCTTACGCAGAATTGAGTTAGTAAGTTGTGCAGGCAATGACATTAGGGTCTGCTAGTATAAACTTATGGTCACAAAAACAACTTTCTTGTGTATGGGAAAAATGGATTGTATTTAAATAGGCAAGTTCTAGACAAAAAATACACATTGTTTGACTCACTTTCTTGAAACAATATAATAAAACTTTTACTTAAATTATAAAAGTCATAAAAACAGAGTCATATGCACTGCAGAGCATGAATATCACTTGTTCAGGAATGGCAGTCAATGCCTCTTTTTACAGTCATGGGAAAAATTAGGGGAAATTTTATAAATCATTCTAGAAAAACTCAGCTAACGCCTAACTCTGTACTAGATTGAGATAGGGTTTCTGTATTTCTTAGGCCTATAGCCATTACTTTTGGCCAAATTTGTTTGCTAAAATGGCCAAGTTCAACTTGCTTCGAAGCCAATTTTTTTTTTTTTACCTTTACAAGCTATAAGCTAAATTTATTTGATAAAAAGAGATTTATTTTTTGTCGCAATAAATCTTCTGAGAGGAGTTTGATCACTGAATTTCCCTCTCTGGATATCCGGCATAAAATTGTCGGATATCCGTATCCGGAGTGCTGATATCCGGTACCCCGTCGGATATTTAAAATTCAGCCGGATAGGCCGGATACCGGATAGTTACCGGATATCCGTTTCATCCCTAGTCATATGTTATATTGAAATCTAATTTTACATTTTCTATCCTTGTTGTTAGGTTACATTAAAAGTATCAACTTCAGTAAAATTTCTGCAGAGTTAGGAAAGATGAAATAAAATATTTTGTACAATGTACATCATACAAAGAAAAGAAAATATCAAGGGGTAATAAAACCAAAATTCTAACAAAAATTAATTTAAAAACAGCCCTTGCATAGCTGCCAACTCTCCCGAAAAATTCGGGAGACTCCCGAATTTTGAGGCAATCTCCCGAACTCCCGAAAAACATTAATATCTCCCGAATTTTCTGAAATTTTACAAAATTTTAAGCAAACGTTTTACGAAAGCTCCTGATTCCCAATCTTTATCCATCCACATTATAAATGTCAATATTCATTTCAAACTTGCTTTATATTATTCTAGAACATTTAAAGGAAAAGAATTATTAAATATTTCTTGCTCATGTAATTATTTTATGCCTTCCCCCTCCCCCCTTTATTTATCTCTAATTAGCGATCGGCAATCAAATGTTCTGCAGAAGTCTCTTATTTCCCAATCTATAACCATCTGCAACATAAATGATAATGTTCATTTTAAATTTGCTTTATTAGATTCTAGAAATAGAATTGGAAGAATTTAATACTTCTTACTTTGTAATTAATTTTTTATCCCCCCCCCCTTTCTCCATCGCCAGATAGTGATCAATGATTAAGTCTAGAAACAGTAAAGCAATAGATGTGCTCAATATTTCTCACATATGTAATTAATTTTAGACCTTATTGCTGAAATAACTGAATCTATTTTTCTCAGTTAAATTAAGTATGTATATGTCATATCTATACCAAATGTGTAAACATGGGGTAGGGGGGGGGGGGGACGGAGTTAGATTTTTCAGGTAGGAAAAATTTTCCCCAAATTTAGAGTATGGCTAGAATTTAATATAATCTAGTAGCATTTTAAATTCATTGTTTTATTTATTTATCTCATTATTTACAATAAGGAGAAAGCCTCTAGATAAAACAAAAATTTCCTTTTATTTGCTCCTTCTCTTTCCAACAAGTACTATGCTATTAATATTCTATTTACGTCAGAAATTATGTCGTATGTGAAATCTCCCTAATTTTGATTCTCGAAGGTTGGCAGCTATGCCCTTGTGAATAACAGAAATATATTTCTTATTAAAAAAATTGAATCAGTGTGTGCAGAAAAAGTTTGTCCATTATTTATTTATTTATTTTTTTATGAAAATGGGAATAGCAGTGGTTTCTGTGTGCTTGATGGTGTACCTATCAATGTATATAGAAAAAATTTCAGTCTAATAATTAGTTAACTAACGCCCTAACTATTATTAGACAGAAGTCTTTTTCTTTATAAATTGATAGGTGCGCCATCAAACACTGAAAACTACTGCTATGCCCATTTTGAAAAAAAAAAACCTTTCTGCACACACTGATTTAAATATTCTGTTCGTTAATAATACAATTGTAGTTTTAAATTAATTTTATTGTATTATACTTACGGAATGCTTGAAATTCAAATTATATTGTTTTATGATAAATTTGTAATATTACATATTTTACATATATTCCATTTACTAAACTTTTTTGGTGTTAAAATTCTAGAATGTCAAGGAAATTTTGAAAAAATGTAACAAAGATTAATTTCTATTTTGTTAAGATTGTTGTAATATCAAATTTATCTTTCAAATATTTTTTAAATTTTTGTTTACAATTTTTTTTTTTTTTTTTTTAAATGCTTAACTAATATGTTCTAGAATACTTATAATTAAGAAAATGAGTAAAATAAGATAACACATAGGTATATATAATGAATTTAGGATATCAGTTCGTTTACACTAGTCTAAATTTTTTCATTTGTGTGTGTATTGGGGGGGGGGGGGGTTATGGTAATGTTTCCTGTAATTTATTGACAAGGTTGTTTGTTACATAACTTATTTTGAATGATTCTTGGCTACATGTTTAAAATATGCATTTTTTCCATTTGGTTATATATATATATATATAAACAACATGTGTTACTGACTTTTTCTTGGAGGGTCAGTTTGCAACAGAATCATTATTGTTAACTGTGTTCAATTTATGTGCACAAAATTAATTGCTTATTAATAAAAAGCTAATCTTTTGAAACAAGAACTGAACTTAAGTACTGACTTATTTACAAACTATAGTTGTAAATGTCTTATATCTTAAAAATTTATGATCAAGTTTTGTTAATAATAAATGAACTTTTGAAACTTTTGTTTTGTTTTTCAGAACGTAACCGAAGCTATGAAATATCTTCCTTTGTTGAAACCCAAGCTACAAATTTATTGAAAGAGCATCCTGTTGAATTTGTAAAGTAAGGAAATAATTAAGTGATTTGAAATATTTTACCTCTATATATATTTTCATATTTATGTTCTATTTTATTCAGTTAATAAGGATAGGTTGGATTGTGGGGTTTAAGGCCGATTGACTGCACTAAGTCTTAGGCCCGTGGGTGGATGGCCCTCCGTGGGGGGGGGGGGCTTTCTAAGGAGTCCTAGCCCATATTTATGTGAGTTTCAGAGAAAACTACAAAAAACTCCAAAGGTCAACAAATGCTACCTGGTATCGAAACCGGCATTTCCCGTCTACCAGCTTTGAGTGCAGAACCACTTGGCCGCTGGTGGGGGTCACTTAATAAGGAAAAAAAGAGAAAAAGAAAATTATTTTTAATTGTGTTTAACAGTTATCTAAAGTGATAAAAGAAGTGTTTGTGTGTGTGGAAAGGGAGGAGGGAGAAAGGAGCGAATGCTTGTAGTTCTGAAGAGTTGATCACTTCGGAGAAGTAACTTTTGGAAGGATATAGGTAGATCCTATGTACTTCATCACCTGTTTTTTATTTTATTATTATTAATGATTAGGTTTTTAAAATGTTTTTATATACATTTATATACATGATATAACAATAAATAAAACACCCATAAACTGCATTGTTAAAATTGCATGGGGAAGAAAAAAGATAAATTACAATTTTATTTCTCTTCGAGAAATTTAGCAAAACTAAATTTGATGTTAACTTATATTTTTTTAGGATATCACTTATAAATATTAATGTTTGAAATATAATAATTATTTCATATTAAATTGAAAGCATTTGCTCTCTTTTAAAGCTATCTATATGAATTATGAATGGTGTTGTCTTTTTCCATTTCAGTTATAACAAAAGACAGCTCAGTCGTATTTATCCTAAAGGTACAAGAGTAGATTCTAGTAATTATATGCCTCAGGTTAGTAATTTTTTTAAGCATATGTGTTAGTTATCTGTTTCAGACTTACTGTTTTACTTTTCCCTGATAAATAAACAAATAAGTACTTACAAACTTTTCAATTACTCTTAAAAAAAAAAAAAAAAAAAAAAAAAAAATTCTAAATTTATTCCTAATATTTCAATGTTTTATGTCTTCTTGCTTTTTTGCATCTGTTTTTGTTTTTATTCATTGCACAACTTATCTATGTGCCAAAAGCTAAAAATAATAGTTTATATTAGTTATTTGGAAGCAATGCAAGTCAACAGCTACATTTTTAATTATTTTGTATAAAATGCCTTTAAAAACATACTTCCTGTTTATTGAAAATATTTGGCTACTTACTATATTTAATTTTTTAATTTTAGTAAAAGAGAATGCTTAGTTTTTTAATAATGTTCAAAAATAAATAAATGAAATAGAAAAGGTAAGTTTTCTGAAAATTTTCTATAAATATATCATGGTATTTTTTTTTTTTTTTAAGATAGTAAAAAAAAAAAAAAAAAAGTTAAAGGCAGTTATTATTTTTTTAGTTGTTAATATAGTTTCATTTTTTCCTCATTATTATTATTATTATTATTATTATTATTATTCTTTTTGTAAGTTCATTAATCCTTTGATGGTCATGAATGGG
Source organism: Salticus scenicus (assembly GCA_963930645.1). Taxonomy (NCBI): domain Eukaryota; kingdom Metazoa; phylum Arthropoda; class Arachnida; order Araneae; family Salticidae; genus Salticus; species Salticus scenicus. The sequence continues at coordinate 127,821,387 of OZ005648.1, read as the reverse complement.
CAGAGTTTTTATCACAAGGGCGGAATTTTTTACTTCTAACAGTTTATTCATTGTTACTATGTTGTAACACAGAGGGAAATCAGTTTCACAGTATTATTCCTAAACTTTTAACATTTTTAGCATTTAACTACTTACAAAGACACAAAGCATATCCAAGTAAAACCATTTCCAAAGGGAAAAGGGAAAAAAAAGGACATGTCATGACCACAAATAGGTTGAGTTTCTGACATGTGAAGGTTGAGTTTCTGACAATATCTGCTTTTAAAAACTCTCTCACACAAGTTTATTTGACTATTGTCTGAGAGTTGGCATGCTGAACTTTGTGTAAACTTGAGTAATTGTATACATTCTGTTGTATAAAAATACTGGAAAATCTAAAAAAAAAAAAATTTTGGGGGGAAAAAAAAACTTTTTTTTTTTTTTAACTCTGTTACTATGGCCTGGCATCCAGGTGGACCCCAGACACTTTTTAACTTGCTGAAAATAATAATACATATAATATTTTCAGGGGTCACAGCCAGTGACATCTCACCTCTAGATGTGTTACTTGAGAATAAAAATGCAATTGCACAAATATCAGTGGTGGTTTAAATTTTTTTCATCTGAAGTATAAATGTTCCATTTCTAAGACATAATGATAGGGTCAATGTGTTATTTAAATTGCAGTATACTTAAATTTTGACCTTGATACTTGATTATATTTTATCTTGTTCTTTATACTTCATTTTATACTACTAAAGAGCACTTTCTCTTTGGCAGTACAAAAAGCATATACCAATGCTTGATATGTCTTTTTTCTTTCTTCTTCTCTTGTAGGTATTTTGGAATGCTGGTTGCCAACTAGTTGCCTTAAACTTTCAGACTCTTGGTAAATATGTTATGTACTCTTCTATTTGATTTAAAATTAATGCATACGTTAATATAAAAAGCATAATGCTGGTTGTTAACTAGTTGCTTTAAACTTTCAGACTGTTGGTAAATATTTTATAATACTCTTCTATTAGATTTAAATTAATGCATACTCAAATATTAGAAGGCATTAAATATACTGAGATATTTACCATGAATAATTTTTAGACTTTCTGTTTCAAGGTTGTACTATTTATAATGATGTTTAAAAATACTATTTCTAATGAAGTTAAAAAGTATTTGTCTATTCATACTGTAATTTTCCGACTTTCATAAATATGCTTTGGTTGCTGTCAAATTGACATAATTTATTACATGCCATTATAATATTTTCTCTGTTGAAATGATGTGTGCAATATTTATAGTTCGTTTACAGACACATTTAATAGAATTTGTGTGTGTGTGTGTGTATGTATTTTAATTATTTTTTTCAAGCAAAGTGAAGTTTATTAATTATGCCTTAATGAATTCTTACAATTATGGATGTTACTCCACTACTAAATACTTTTCGTTTCAAAAAGTTTGTGAAATATAAAAAAAATCTTTTAAAGGCAGTCACAAAAGAATTTGGATCTATCATGATACAGTTCTTTGTGTAATTTTTTTCATCAAGTTTGTCAATTATTTCAAATTAAGTGAAATTGATATCTTTTTGAATTTCATTAAAATATATAGAATTTAATGCAATTAACATATATATTTATTTCATAAAGCTGAATGTACACACTCAAAATAAAATAAATATTTCAATTTATGTAATTATCTATCTGTATGTTAAATATGTAAATTGTGATATATTGCAAAAAGATTCTTTAAGACATAATCATTGATATGTTATGCTATGCAAACCTATCATTATTTATAAATGACTAACATTATTTTTGTTCTTTAGTTAGGGTGAATAAAAAAAAAAAATAGATATATGGTAATGATTAAAAAATTTTAAAGAAAAAAGATCTTTTACATAAAAAATACCTATCTACGCCTTTCTTTCAAAGTTCTTTTAGTTGTGTTCCTCAATTTTTTTTGTTGTTGGATGTGGCTAAATAAGTCTGCTTCTTTTTATTCTCTCTTCATTTAGCAGGCATTGCCACTGTATATCAACATTAAATGGTTCTACATTACAATTTAAAGGGCAAAATTAACGGTCGCCACCGGCCACATGGCGACTAAATAAGAAAAGATGGCGATTAAAAATTATGCATCGATCACCACTAAAGTCGCCACTTTTGTGATCATTAAAAGTTTTTAAAAATCGAGCAACGATTGGCAATTGAAGCCTTGTGAATTCCAATCTTTTTCCATCCATGGCATAAATGTCAATGTTCATTTTAACCTTGCTTTATTATATTCTACAACCTATAAAGAAGTAGAATTGTTTAATTTCTCTCACTCATACAATTTTTTGGACCCCCTCTTCCTCCACCTAACGATCGGTGATCACACAGCTTACAGAATGCTTTATAATTTCTAATCTTTTTCCATTTGCTGCATAAATATAAAATATATATTTTAAACTTGCTTTATTAGATTCTAGAATCTATATAGAGGTAGAATTGTTTAATATCTTTTACTCATAATGTTAAAAGGTAAAAACTTTTAACATTTTATTCAAAAATTTATCATTTTAAAACTTCCTTCCAAAATTCAGCTACCATGAATTTTTAATAAAAAATAATAAAAACGGAGATGATTTATTTCAAAAATTGAAATCGGAAATAATTATTTAAACTCCGGAAATAATTTATTTGAAATCCAGAAAAATCTATTTTTTCAGTTAATAAGATCTGAAATATTATTTAATAAACCCAGAAAATAATTAATAAATATTTCCCAAAATCTAGAATAAATCCCAAGATATTTGGTGAATTAGCATCTGAAAATTTATTCAAATAAGTTCTGGATTCCTCTATTTATTTCTAAAAAATATATCTGATATTTTGTATTTTCAAAAATACATAGTTTCCCTCTATCGCTGACGCCATGACGTCACAGATTCCAAGAATTTCTGCTTGAGTTCAATGCCCTCCGGAAAGTATTCATCCGCATCTTTAAAAATAGCGTCATCGCAAAATTTTCAATAAAAAATAGAAAAAATAAATCAATCTTTCAATAAATCAAAAATAGATAAATTGTGAATAAAGATAATTCACTTTCGTCAACTCTAATTAACTTTTATTCATAAAGTCAACTCCAATTAAAAATATTTGAAGCGAGCTATTTTATTGCTCATTAATTTGCCAGTGAATCGGCAACCGAACGCGGGGAATTTGAGAGAGACGCTGCACATACTTGGAGAAAAAATCTTCTGATGAAAACAGCTCCGTCGATCCTCTCGGCCGCGTCTGGCGATTTTGCCGTTAGAGTAAATCGTTAGCGCGACGAGAGAGTGTACGGTAGCTCAGTAATATTTATTATACTATCCAGAATTGATTATTTTTTTAAAATGAGGAGTCATCAAGCATCAAGCTGAAAAAATCAATCCTGCCTGTACGTTATGTATGCTCCCGATGTCATTAAAATGCTGCCAACTTATCGTGATCTACATTCCCCAGCAATCTGGCTTCACAAGAATTCTAAGATGCAGCAAGTGCGCACGCTCTGGTAGTTTAGATTTACGGGAAAATGTCCTTCACTAAGATATCTGGCAGAGAATTCATCATAGATCAATTAAAAATATACATCAGCATCCAGAATCGACCAGCATCATTACTATGTGGTTCTCCGATATTCAAAAAGTTCATCAAATGTGTTTATATCAACGATGATAAATGTGTGCGTAAAAAATTCCATAATTTGTGAAAAACCAATTTTCAAGTGGAGAAAAAATAATATATTACTTCCATTGATAAGAAATTACGAATATTTTTGAATGTTTAATGTAATGAGAGTAATTACATTTGAAATCAAACAATAAACTATGATCTATGATAAATTAATTCCATCCATAAAAACTACGAAAAATATCAGTGATATAATTGAAACCCCATAATAATTCATGAAGATGTTTTAAATGTGATGAAAGATACTACAGTTATAATTCCTAACGATCTTGTTATTAGTAATCTTTAATTATGGTTTGTAAGTGCCGGCACACGCATATAAGTTTTTGAAAAGCATGCAATAAATCTAGAGTTAATTCAATTTTCATGTGTCATTATTTTATTTCATCTCTGTCTATCATTTATGAAGGTAAGCTGTTATTTATATTTCTTTATATTTTGATGACCATATTTATTTTTAGCTATATTTTCAGCAAGAGAGTATATTTCCGGCCTTCTGCCGATAAAAACGGCACTTATAAAAAATCGCCGCATTTTTTATGTCCGCTGTTATGTAAACAACGCAATGCATGTTTATTCTTAACTAATCATCATTCGGCCTTGAACCACTATACTACTCTCACATCCATCGCCACATGGCCTCTCTCCATCCTTCCATTCACCCAAACAAAAAATTAATTAATTATAAATATTATTATTATTTTTTATTATTTTATCACATAATATTTGTTATTTCTCCCCCTTCCCTCCTCCGCTAACGATTGGCAATCCCATACTCCATTTATACCTTGGGATTTCCAATCTTTCTCTATCCATAATATAAATGTAAATATTCATTTTAAACTTGCTTAACTGGATTCTAGAACCTATAAAGGGGTAGAATTACTCTCATTCATGTATTTTTTTTTACCCCGCCCCCTCTCTATTTTCAATTAGCAGTCAACGATCAGATGTCCTGCAAAGCACAATTTTTTTCCATTATTATTTTTTCCATAGTATTTAGTGTATATTTAACCCATTTAAGCTATTTGGCAAATGTGTGCATCAAAATTTGATTTGGTTTAAATGTGTATTTTTCAGAAATTTTCGTTTTTGCTTTCTTTAGGGTAGAAATCTTCATTTTTCCTTTTTATTTTCAAGTAGAAATCTCTCTATTTCTAAAGCTGCAAATTTGGCAGCTAAGTAGGTTATTCTTAATTAAGCAGCTAAGTTTTTATATCTATGCTTTTTACGAGGAAATACTTTAACTCTAGTGAAATAAAATCATTTAAAAAGGTGTGTTTTTAGAAATAAGGAAAAATAATAAAATTGCTAACTGTATTTACACATGACCATGTAAAAGTTATAGTGATGGTGATGAATCGGCTGATTCATTTACTAGAAAATATCAATATGAATTGTGAATGATAACAGGTTATTTCATTGAAATAAATTAGAAAAAAAAAGTACTATTGAATTAATTAAAAAATAAAAACTTTTGCTGTTATTATTACAGCCTTAAACAGATTTTAATTTAGGATTTTTAAAAAGAGCGAAGTTACAAATTACAATTCTATTGTCCATGTGTTAATTTTATTATACCACAAAATGGTGACCAAGCTTTTTGCAATCTGAAAGAAATAGTCTCAGCATGTAAAAAGTGGCCACTAACTTAAAAAAGTGGCTACTAACAAAACTGACAGTACCGGCCACTGGCCACTAATGAATTTTCCCAGTTTTGCCCTTTACATTACATGCATTTTCATCAACCAGAATCTCAACTACTTCACATTTCATGGTTTAGGAAAAAGGGCAAAACGTTTTTGGGACTACTCCTAAATTCAAGATTTTTTCTTTTATTTTTTTCTGTCTCTATATTTAATGTTAAATTACTTTGTTTCTTTAGAATTTTTTTATTTTGAATGCATGATAAATTACAACTCTCCAAATAGTATTTATTAAAGGTATAAATAAATAATAAGTAATTATATACTAAGCTATTAATGAATAATTTTAGTAATAGCTATGTAATATATCACTAATCAAGCGTCTCCTCACCATTCACACTGTATTCAGACAGCAGTTTTCAGGATTTTTGCATGTTTTTACTTTCATCTATCTTCAATAGAAGAAAGTATTGGATTCGTAAAAATTTTCGATTTTGGGTTTTTGATGGATTTACACGTTTTGAGAGCTGTAGAACACGATCTTACCATTTTTAGAAAATGTCTGTCTGTGTGTGTGTGTGTGACAAAATTTTGTGGCAACTGTATCTCTGGAACTACTGCACAGAATTTCATACAAATTGGTATGTAGTTGCACCTTGACATAAATTAGTGCCTATCAACTTTTGGTAAAAATCGTCTTATAGGTTGCGTTGCCATCCCGCTTTTTCTAAATTTTTAACAGGGTGATATAGGGCAAAAATTTTCAAGATGAGTATCTTTCGAAAGGTCTCGTCAGTACCTTTAAAACGAATGGTTGAACTATAAATCTGTGATAATTTAAAACAAAGTTATCGATTTTTTTTACTTTTTACGAAAAAAAAAAACTTAGAAAAAAAAATCTGTTTTTTTTTCTCTCCCCTTAATTTTATCAAACTCCCACGGTTTCCGTGTTCTGACAAACTTAAACTAATTTTTGCTTTTTTCCCCTAATTTTGTCAAAGTCCCACGGTTTCCGTGTTTTGACAAACTTTAACAAATTTTCACATTTTACCCAAAATTTTGTCAAAGTCCCACTTTTTTTTTTTTTTTTTAATTATTGTTACTGAGTGAATTTGTATAGGAAACTATAGAAGAAAGTCTCGTGGTGGCCACAACATACTAGTTTAATGTTGGCAAAACATATCATTATGTTTTCATTTTTACATTGTGTTTTCAACTAATTACAATCCTTTACAGCCCTCACTAAAACTCATAAAAACAAAAACATAACAATAGATTTCACTAACACTAAAAATTTACAGATTATAATAATCTTCCCTGCACCATAAAATGTGAAGCAGTTGAAATTTTGGCCACTGAAGAAGTATTCAAGATTGACATAAGATGGTGCTACCTGCTAAATGAAAAGAGGATGAAAAGAAGTAGATGTATTCAGCCATATTTGACAAGAGACTATAATGAGAGTTGAGCAACACGACCAAAAGTACTGTAAGTGCAAAAACAAGCATTAAGTAAATGCTTGTTTGCATGATATGTGTTGTAATTAAATTACACATTTAGATATATATAGATACAGAAATGATTTTTCATTTAAGCATATAGCTATTTGTGTATAAATATTTTTTGTGGTAGAATAATGGAAAGTAATTATTAATCTGTATATAAATATTTTGATAAAAAAAAAAAAGTTGTTTGCTTTAAAAAAAAGAATAAGATAAATTTATAAGTGCTGCTTGTAAAATTGAAGGAGAAGGGAAAAAAATGAGATAGGGATCTCTTAGACTAGCTGGCTGCCCAGTGACATTATAGAACAAAGATGGAAAGAGGAAAATTTATAGGACTCTTAAAACTTGAATGGAGCACCGCAAAAACAACTCCAGGCTAGGGAAAGACAGGCCACCCGCATGCCGCTCACACAGACTCTCCCTGCAGCCCTCGTCTTAAGAAGAGCATTTTTTTTATCGAAGTGAGAGGACGGCTTCGGGATCAATTTTTCGACGAGACGGTGATGGAATCTCGTGGTGGTGCAATCTCCCGGTAGCTCTCCAGCTATACTGCTTCCTCCGGTCCTTGAATTTTAATCTCAAGATATGAAAAATAGGAGCAACCCGAAGAGCCCAAAACACCTATGATTCATCTTTGAACAGAATCTATCGAATGGAGCCTCCAAAAGTGCCCTAGAATTGTTAAATAGAAGTCATCTATGATTTGCTTGAGGAAAGAAGTAGAAATATCCTACTGCCGTTTACGATGGAATAACCTCTATAATGCTCATCTGGGTGAGTCAGATTTTAATAGTATAAGAAAAAAGAAAATATTTAATTGTATCTATCCCCATTTATTCTATTATTTAGTCATGTCTGAGTACTACCTAAAGTAATGTTGACTAAAATTAATCTTGAATTGAATAAAATATTAGTTTTGTATAAGAGACCAAAATATTTAATAAAATGCATTATTAATGAAATTCTTTGTATATCTATTAATTAAGGAATTATTTATTTTGGAAAATTTATTTTAATTTGAAGTTATCTCCTTAATAGATAGATAAGTTTTATGACCCATTAAAAATATTTAAAGAACTTGGGTGTAACTTTAATGTAATGAACGCAATGTACGATACAGTTTGGAGAATGTCTTAAATTAACAATTTCTCTCCAACACTGTAAATCAACCAAAAAAGCGATTTGGTGCCGTGACCAGGATCCAAATCGCTTTTTTGGTTGATTTACAGTGTTGGAGAGAAATTGTTAATTTAAGACATTCTCCAAACTGTATCGTACATTGCGTTCATTACATTAAAGTTACACCCAAGTTCTTTAAATATTTTTAATGGGTCATAAAACTTATCTATCTATTAAGGAGATAACTTCAAATTAAAATAAATTTTCCAAAATAAATAATTCCTTAATTAATAGATATACAAAGAATTTCATTAATAATGCATTTTATTAAATATTTTGGTCTCTTATACAAAACTAATATTTTATTCAATTCAAGTTTAATTTTAGTCAACATTACTTTAGGTAGTACTCAGACATGACTAAATAATAGAATAAATGGGGATAGATACAATTAAATATTTTCTTTTTTCTTATACTATTAAAATCTGACTCACCCAGATGAGCATTATAGAGGTTATTCCATCGTAAACGGCAGTAGGATATTTCTACTTCTTTCCTCAAGCAAATCATAGATGACTTCTATTTAACAATTCTAGGGCACTTTTGGAGGCTCCATTCGATAGATTCTGTTCAAAGATGAATCATAGGTGTTTTGGGCTCTTCGGGTTGCTCCTATTTTTCATATCTTGAGATTAAAATTCAAGGACCGTGGATGCGGGAGGAAGCAGTATAGCTGGAGAGCTACCGGGAGATTGCACCACCACGAGATTCCATCACCGTCTCGCCGAAAAGTTGACCCCGAAGCCGTCCTCGTACTTCTATAAAAAAATGCTCTTCTTAAGTCGAGGGCTGCAGGGAGAGTCTGTGTGAGCGGCGTGCGGGTGGCCTGTCTTTCCCTAGCCTGGAGTTGTTTTTGCGGTGCTCCATTCAAGTTTTAAGAGTCCTATAAATTTTCCTCTTTCCATCTTTGTTCTATAATGTCACTGGGCAGCCAGCTAGTCTAAGAGATCCCTATCTCGTTTTTTCCCCTTCTCCTTCAATTTTACAAGCAGCACTTATAAATTTATCTTATTCTTTTTTTTAAAGCAAACAACTTTTTTTTTTTTATCAAAATATTTATATACAGATTAATAATTACTTTCCATTATTCTACCACAAAAAATATTTATACACAAATAGCTATATGCTTAAATGAAAAATCATTTCTTTATCTATATATATCTAAATGTGTAATTTAATTACAACAATATGCTAATGATTTTTACTATAGAATATGTAAAATTGAATATCATACTCAAAAATGAAGTTTTTTGAATTCTGTTTTTTGCATATTACACTTTGAACATGTCATGTTTTAGTCAGTGAGCAATTTTTTGAAAAAATAAATTTAAATATTATTTTTAGAGATTGAAAATTAGAGTTCTAAATTTACTTATAGAAGTAGAACATTTTTTTTTTTTTATATGCTTACTAAACTAAAAGGGGACATGTTTAAAGAATAATATTCAAAAAATGGAATTCGAAAAACTTCATTTTTAAATGAGATATCCTTATAGCATCAAAAATCCCATAGGATAACATGGGAAGGAAAAAAGGGAATTCTGACTGATGTACAGCCTTAAGGGGCTCTGTTCCTAATAGCATATTTTCCCCAGGACATCCTAAGGACATCATGTGGATGAAAAATATATCCAAGGGACATCCACTGGATATACTTGGGATAAGTGTGCTGTTAGAAGTACTAAAGCTGTTTCTTTTCCATTATTTTTCTCTATTTTACTTTAAATGCTATTTAACTTGATGTGAGAGTGGATAAAGGTAAAACATTTTTGATTGGTCTAAATATTCAAAAAAAGTTTTCAGGTAAAATATTTTCCATTTTCCTACTTTCAATTTTGTTTTATTTTAGAAAGAAAATGGCTGAAGTAGATTTTGCTGTCAACGACATCTCTATGAATTGAATTAAATTATTCTACTCCGTTTAATTTCCATGCTCATTTTTCATTTCCTGAAGTTTCATTTTTTACGTTATCAATATGATGCCAGATGGTAAACGGAAAAACATTTTATAGTTGGTCTAGATATACAAAAGGCATTAAAAAAAAATTATCCTGTCCTTCAATTTAAATAAAAGAAAATTGTTACGTGTTCATTTTTTTCAGACATAAAAATAAATATATTTCTTTTATGTCAGGGGAAAAAAAAAAAAAAAAACTGGTGTGTGTAATCTGTGGTATGTATATGATTGCTATCATACTCTTTCTTCATGCAGAAACTGTTTTTAAAAGGAATAATAATATAAAATGGTAAAAATATACATATAGTTTGTTTTACAAACATTTAAAATAATTTGATTTCTGTTATCCTGGGAAATTTTTACTTTATCTATATGTGATGCATAATTTTCTTTTCTTTACAGATTTAGGTATGCAGTTGAACATGGGAATTTTCGAGTACAATGGCAGAAGTGGATATTTATTAAAGCCGAATTTTATGCGCAGAAAAGATCGCAAATTCGACCCATTTACAGAATCTACTGTAGATGGTATCATAGCTGGTACTGTAACCGTGAGGGTTTGTATTATTATTTAAACTTTACAAGTTTT
>OZ005648.1:127274553-127810619 GCA_963930645.1 Salticus scenicus | reverse complement strand
CAAATTTGGTGCCAAATCCATTACCTGCCTTATTGGGGCTTTTTAATGCGTTTTTAATGGAAAATATGGCTGTTTCAACGCTGAAACGACTAGAAATGCACAAGATTAGCACTTTATCAACTTACTAAGCCTCTTTGAGAGAATTTATACAAAAATAAACACAATTATTTACAATTTTGTAACACTGCCCCCTTTCCAAGGACTGCACGTCCCGGGCAGTGCAACCCTTGGTCAAGAGGCGCAACTAAACAAATTTACACAATCTAAAGTACAAAAATTAAGTTGCATATAATGATAAAATAGAAATATAAATCAAGAGAGAAATATTTACAAAATTCACAAATATGTACAAATGTTTATATACAAATATTTACATTACGCATGTGCAAATTTTACCAGTATTTACATTTTAAATTTTAATATTACCGTTAATTGTGGTACTTGGCTAGTCTGTTATAGTGCACCACCTTCGGTTTTGATGAAGGTGTTTTAGTAATCCGCACCACTACATCATTCAGCCTTTTTAAGACTGTGTATGGTCCGTCCCAGTTACACTGTAACTTGGGAGAGAGTCCTTTGCGTCGAACAGGATTCCATAACCAGACCTTCTCTCCTTCCTGGAACTCATGTTGCGTAGCCTTTAGATCGTACCTTGTCTCCATTTTCTCCGTTGCAATGTGAATCCGCTCCCGAGCAAAGTTGTGTACGTCCTCAAATCGTGCCTGGAGATCTTGGATGTACTCCTCGGGCAATGAAGGCGCATCGAGTGGACAACCAAACAGGAGATCACAAGGGAGACGAAGTTCACGTCCAAAGAGCATCTGGGCTGGAGTATAGCCGGTGGTTTCATGGACAGCACTTCGATAAGCCAGCAGGAACAATGGCAACTTCAAGTCCCAATCTTGCTGGTTCCTTGATACTAGAAGAGAGAGGTTATTCAGGATGGTACGATTGAACCTCTCGACCATGCCGTCCGACTGGGGATGTCAGGGTGTTGTCCGGGTTTTGTCTATGCTGAGTAGTTGACACAGTCCTTTGAAAACAGCAGAGGTAAAGTTTCTACCTTGGTCGATATGAAGTTGTAGGGGCGTGCTACATCTTGACACCCATTACTGCGCTAGGACCTCCGCGACTGTGCATGCCTCTTGATCGGAAATGGGATATGCCTCAGGCCACTTGGTGAAATAGTCCATCACAACGAGGATGTATTTATTTCCACTGGAGGTCCGTGGCAAAGGACCCGAGATGTCGAGTGCAATCCGTTCAAATGGTGCTCCCACGTTATACCGTTGCAGTGTTCCTCGACTTCGTTTCTGCGGGCCTTTACGTGCCGCACAAGCATCACAGGATTTACACCATTTCTCCACATCCTCCCTTGCCCTGCACCACTAGAAGCGTTCCCGAACTTTCTGCAGAGTCTTCATTACCCCAAAATGGCCTCCGGTAGAGCTACTATGCAGTTGTTCTAAAACATCTGGAATTTTTGATCTTGGTAATACCATCTGCCATCTGAAGCTTTTTCCATCATCAGATTCCCACTTTCTCTATAATACGCCGTTTCTGATATGAAGAGAGTCCCAAAGTGCCCAATAACTTTTCGTAATGGGACTAAATCTGGAAATGTCCTGCCAGGTAGGTCTGTTGCTGGTCGTCTCCTTCAGCTGTAATATTGGCTTTATGTCAGTATCTTCCAACTGGGCTTGTCTAAGTTCTTCGTCACTCCATGGATCGGTACCTTGATCTGATGGTGTTGAGACAGTAACTTGGCAGGCAACCGGATTTATCGGTAGGTATTTCTGTTCGGCTCTAGAGCAGTACTTGCAGCTTTCCGAGCAGGGCTTCCATGACAAGGCATCTGCATTACCATGTAGAGTCCCTTTACGATGTCGTATCTCAAAGTCATATTCCTGGAGGCGTTGTATCCACCTGGCAATCTGTCCTTCCGGGTTCTTGAACTGGAGCAACCACGTTAAAGATGCATGGTCAGTCCTGAGCAGGAATCTTCTGCCATAGAGGTAATGATGGAAATGTTCTATGGCTTTTACGATGGCGAGTAATTTTTTCCTGGTGGTACAGTAATTTCGCTCTGGTTTAGACAGGCATTTACTCCAATAGGCAATGACATTCTTGACCATCAATTTCCTGCGACAGAACAGCACTGACACTCTCATGGCTGGCATCTGTATCAAGTATAAACTGTCTGTTGGGCTGTGGATACGTCAAGATAGGCAATGATGTTAAGGCCTCTTTAAGTCGCTTGAACGCATTTTCACATTCATCTGTCCACAGGAACTTCTGTTTGGCTTCCATCAGCTTGTGTAGTGGTCTGGCAATATTTGAGAAACCCTTGACAAACTTCCTGTAATAAGTGCATAACCCCAAGAAACTTCTTAGTTGGTGTACATTTTCAGGGCGACTCCAGTTCTCGACTGCAGAGATCTTCTCAGGATCAGTTCTGACACCTTCGGCAGAGATGATATGGCCAAGGTAGCTCACTTCACGATGGAACAAGTTACACTTGCCTGGATTCAATTTGAGGTTAGCCATCCTGAGTTTCTCCAGCACCTTTCAGATGTTTCGAAGATGGTCTTCAAAGGTGCGCCCCACAATGATAATATCATCCAAATACACCAGACAGGCTTCATAGGAAAGTCCTTTTAGCACTGTCTCCATCAGGCGTTCGAAGGTGGCAGGTGCATTACATAATCCGAATGGCATAACATTAAATTGCCACAGTCCTTGTCCCGTGGTGAATGCAGACTTCTCACGATCTTCAGGATGTAATTCTACTTGCCAGTAACCGCTCTTCAGATCCAAAGTCAAGAATCATTCATTACCAGCAAGTGTGTCTAATGTGTCGTCAATTCTGGGAAGAGGGTAACTGTCTTTCTTCGTGATGTTATTCAAACGACGATAATCCACGCAAAATCTTGTTGAACCATCCTTTTTTCGCACCAGTACTATGGGAGAGGCCCAAGGACTCGTCGATGGCTCAATGACGTCATTGTGCTGCATTTCATTTAGAAGTTCAGTGACCTCTTCGTGTTTAGCAAATGGAAGTCTTCTTGGATGTTGTTTGATTGGAGGATGATTTCCTGTATCAATTCTGTGCTGGGTGATGTTCGTTCTCCCGACGTCTTCAGGTGTTCGAGAAAAAAGGTCTTTAAATTCTTGGAGTAGCTTCTCCACAGTACACCTCTGTTCCTTTCCTAATTCTGCATTCTTGAGTAATTCCATTATTAATTGTTCAGAAGACTTGGATTCGATTGATTGCATGGGGCGGTTTATGCATGTTACAGGAGTGCAGGCTGCTAACACCTCATCCTTCTTCACTGTTCGGACCTTATTGCTGATGTTTGCGACTCTCACAGGAACAGTACTCTTTGAGAGATCAACTAGAGATGAAGCTACCAGAACTCCTCTTGGGCTATTGTCTTTATTCGGGTTTTCAATCAGTCCATAGCGGAAGTATTGCTTTGTAGGAGGTGTTCCTGAAACTATTGTCTCTGTGTGTGGAGGGATGGAAATTTCAGACTTGGCTGTTATCTGGCAAATTGGTTGCATGTCTTGATTTTCAGTGTTGAACACAGCGATGTCTTCCGAACTCAAATGCAGTTCATTATTCTTGAAGTCCAATTTAAAGTTAAATTTTCTCAGGAAATCAATTCCAATGATTAAAGGATCTCTTATATCAGCCACATATGCCATATGATGGTAATTGGCATTCCCAAAAGTGATGATCAAGTTCATTTTTCTATATATTTTGATTTCGTCTCCGGTCACAGTCTGGAGTTTAACACAGGGTGGAGTCCAGATGATCTTCTCTTTTAGTTCTTGAGCCAAATCCGTTCTAATGATGGTCACGTTGGCTCCCGTGTCCAGAATCATCCGGCAGGCGGTGTTGTTAACTTGGCCATAGATGTAAAGTCCATTATCACCACCACTCATCGATGAAACATGAAATACTGTAAACTGGGGCTCTTTGACTTCAGGCAACCTCCGCCCCGCGAGATGGCCTTCTCCTAGTTTCCCTGCAGTGATGGTGAAGCCGGATAACTTCCTTTAGTTGGTTGTACAGGGCAGTTCAGTTCCTCTTTACATGACCATCCCCTCCACAGCCCCAGCACTTTATCTTCCGATCCTTTATTTCCTTATTATTTTCCAGGCTGCGCAATCTCTTCAAGATCTCTGCGAGACTTCTCTTCATTTCATTTTCATCAGCAGGCGTATCATTTAATGAGACTGCTCTTATGGTATGGCGGTCTTTATGGGAGGCTTGTTGGGCTGCCTCTATCCTAAGTGCATAGCCTAAAGCTGATTCTGCGTCTCTGATGTTGGAGAGTCTTAACGCTTTTTGAATTTCTTGATCACGAACAGCATCAATAAAGTACTGAAGAGCTAATTCGTTTCGACTGTCAGCATGACAGTCTGAGAATGCTAGGTGTGACAGTCTCTGAATGTCCGCTGCCAGTTCTTGCAAACTTTCGCCCGTTTTCTGGTAATGAGATTTTTGCTGGAGGCGACCATAGTCCTTAGAACACTTCTCTCCGAACCGTAGCTCCAGTGCTCTAGTCAAGGCCACGAAGTCGTTCCTTTCTTCTTTAGTAACATTTCTCAGTATCTCGGATGCATCTCCCCGTAATGCTGCTGCTAAGTGGACTGACTTGGCGGTAGAGTCCCAGCCGTTAGCTTCAGCTACGATGGAAAACTGCGTCGAATATACATGCCAGAAGGAACTGCCGTCGTAGGTGGATAGCTTAATAAATTCCTGATTCTGGATTCTTCTCTCTTTCTTTTCAGTTTCCTGAGGCATGGATTCTAATTTTTCTTCGAAATTCCGAATCTTGCTCTGCAGTTCATTCCCTATTACTTCTCCGTTCCACTCTTCTTTCATTTTTCTCTCAAGATCTTCCTCCATTCTCTTAAACTTGCTTTCTATCTCTGAAACCCTTCCTTTCAGCTCTTGATAAAAGTTTTCTTTAAATTTCTCTTCAAAATTCTCTTCTATCTTCATAAATCTCTCTTCAAAATTCTTTTCTACTTTCATAACATTTTCCTCTATCTTCATTGCTTTCTCTTCAAAACTCTCTTCTATTTTCAAAACTTTCTCTTCTATTCCATCTATTCTGCTTCCCATATCCGATAATTTACTTTCAATCACTTCCTTTACTGTCGAAAGTTTTCTCTTCATCTCGTCTTGATTAGATTTAATTTCTTCAGTCAACCCGTCTTTCAACTCTCTTTGCCCAGTTTCCATACTTTCTTTCATCTCTCTTTGTCCTTCTTTCATTCTTTCGATCAATCCGGTTTCCTGCTTTCCTGTCCTGCTTTCATTTCTTTTTGTCCGGTTTCTATTTTCTCTATCAATCCAGATTTTAACTGATTCATCTGGGCAGTTAGACCTTCCAGAAGCTTTTTCATTTCTTGCTCCATAGCTCTAGTTATTACTATTCACAGACAATCCCACTTCTGAAACCAGAAATGTTGCGTACTTGGGGGTTCGTGAGTTGTCCGAGAATGAAAGGCCAAACTTACAAAAATTCAGTAATTTATTCACAGAAAGTTCCAGAAAAATACAGGTCTATAAACCAAGTATCAGCTTCAATTCAACCAGTAAACACTGCTTAAACAACAGCTGTCAATAGCAAATCCACAGTACAAACTGTATAGCAATAACACTTAAAGCAAGTCTCTTTCAAAGAGACTCAAAACAATGCAAGCATTAGCAAAGCTGGCGGAGAACTGAACTGAACTAGCCTTGGTGAAGAAAACAGGCTTATATACCCCTGTAGAAAAGTGTGGAACATTCCAGAAATCTCCATATCTCATCAGCCAATGGGATTAGAGCTTCCATATTTGGTATATCCCTTATAAGAATTTTCTCGCCAAGGTTGCCAAAAAAATCGCCAAGGTGGGAAAAAGTTGCCAAATTTGGCACCAAATCCATTACCTGCCTTATTGATCCACAATATTAATTTTAAAGTTACTTTATGATATTCTAGAACCCATAATGAAGTAGAATTGTGTTTAATATTTCTCTCATGAACTACTTTTTACCCCCCCCCCCCTTTCCTAATTTCCACCACCAGCCAATGGTTAAATGTTGATTGCTAGCTAACGTTTTTTTTTTTTTTAAACACATGTTTTATTGTATTGATGGGCATTATTATTTTAGTTTAATTTGTCACTTTTAAAATATTTTGTATAGTTTTTTCCTGTGAGCATTATTTTTCATTTGAAATAAATTTTATGAACATACATTTGTATAGATTTCCCCGTGCACGTTATTTTTCTTTTAAAATTAATTTTATGAACACGCGTGTTTCCTCTTTTTTTAATTGTCTACACTCTCATGCCTGAATTCATTAAAGTGTTTAAACACTATTGTGTTCACTCACACACATACATACATCACTGTAAAAATAGCAAAAATGAACTCAGGGAACCTCAAAATGTATAGAAACACCAAAATCTCAAACTTGAATTTTTGTCATGATTCACTGTAATACTTTCCTTACATGTGTATGTTCAGAAAGTAAAAGGAAAGTATTTAGTTTAAAAATTTACAAAAGTTAATTTTCTTTTTTCCTTTATGTGAAAGCATTGTAGTGTATAATCATTTCTGGAAATGGTTATTTAAAAATAAATTTGTGTTGGATTCTTACAAATGATTTTTATTTATTTGTTATTCTTTAGCTGAAAGAAAAGGAGAAAGAACAGTTAATGCAGAAGGAAGACAAGCTTCTTAAAGCTCAAGAACACCATAAAACACACATTGTAAAAACTCATTCAAAGCTAGCAAAAAAGAGTTCGGGAATTGATATGTAAGTATTTTTGTTTAAGGAAATCTATCCTGGAAAAAAAAAAAAAAAAAAAGTTAGTGCTTAGTGGTGTGATTGTATGTTTGCTATATTTAATGACCTAAGTATGTTTATTCTTCATTTAAACTTGATAGAATTAAAAAATAATAATTGCTATTAAAACTTGTGATTGTTTTATTAAGCTGCATGCAGATATCGTGTTTTATTTCTTTGGTATATTTGGTTATTAAGATTTGAATGTATTTCATAATATGACAATACAACAGTATGCGTGAGATAACCTGTATGAACATACCCTATATTCATTATCTGAAAATCAATGTTGTTGTAACTGTAGGGAGGTGAACCTGCAGGCAGAATATGAAGCAGGGAATACTAAACACCAAATTATAAACTGAATATTTAGATAATGTGGGATAAATAAAAGAATAAGTCAGAAAGAAAATATCTTGAGCAAATATTGCTATTGCATTCATGTTTATTAAGCAAATATTAATTGTGTTTATATATATGGCTCTAGAATTTGATTTTTGGATATAATTGATGACTACTTCAAACTGTAAGTAGTCATTAAAATTTCCGATTTCTTGTGTTGTACCATTATATTTTTATTACAGTTGTTTCAGTTAATTTAATTATCCAATTTCTTAAATCAATTCTCAGATCATTTAATTTCCTGCATCTTTACCAGTTTATGCAAAGTGCAAGAAGTTTAAAGCAAGTTCTTTGATCACTGATTCTATAGACTGAATAAATTCTTTATCAGATGTATACTACATTTATTTAGCCATAAATCAGAATATTATTACTGATTTTAAATTATTTTTATTCCTGTCATGCCTTTAATTATTTTATTATTATTATATTTACTTTTTTTAGACAGCTTTTGAAGAGGAAAAGTGAAGCAGGACTAATGGCTATGAGTGTTGATCACCAGTCGAAAGTATGGATTGAAGTTTACCTGTTATTAATATAAATTATTATATTGGTGAAACATATTATTGACTTTTTAGTGTATTTTCTATTCTTAAAATTATTTTTATGGTATTAAAGTATTTATTCTATCTGATTGTGTTTGCAGTAATTGTTTAGTAGTTTATATTTAAGGAATTCTTAACTAGTTTATCTTTAAAAATAATTTTTAGCCATTTGCTCTCATTAATGCTTTTGCATCTGCAATAAAAATGACATAATATTAAATAGAAACAGAGAAATATGTATTTGAAGTTCAGATTTTTAAACTCAACTTTTTTTGTGATTTGTGTGCTAATTAACATACAGTTAATTTCTATAAAAATAGTTTTACCTACTTATTTTTAAAACTGAATATATATATTAAATCTTAATAAAATTTGTATATATAATTTTTAAATGTATTTCTAAAAATATTCTTCCAGTGCATGAAATAATGTGTAATCATTTCTTAAAATCTCAAAACTATGAATTTATTACTTAATATTCAGTTATTTATGAATGTATATGTACATGAAAAAAAAAAAAAAGTCTATTTTGAGTAAAATGTGCATTGTTAGGTTTTCATATTTCATTATTATGTCAAAATTAAATTTTTAAAGTAAGGGTAATATTTTAAATCTAAATGATTAACTAACATAACGACATATTTTCTCTTGTTCAAAAAAAATAAATAAATAAATAAATAAAAAAATAAAAAAATAAATAAAAATAAAATAAATAAATAAATAAAATAAAATAAAAGTATTAATGAATAAACAAGTAAATATAAAGTTAGAAGAATTCAAGTGATTGTATGTCATAGTTGCCAATCCCAAAAAGTTAAGGAGACTTGTGAATTATAGTGCATTCTGCCAAACTCTCAGGTGAGAGAGAGAGAGAAAAGGAATGAAAATCTCCAAAATTCTTTAAAATAATAATAAACTTGTCTAAAAATTTCTGAAAAAGGTCAATGTAGATATGTATCAGTCTGCTATGCACTTGTGATCTTTGAACAATCCTATTTACAGTGGACCAAAGCAAACAGAAAGTTTTAATTTAAAACTTTTGTGAAAGGCTAGCTGAACAATTTAATAAGCATTATGTATATCCAGACAATCAAGAAATTGCATTGAATTTTAAAGTGTAAATATGGTCTGTGAACTTAAACTTTTATTTGTTCTTCTTTCTTTTTTTTTTTTTTTTTTTTTTTTTTTTAATTTAACTAGATTTTTGCTTTAATATGTTTATAGTTTAAGTAATTTGCTATGTATTAAAAAGTATGAGTGTGTGCTCATAAAATAATAATAATGCAAGATATTAGTCATTTTTTGATGAAAATTTATAATAAAATCATAATGAAATAATAATAACAATAATAAGGTTTTGTCTGCTTATCATTGAAATTGCAAACAAATAGAAATGATTTTCCTTAACTTGAATTTTTATATACAATAAGAATTGACCCAGATTCCTTTTACATTCTTGCTCTGCTATATTTAAAAATAATAATGAAATAATAGTAACCTAAGAGTTAATTATTATAGTTTTCTTTAGTAATATTAAATCCAAAAATTATACATACAATTTGCAGTCGCTCCCATCAAATAAAAACTCATCATATTTTCTTAACAGTAATAGTTCCATATTATCCAAGAAAGAATGATGGCACCTAGTTAAAAACATAAATTCTTAATCAGATGACTAAGAACATATTCTATACAGATATATTTAACACTTCGACTTCATTATAATGATAAATATCAGTCTTGTTTTCCATGGATGCGATTTCTCAGATTTTTTAGGAATTTAAGTTATTTTTTTAAAAATAAAACTATCAAATCAAACTTTTTTTTTGTTTGTTTGTTTGTTTTGTTAGGCACTTTATCAATTTACTACTAGACATAAGCTAAACTTGATATATTTTTCATATTTATTTAGAAAAATGTTATTATTTATACAAGTTTCTTTTATTGCAAAAATCGAGTTTTTGTGTATATTTTCTGACCTTTTGTCTATTTTCCCACTCTCCTCGCTGGTTCTCAGTGTTGAATACTTAACAGGCAACTGTTATTCACTCTAGTTAATTTCGTGCATAGATGGCAACTATATATTTTTTGTAAGTCTAAAGATGTAATCATGCAAGGTTTAAAAAAAAAAAAACAAGAAATGGAAGGGTTTGTGCCATAGAAATGTACCCCATAGCATAAAATAATTCAAAAGTGGTTATAGAACACATAAACATGCAAGAAAAAGTGTTACTCTCCTATCTGTGAATGTGTTATAGAGGCAAGCACCCACCAAAGAGTTCCAGTGAAATAAAGATATGCATGCCAATGATTAGGTCTGGAATAGATTTGATGATGTGATCCACTTTTTAAGAGTAATCAAGAAAGTTCTGAAAGAAATTATGACATATACTTTGGAAATCAAAAGAAATAAGCTAGTGAATGAGGAGACAGTAAATTTTAAATCCTAAATGGAAGAATAAATACGTAAGTGTGTTTGTGCCAACATATTAGGAAAATCAAACTGAAGAATTAAAAAGATTTTTGAGAACAACAGAAAGGGGGGAGAAACAATATTTTGAATGATTATTTTCTTATTGAATAGAAAATTAGAATATATTTAATTTTTGTATTTATTTTCTAAGTTATAAAGTGTATGAATGGAATGGAAAACATGAAATACTTGAGAAATGCAGTAATTAATTATTGCTTTTCCAAGTATTTTTTGTATTCCCTCTCTCTCCCCTTAAAAAGTATTTTTGAAGAGGGGGGGGGGGAGAAGAAATCAAAATACACATATTGACTTAACAAGGCCATATTTCTAATGTATGTAGCATTTTTAAATATTTCGCTTTCAATAGGAGAAAGTATTTGTTTTGTAAAAAATTTCAACTTCTGGCTTTCGATAAATTTACACATTTTGAGAGGTTCAGAATATAATGGGATCATTTTTAGAAAATGTCTGTTTGCCTGTCTGTGTATGTATGTGAGACAAAATTTTCGTTAATACTCCGAATTTTATATAAATTTATATGTAGTTATACCTCGACATAAATAAGTGCCTATCAACTTTTCATGAAAATCGCCCAACAGGTGGTATTCCCATCCTACATTTCAAAATTTTTAATATGGCAGTATAGGACAAAATTTCATATAAATGTGCATAAGGAGAATTATTTTTACCGAATCATTATGGAATTAAGACTTTTTTTTTATAGTAAAAGTTAACTGGAAAAAAACTGTTGTACATGTAGAAGAAGTGTTGCTTCTGTTACTGGGGATGAAAATTTTCAATGTTAATGTTTCTCAAACGAATTCATAAATATCTGCAAAACAAGTGGTTAACCTGTAGATCTGGGATAATTTAAAACAGAGTTAAGGATTTTCTTTTTCATTTTTAACAAAAAAAAAAATTAAGATGTCACCTTTAGAGCATAAAATTGACGTTTAGTGTTATACAAAATAATTTTAATAAATAATGTGTACTGCATGAATTAGCATAGAACAATATAGAAGAAAGTTTTGTGATTGTCAAATAATTTTTTAAACTGACATAATGGCAACACTTTAATGAGTAAAATTTTAGTTCTAACTTTACAAAAACAGTGTGTTTGTCCTTGTATTGTAATGTGATTTTCATTTTAACTTCACTAATTTTCTTGCTTTTAAATTAAACATTTCTTCTTCTTATTTATTTATTTAATTTTTCTAATTAGAATTTTATCAGCACACTGTTAATTTTCATTTTAAGAGTCATGATTTTTGTTATATACAAAACTCCCTAATTTTGATTTTCCTGAATCGGTATATTGATTCTCTAATATCGTTTTCCATAAATTATCTTTTATTCATTATTATTTTTTGATTATCTTTTTTCACGTAGCTGGAGGAAATTCAAAAGATGTATTCACAAGCACTGATTTCTATAACGAAAGAACAATATAAAGCTGAGCTTGAACTTTATGAAAAATATCAAGAACCTGTAAGTTTAATATTTTTAATTAGCATGTTAGTTACAAAGCTTATTCCTTGTCAAGTGTAATTTTTTATTTTATTTATTTACTTACTTTTTCAAGGAGTGAAAGGTTAAATTTTCTTGATACCTAAAATATGTGTTATTCATATTTTACAATTTAGAAATCTTAAATGTCTTTTGCATGTTATTTGTCAACATTGCTATTCTTCTTCTTCTTCTTTTTTTTTTTTTTTTCTTTAACACACATATATATGAACATAAATATACTGGTTTCCAAAATTTATGCAATAATCAGTTTTCTTCTTCATTTTTGCTATTAAAAAAAAAAAAATGAACATTTGAATAACATTTGCATTATCAAATTATTAATAAAATTTTATAAAGCTGTAGACAAAGGAAATAAGTTGTGAACTGATATTAATTCTTTATTTTTAAAATCCATGCTTAAAGAAGGGGAAAGAAAAGGTAATCATTTTATTAAAAAAAAAAAAAAAATGCATTGTAGTTAGATACATGGACTTCCAAATATTAAATTACCCCTTAGAAAGAACCCCCACAGGGGGCACTCCCCTAGGACCTACAGCAGTCAATCGGCCTCATTCCACAATCCAATCCAATCCAATCCAAATATTAAATTACAATCAGATTTTTCTTCCTCTATACACTCTTTTACTTTCATAGTGGAATTTTTGAATTAATTATATTAATTTTCAAACTATGACCATCATTATTATAATGAAAGTGTTCATAAATATTTTTTTTTTTTATGAACACTTAATCCAAATTTCTTAAGTTAAAAAAATAAAAATTAAAAAACAAACATTAATTTATTGCAGTATTTGTATACTAAAATTATTAAAATTTTCAGTAAAAGAAAATATAAGAAAATAATTCAGAAAGAGTAACATATTTCAAAACATGTCTGTTATTTTCTTTCTTTTTTTCTTGCTTTAGTTTCCAACCCAAATTTATTTTTGAATTTGTGCAATGCAATCTTGAGTTTATGTTCAGGGATCGATTTTCAAGGCCATTTTAATAGAATATATGACATTAATTATGACTTGACATTTTATTCTGTTAAGTAATTTTTTTTATACACATTCATACATTAATTTTTTTTTAATCATTTTATCTCAAAAATACAGAATGCTTAAATGCTAAATGCAATTTTTTTTTCATTTGGTTATACCTTTTGCTGATAGATGGCAGCACCGAACAGTTTTCTGAATTTTTAATATGAATGATTTCTCTTAAATCTTTTCTTACCTAATTTTAAAAATTGCTTTTACACTTGTTTTGTGAAATTTTCTAGTTTATAATTTCATCTTTATACATATAAATATTTTAGAAGAGATAAAATCAGTAAGCAGCTCAAAATCTTAAAAAATTCTTTTTTCTTGTTGATTAGTATTAGTTTTTTATTCTACCTATAGATGGCTGCAGCAATCATTATTATTCTGAGTAATGAATTTGAGATGAATAATGTACAAGAGGGTGCGTGTCAATGCTCAAATGCTTACAATCCATGACTAGCGAATTACCAGCGCTTGTAACTCAGCTTCTAACTTTCTTGAATTTGGGTATCCGTCTTTGGTGCATTCATCACTGTTTGTTGTGGGTGTTGCTTCGCTGATTGATTGACAGAGAGACTCTAGACAATTAAAAAATGCATTTCTCATATAATATTCGTTGGCAGAGTCACCGAGTCTGCAAACGCAGATATAACAGGTGAGATAATATTAATCGTATTCACGGTTGATGAATTCATGAATCAAAAATTTCTAAATTGAAATTTTGGGATCTATGGAGTTGTGCTACGATTAATATTGTCTCAGTGTTATATCTGCATTTGCAGACTTGGTGACTTGCCAACGAATATTATGTGAGAAATGCCTAGCTGGTTATCAGACAGGGTAGCTCTGTGGTAGAGCATCCGTGTATTAAGCAGAAGGCCCGGGTGTTCGATTCCCTGCTCTGGTATTTTTCACGTAGTTGGTATATGAAAATATCAACCTTTACACTCCAATTTACTTAAAATGAATATTCACGGTTGATGAATTCATGAATAAAAAATTTCTAAATTCACCTAATTAGTTATAAATAAAAAAATGAGTTAAAAAAAAAAAAAAAAAAAAGACTGGTGATGATGATTAATGCTATGGAAACTGTTCGAATTTTTGGCAATTCTGGTTTTTTTAAATCTGAGTTTTCGGCTTCGTACTGTAGTTTTTCATCATTACCATCATTACTCTTATATATATCAAGTTTTGTGCATTTATGCACTGTAAAAGCTAAGATATAGCCTTCTCTTAAATGCGGAATATTGCATCACATGTTATGTGATATATCCTGTAAACTAATCACTATCAATTAAAAATCAAGGTCCAAACTAATATGAAGAATTACATCCAATGGTTCATGTGAGATACTACATCCACAAAATTTTAGTATCTGACAGACATTTTATAAAAATAGTCAAATCATGTTCAGGATATCTCAAAATGTATAAATTTATAAAAAAACAGAACTCGAAAATTTTTATAAATGCAATATTTATAAAAAGCAATATTTATAAATGCAAAGAAACCAAAACTAATTTTTATTTTCTAAGTAATGAATATAAAATTCCGTACAAAACAGGATTTAATTTAGGACAACATGACTTTTTTTTTTTACTTCCATTACCCGAATACTGTAGGTAATGGAAGGCATTTGGTCTAAAAATTCAATTTCAAGTTTTCACTGGATTTACATGTTTTAAGGTTTACTGAGTTGAAAAAAGTGGTTTTTGGCAATTGGTCAGTGTATGTGTATGTATGTGGGGAATCTTTTGGCTATCATATCTCTGAAACTGATAAAGAACTACAAAATTTCAGAATTCAGGCAGGTCTGGTGTACAGATGATTTTTTCAACATTTGGTGAAAATTGGAAATGGGATCGTAAGTCTGTATCTCAAAAATGGCTCTAACGTTTTTTTCAAAATTGTTATATAAACACTCTACTATATGTCCTTCTGTATAAATTAGTTGATTAGTTCAGGAAAATTGATAGGCGTCCTACCTCAGTTTCAGATCTTTCAAGTGCATTCCTTTAAAAATGGCTGTACGTATTTCTTTCAAACTCGCCATATTAACACCCTTTTAGATATTCTTTCGCATGTATTTTTTTTTTCCTGGGCCAACAATTGAGTATGCCTAGTTTTGGTAAAAGTCGGTATTTCGAAAACGGTTTGAACGATTTTCTTAAAAATTGTTACATAAACCTATTTTAAATATCTTTTCTCAGGTATTATGTGTTCATCACAGGAAAATTAAAAGTCACTTTGAAAAAAAGAACTTTGTTCAGGACCAGAAGATGAACCACAAAAATGATCAGTGGCTGTGTAAAAGCCCTGATGAGATACCGATGGTCATCCATACCAAGTTTCCAGCATCAGTGATGGTGCTTGGGGGTTGTTAGTACTGAAGGAGATGTGATGCCACTGCATTTTTTTCTGAAGGTGCCAGAATCAATGCCAGTGCTTACACCGAAGTGTTACAAAGAGTTGTCAAGCCCTGGATCACTACTGTAGCACGTGGGAGGCTGTATGTTTTCCAGTTAGACTCGGCACCATCCCATACAGCCAGAACAACACAAGAATGGATGGCCGAGAATTTTCACGATCAAGTCACACCAAACATTTCCCCCCCCAGCTCTCAATCCAATGGACTACTATGTGTGGGGCGTAGTTGAGAGGGACTCAATCGTCGTTCCCACAATAGTCTTACAGCTCTCAGAGCTGCTATTGAGGATGCAATGGCAAGAATACTCGACTCATCTCATTACTGCCTGCAGTCGGTTTTGACAGCGTATAGAAGCTGTTATTGCTGCTGATGGTGGGTTCATTGAATGATGTTGTCCTCTATGTATCTGAGCATCTGTACAAAACTTTATATATATAAAAGAGTAAACTCACTGATCACTGACTCAACATGGCTGTGGTGATCCTATGGGAGATAGTCACAATTTTTGGTGAGCAGGGGTGGGGGGAGAAGGCAAAAACACATTTATAAGCATAACTTGGCTCCAAATTATTTCACGGTGAAGAAATTGCAGATGAGGAGACTAGACTTGAATACACAAAACTCATTTTCTGCGATTTTGAAATTTTGGATTTTTAAGTGGGGGGGGGGGGGGGGTAAAAATGAGATTTTCAGAGGCGCAGATGGCAAAAACACCTTTTATATGCATAACTCGGCTGCAAATTACTTCACAAGGAAGAAATTGCAGATTGGGAGACTAGACTTAAATACAAAAAAATCATTTTCTGCGATTTTGGGGAGGGGGGGAAACATTTTAAAGAGTAACTCTGCTCTAAATTATCTCAGGAAAGCGATTTTTGTCGATAGGTTATGCATACTCAACACACACAAACTACAAAGGGATTATTTGAAATTCCGTGCTACCCCCCCTTTTTTTTTAGGGTTGGGGGGGGGGTAAAAAACATGTTACCATCCGTAACTCAGTTGAAAGTTATCCTAGAATGGAAGTTTTTGATGTGCGGACTGCTTATGCATATTCACCACACACTATGGATTTTGTGAAATTACACCCTACCGCCCATTAGAGGCGAGGGGGGTAAAAAACATCCACTCATGCATAACTCTGCTATAAATTATTTTAGGAAGGACTTTTTTGATGTATGGGTTATTAACATGTATCTATCTCATAATATAAAGTGATTTTGCGAAATCCCCCCCCCCCTTCTTTCCTTTAAGAACGAGTTTAAAAAGCACGGGGGTGGGGGGGTTGATTAAGTGTCTGTAATATGCATTTTGATGTGGTTTTGAAAATCTATCCACTTTACCCGTGAGGGAGAGGGAGTAAAACACAGGCAAGGCACTACTGAATGCACTGGGGCTCCAGACTTGAAGCGTGGCGGGGGAAAAACTGCTACTGAAGGTAGCGAGAACTTTATCTTAGATTTTGAGTTTTTTTTTTTTTTTTTTTTTTTATTAATGATGTGGTATTTTGAGAATTCATTTCAGTATAATGACCAGCAAAGCAGGTGAAGCCTGCTAGTATGTAATAAATGTTCTTTTTCCTTTGTTCCTTTTTTTCTGTGGACATTTTGTTCTGAAATAGCTGCTTCACCCTGTATATATATTTTAATTTGCTGGCAAAAGAAGAAGAAAAACTGTTTTTAAATTCTCTATTTTGTATGAAAGCTATAGTCCTAGTAAACTAAACAGATTTTTGCTTAACTTTTGGAAACCAGTGTATTATAAAATTCAAACATTTTATTCATATTTTAATTATTTTTACTTTACAAAAGTTTTTGTAGCAGTTTTTTTTTTTTTTTTTTTCCTTTTTACTTTCTCTTATCCATAAGGTAGAGAAAGTATTGTTTTTGGTCAAATTTTCAAAAGTGAGTTTTTGTTATATTTACACGTTTTGATGTCCCCTGAATCCAAAAATCATGTTTTTAGCGGTTGGTCTGTGTGTGTGTCCGTTATCAGCATATCTCAAAAACAAATTATAGCAGAAAGTCCAAACTTGATATTCTAAATGTGTATGATATAGGGATGTTACACTAAACTTTTCATTGAGATCAAGCAAATGGTTCATGTACAGGGACACCCAAGAGAATTCAAATATATTACGTCTATGGGGGAAATTGCAGGTATAGAGTTTAACATAAATAGACTACACTAAACTAAATGAAATGAATGTATATTTTTTACATGCGTAAAAACATGTTTCATGTAGAATATGGTAAAGAAATCATTCACTGTTCGTTTACAGGGCTACACAAAAGAACTAGATAAAAATGCTGCAATAGTTGCAAATTGATGGAAGTGTATTTCAGGCTGGGCTGTGTATTATTACTGAAAGATTATATTTAGGTGAACCATGTGGTCTGTACATAATCTTCAAAGGATATACAGGGCTGCAAATATTTAAGCGATAACATTATTTTTGGTTGTTAGTGGATGTGCATTACTATAATATTTTATCATTTCCAGGAAAGCTGTTCTTGAATTGAAATGAATTCCTCATAGAGATATGGTAAATAATGTATGTTTTTAAGCTAAATATTCATCGCTTGTTTTTTTGTATGTTTGCACATTTTGAGGCTTCCTGATTACCGAAATCAAGTTTTTTAACATTTGATCTTTGTCTTACTCGTAGAGTAACTTAAAAACGAATAATTTTAGGAGATCCAAATGTTGTATTTTGAAGTTAATATAAGTTTGATCAAGAGTGATAAGTTTCAAGGAATGTTTCGTGTGAAAGTTGTCTGAATAATTTTATATGAACTTTTAATTATAATAACAGATTTAAATTCTATATAAATGTAGGTGCAGTAATGAAACAGGGGATTCAGAGGGGCAGTAGCCCCCTCACACAGAACTAATTGTCTTATAAAACTTTTCTGAAGTCTAATTTGAATTGTTTTAACAAAGGTTTACATAACAGAATTTGTTATCTTACCCCTTAATCCCCAACCTGTATTTATTGTATTAAATTTAAGGGTAAGAGAAAGTCTTGTAAGTGACACTCCAGATTATTTAACTAAATCTAAAATTTTAGAATATGCCTTTAGAATCTAGTTTATAGTTACTTTGATTTATTTAATTTTGAATGATTATTATAGTTATGTCCACAAAATTTAAATTATTTGAAAACACAAGCAGTCAAAATTATAGTTTGTTCTTTATACACTTTAGTTTTTTTTTTTTTTTTTTTATCTTTATTTAATTAGTGGATTGCTTTTACCTTTTAGCTGTATAGTGCCATGGAAAAGGCTATGTTGCTATCACAAACTGCACAGATAGACCATTTGAAAAGTTTACATGATAGGTAAATATTTTATATATGAATATATTTTTATTCAAATTTATTTCATCAAAATTTCTTACAAAGCAATAAATTTCATGTTAAGATTCAGCCTAAATAATTTTGTCTCATTTAATTATTTGCAGTATATAATATTTCTGCTTTGTATGTCTCTTTTGTCTTATCTTAAGCTATTCATTCATTTTGATAAAGAAATGTAAAGATTTTTTTTTTTTTTTTTTTTCATTTGTAATGAAAAGGTTTTTTTTTTTTCTTTTTAAGTACCCTTCTGGGTCTGCAGAATAGCAATTTCAAAAAAGCATGGGAGGGTATTTAAGAAGTTCATTTTAAAAATGGCCCAAAATTATATATATATGTATATAATATATAATAAAGATGATCCATTAAGCATAGTAGAAGCCAAGCAACAGACACAAGATAACTGAAACACCAATGACCAATAAGATAAAAAAAAAAAAAAAAAAAATCAGTGGATGAAATACACTAATGTAAAGAAACCAGATCTATTAGTTAACAGTCTGCAAAACAAACGAATCAATAAAGTAAAACATCAAATCTTAACTTAAAACCATAAACTTATCAAAATTAATGAAAAAACAACCCAAGAAACACAAGATAGGAAGAAGGAGGCAGGCGGCAAGACTTGTGACTTGCCTGTGGGGTTACACTAGTTTTACGCCGGCAACACTCCCCCAGCCTGCCACAACCAGAACAGGAACCATATGGATTTAAAAATGCAAAATTTCAAAGCAGATGAACAACAATGAAACCACGAAGCCAATGAAATTCACCAATTGATCACATTGTGTTTAACAGTATAATTAGAACATTAAATATAGTTGACAACTCAAAAAGGAAAAATCTGAAATTTTAGTGGAAAATGAAAGTTTGCATAGTAATACAAAGCAAATGCAACAAGCCTTCTACTTTTTTTTTTTTTTTTTTTATAATTTAATTTCACAAACCCACCCAACCATCCAACCTTACAACACCACCCCACCTCCGTAATCAAACATCTGCCCACCCAACCGCCACCTTTTTTATTGTCTTTTTATTATTTTATAATTTTTTTGTTGATATACACAAAAGTGTACACAGTTTTTTTTTTTTTTTTTTTTTTTTTGTACTGACAGAGACATGGTTAAGGATATAAAATAGAAAATACAAAGTTTTTAGGAAAACCCATTTTAGCAGTGGCTTTGATCAGTTTATTAATATTCTTGTTTTTAAACTTTGCAGAGCATAAATTATTAATTCGAAATAAATGGTTAATGATGATGTTTCTAAATACCGAAAGATGCAGACATGAATTAAAATGTGTAAATAAGTTGACATTAAAACAAAAATCTTGCCGTTTGTCATAGATATCTGTGTAAAGTTTATTACCATCGATGATTATTTTGAGATCTAAAAAGTTAATTGATTGATTAGTCAGAGTATTTTGAGTTAGCTTTAAATTAGGTGGATAATTGAAGGAAAAGCCATTTTGTGAGTTCTTGTTGAGATAAAATACAATAATATCATCGATGTAACGATAAAATCGAACATCATCATTGCAAATTTGCTTTTCATAATAATAAAGATAGAGATCTGCCAAAATACTGGAGCTACAACCTCCTTGTGGGATGCCTAATTGTTGCAAATAGATAGCGTTGTTGTGGAAGATATAATTGTTATGGATAACAAAGTTAAGAAGAGTTTTAAATTTTTCTGCTTTAAAATTGTAAGGAAGATTAATTTGAGCTTTATATTCTTGAAAAAGGCTGTAAATGATATTACTAAGATCTGATAACTCAATATTATTGAAAAGATCTTGAAAGTCAAAAGTCATAATATTGTCAATTGTATCGAGCGATTTTATGTATTGAATTAATTGAAAGCTATTTTTAAGACAGTGTAAATTATCAACTTTGCAAGTACATTTGTAAATTTGTTTTAGAATATCCAGTAGAGCTTTATTAGCATTGTTGTTATAAGTGTTACACCCAACAGTGACAGTGCGAAATTTAATTGGAGATTTGTGAAACTTAGGTATGAGAACTATATAAGGATAATTAAAGTTATTGAAG
Source organism: Salticus scenicus (assembly GCA_963930645.1). Taxonomy (NCBI): domain Eukaryota; kingdom Metazoa; phylum Arthropoda; class Arachnida; order Araneae; family Salticidae; genus Salticus; species Salticus scenicus. Next base: position 127,789,953 of record OZ005648.1, on the reverse strand, counting down.
GGAAGTTGAAGTAGTTTATAGTAATTATGTATTTTTCGGTTATTAATAATAAGGTTATTATTAGTTAAACTGAAGATGTTACTATTATTGATTGAAGAGTTTAAAATAGAGAGATAGTAGGATTTACAAATAATGGCATAATTATTAGGTGATTTGTCAACATAAGTGATCACAAAGTCATCCTGTAGTGATTTGATTGAGTTAAGAAGTACAGAGTTTTTAAATAACACCAGATTTGAAGAATTGATAAATAATGCATTTTTGATTTTTTGTAACACTAAAACTTTCCATTGAGTGAAGTAGGCAATAGGTTTATTATGAGTAATAGATATTTTATAAATAAATAAATCTAGGTCATAAGAAAACTGTTGAAGGATTTGTGGAATGCTAGTTTTAACTGGAAGTCTAAATTTGGTGCCAAATTTCATGAATTTTTTTAATTGATAATTATCAATAATATTGAGATTACCCGTGATAATGTGTCCATGGTCTCTGTCAATAAATTTTGAGAAAGAAGGATCATTGCATTTACAGGTTACAGTGTTAGTAAAAGAGGTAGACTTAGATACAGAATTATAATTGAATATCTTTCTGCCAAGAGGAAGAGGATATTTGAAGGTACGAGATAGATTTAAATCTTTAATTGGAAACAAACATTCTTTGTCATTAATGATAGACGTAATGTTAATACTGTTCAATATTTGATTTGTAAAATTCACAATTAATTGAGTATTTGTTTTAAATTTGTTGGGCTTTTTATTAAGTTTTAAATTAAATTGTTTGATTTTGTACATTATAATATCATAAAAAATGTCTGAAAAATGTTTATTATAGGATTGGCTTTGAAAGACATTCAGAAAGTTTACTAAGTATTTCTTTTTAATTGCAAAAATAAATTTTCGAATAATGAACCAGTTATAGTTAGATAAGTAATTAGTCTGTAGATCTGAAATGAGTTTAATAATGGCACTTTTAGAAAAGATTAAATCTGTTTTTTTACTACCTCGTTTAGTTCTAGAAGTTTTATTGTTAATTTTGTGATTGAGTTGTGCATAAATAGTCGAATAATCATGTAGAGGGTTGATGTTAGAAAATGCTTTAATAGTTTTACTAAAGTATTCGGAATTTAGGCCATATGGATAAATTGTATTATAATATTGCATAAATTTTGATTCAAGAAATAGACACTCACTTTTATTTTTCTGAATTTTTACAATCTCTATGGTACATGAATTAAAATTATGTGATTTAAAGTGTTGTAATTCTATAGTTGACTTAGAAGATGCAGCTGAAAGGTTTTTAGAATCTGATCGATGCTGATTAATGCGTAGATGAAGAGGAGTTGAAGTTTCACCAATATAACTAAGTTTACAATGACCACAATTGATTTTATAAATAACATTGTATGCCTGACAAAATGGAACCAAAGATTGATTATTATGCAATTGTGTGTGAGAGGCCATAGGGCAAGTTTTACATCTATTAGAACCGCATGTTCTAAATTGAAGCAAAGGAGGAGGAGATAATAGGTAACTGGATGTCGATCCAAGGATATCCCTATAAATATCCTTGTACCGGGCACAATACTGCTGTGAAGCTAAGTATTTTTTGCCAGGATCTAAAAATTTACTAAACAGAGTCATAGAGAAAAAATGTTTTTGTATATTAAAAATCACAAGGCAAGTATGTATTTACAATAGTTTTATCGAAAGTGGGCTATACCAAATTCAATTACTTAATTAAATTGATTCTTGAATAATAAGTTTCTGGATTAATGAAAAATGGAGAGAACTAAAAAAATAAAATAAAATAAAAATAATAATAATAATAATAATTATGTACATATTTACACTAAACCTCCTTTGACCGAATCTATTGATTTGGTTCCAATTACAAATTAAATTCCGCCCATTTTTTTATAGTAAAGTAAGAAAAACTAACCATCACAATTCACAAAATGTCAGGCACAAAATGCTATAGAATAATTAGAATTAAATATTCGACTACACATACACAACATAATTTTTTTTTTTTTTTTTTTTTAATAATTAAAGAATAAATTATTAACGTAAGTTGCCAACTATACAGTTAGTTAATAATGATCCAGGGCCAGTGACAAAATACTGTCGCAAAACTTCACAACACTACAAGAATCATAATATAATATAAATTTTAAATCAGTAAATAACATATTGAAAAAATTAAAGAAATTACAGAAATAATACAAATTGTAAGAGCGCAAATGCAGCTTTATACAAAGTGTATAATACAAAAAATAGTGTTAATGCCAATTTAAGACAAATCTAAATATATGAAATTCACATATTAGATAATTTAAATGACATAAAGCAATAAGTTTTATTAAACACAAAATACATTCAAAATATATGCGCAATTGCAGCAGGTTTAATTTTAAATGTAAATATAATAAAGATGATCCATTAAGCATAGTAGAAGCCAAACAACAGACACAAGATCACTGAAACACCAATGACCAATAAGATAAAAAAAAAAAAAAAAAAATCAGTGGATGAAATACACTAATGTAAAGAAACCAGATCTATTAGTTAACAGTCTGCAAAACAAACGAATCAATAAAGTAAAACATCAAATCTTAACTTAAAACCATAAACTTATCAAAATTAATGAAAAAACAACCCAAGAAACACAAGATAGAAAGAAGGAGGCAGGCGGCAAGACTTGTGACTTGCCTGTGGGGTTACACTAGTTTTACGCCGGCAACACTCCCCCAGCCTTCCACAACCAGAACAGGAACCATATGGATTTAAAAATGCAAAATTTCAAAGCAGATGAACAACAATGAAACCACGAAGCCAATGAAATTCACCAATTGATCACATTGTGTTTAACAGTATAATTAGAACATTAAATATAGTTGACAACTCAAAAAGGAAAAATCTGAAATTTTAGTGGAAAATGAAAGTTTGCATAGTAATACAAAGCAAATGCAACAAGCCTTCTACTTTTTTTTTTTTTTTTTTATAATTTAATTTCACAAACCCACCCAACCATCCAACCTTACAACACCACCCCACCTCCGTAATCAAACATCTGCCCACCCAACCGCCACCTTTTTTATTGTCTTTTTATTATTTTATAATTTTTTTGTTGATATACACAAAAGTGTACACAGTTTTTTTTTTTTTTTTTTTTTTTTTGTACTGACAGAGACATGGTTAAGGATATAAAATAGAAAATACAAAGTTTTTAGGAAAACCCATTTTAGCAGTGGCTTTGATCAGTTTATTAATATTCTTGTTTTTAAACTTTGCAGAGCATAAATTATTAATTCGAAATAAATGGTTAATGATGATGTTTCTAAATACCGAAAGATGCAGACATGAATTAAAATGTGTAAATAAGTTGACATTAAAACAAAAATCTTGCCGTTTGTCATAGATATCTGTGTAAAGTTTATTACCATCGATGATTATTTTGAGATCTAAAAAGTTAATTGATTGATTAGTCAGAGTATTTTGAGTTAGCTTTAAATTAGGTGGATAATTGAAGGAAAAGCCATTTTGTGAGTTCTTGTTGAGATAAAATACAATAATATCATCGATGTAACGATAAAATCGAACATCATCATTGCAAATTTGCTTTTCATAATAATAAAGATAGAGATCTGCCAAAATACTGGAGCTACAACCTCCTTGTGGGATGCCTAATTGTTGCAAATAGATAGCGTTGTTGTGGAAGATATAATTGTTATGGATAACAAAGTTAAGAAGAGTTTTAAATTTTTCTGCTTTAAAATTGTAAGGAAGATTAATTTGAGCTTTATATTCTTGAAAAAGGCTGTAAATGATATTACTAAGATCTGATAACTCAATATTATTGAAAAGATCTTGAAAGTCAAAAGTCATAATATTACAAAGTAAATCAGTTGATAATTATCAATTATTATATTAATTATTATTCATTAAGTATTAGTATCATCAGTTACAAAATAATAATAATAATAATAATAATGAGTATTTGCAACACTTAAATTTTGCTTTTAAAAGGGTCATTCTTTTATTGGTATTAAAAAGAAATTTTGTGATATCCAGTGAAAGGAAGGAGAAGAGCAAACACAAATCAAACACCTTACCTCAACACTATGCTTCCTTGTTTATAGCTTTTTTTTTTTTTTTTTACAAGAATTGCTATAAGTTCAAAGGTCATATCTGGAAGATTGGCTCCATACCTATGAAAAGTTGTTGCACAAAATTTGTACAGTATCCTATGTTTTCAAGAACCATCAGTGGCCAAGAGGCTCTGCTCTCAAAGTTGGTAAACAAAGAAGTGCTGAGTTTGATCTCAGATCGCACTCGTCAACTTTACATAAATAATGACAATTAAAAAATATCCTGACAGAGGGCATTCCACCCAGGCCTAGGACCTAACTGCAATCAATCAGGCTTAATCACTATACTAACTCCTATATTTTTAACTTAACTGTGTAAGACATTTATATACCATATATTATGTAAAACAAGATACTAAATATGAAAACTGAAGTAGTTTAAAAATCTTATTCTTTCCTCTGTGGTTATATTGATGCTTTTCTATCTCTTAATCCATATGTAACCTATGTATTTCTTTTTCTTCTTTCTGCTAGCTGTTAAATCATTTAGAAAACTCAAATAATTTTATTTCTGAACATAGGTTTACATAGATCATTAGATTTGTTGTGTAAGGGAAGTACAATCACAAAAAAAAAAAAAAAAGCAGTTATGAAATTTTGGTATATGTACTTGTTTTGAGGTCTCCTGAATTTACTTTTGCTATTTTTACCATGATGTCTGTATGTGAGTGAACATGATAAGCCCTAAATGTTTTATTCAATTCAGCTTAAAATTATTAGGTGTTATTATAGATCCTTGTAGGTCAAGGGGACACCAAGAAATTTTTTTTTTTATCATTATGACCTATGGACTCAAATTATTTGGAGTGTGATGGCGTGTAAAAGCTTTATCCGATTGAGCTAAAATTGACAGCTTGTATTATGGGTAGAAGAATCATAAGAAATATATAAATTTTTATGAATGTAGAACTTAGTTCTTTATACCGGAATACAAAAAAAAAAAAAAAAAAAAAAAAATTCTTGTACATTGTGGCCTAAGCACTCAAATTGATTGGAATTTGTTTTAATAATGTTAGTTATTTATGAAATATATATGTATATATATGTTACATTGCTTTTCTAATATATGATCATAATGGGAAATGATGTGTATATTACTTATAGTTCTTTTACAGGGAATTATGAAATTATTTATTTACACATATTATATCTATTGGGCTAATAATAGAAAGTTTATTTTTTTTTTTTTAAAGAAACTATATTGTTTTCAAAAGGATCAAGACAAATATTTATTTATTTTACTATCTCAAATTTAAGAGAAATTAAAGCTATTGACAATCAAATTATTGAAAGACTAACTGTGTATGATATTTTAATAAGATACGTTTATTCAGGAATAAATTGAAAATGGTTCATCATTAAGATGAACTATTTTCCTTTTTAGCATTGATTGATCTATTTTTCAGTAATTTTTACAAATAAATTATTGAAAATAGCTAAAAATTTGTGTTAGTGTAGTGTATTAGTATTTTATTTTTGGAAATCTAGGTGACATTTTAATATATAAATCATATCTTATAGAGAGAGAGAAAAAAAAAAAAAAAAAAGCCTTATGCATATCTAACTAAGAATGCATTCAGGATTTTTCTTTGTTTTTGCAATAATTAAAAGAGGAATTCTAGCTAACACTTTCTATTTATTGATTTAATTGAACATCTATTATTTATACTGTATGATCGTTTATTTATCCAATGATGTTTTAATTTTAATGATTGAAGATATTATTATTTATTTTATAAATTTCTTCTTTTTTAAGAGAAGTTGCTGAACTCATGAAAAGGTTAGAAGTCCAAAATAAAGAAGAAATGAAAGATCTTAGTAAAAAACATAAAGATAAAAATGAACTTGCAAGGTATGATGATAATTTGTTCTTTTCTGTATTATGATCAATACATTTATTTTCTGTACTAATATATTTATTATTACTATTTTTTAATCTAATGATGTATATTCACTCATTATCTTTTTCAATTTTCGAAGTATATCTTGCAAAAACATATACTGAAAAAAGCATAAATAAAAAACATGACGTAAATTTGTATAACATGTTATTGAATTTAGCTGTTCCCCTCCCTCCTCCCATACACAGGCATACACACAAATATTTAAAAAATATACTATATATTCATTATTTTATTTATTTATTTATTTATTTATTTTTCTTCATAAAAATATTTTATTTTTCAAACTTGAGTACTACCTGATTTATTATGTTAACTAAATCTTGTTTGTTTTAGTCATTAGAAAACTGTTATCTTGCTATCTAATCACTGAAAAACACTAATTTAAAAATAAATAAATATTATAATTTGACAGCAACTGCAAATAATAGTTACTTTCTCTTATCCTTTCATGTTTTTGCTGAAGTGCTATAATTCTTAAGCCATTTTTTTTTTTTTTTTTTTTTTTTTTTTTTTTTAAGCAAAATGCAATCAATTATTGTACTAAATATTATAGGTAAAATGTAGGAAAAAGAAAAGAGAATATTGCAGCTTTGTTGAAATAGTAGTCGTGTTTTTCTATTTAAATCCTATGCCATTTTGTTTGTTTTACAACAAATTTTTCTGCATGCGTTAAAATGTTAACAAGTTGTACATTTGTTTTTTAATAAATTTTTTATGAAATTTTATATACTGTTTTGTTAAAAACATTTCCTTAAATAGAATGTTTTAAAATTATTGAGTTTAAAAGTTAGAAGTATAAATGATGAAAACATTATTTATCAATAGATAATATAAAAGAAGAGTTGTAGAAACTGGACATTTTGTTTCACATAATTTAATGTTCCTGAATTTGATTTAACTTTTATTCTTCTATAGGATAAAAAGGGAATCACACCAAAGGCTAATAGAACAAGCAGTAGCTGAACGACAGAGGGTAAGAAAATTAAAATTTGAATTTTTAATATACTTAGAGTATAAAGACGAACTGATGTAATCATTATTAATATTGATAACTAAATAATTAACTCTGTTGAGCATCAATCTAATCTAAATTATTTTGATTGTCTTATAGTTTAACAGTTTATTAGAAAAAAGGAAAAGTGAGCTTCAGAGACAACATTTAGAAGTAAAAAAGCAGCTAGATGAAGAAAGAAGTACAGTATGTAATCTTTTAGCCTGTATTATTATTATTATTATTAAATAATTGAAAATCATAGTTTTTTTTTTTCTTCTTCTTCTTCTTACTTGTGTGAAGTAAGAGGAAGTATTGTAAAAGCTATTTATTAAACAAATGTTCTATCTTGCATAATTCTAAAACAATTGGCCGTAGAATGTTAAAAATATATATTTAAGATTGTGTAACTTCAGTTATATACCTCCGATTCAGTCTTAATATGATATCCGTTTCTAGAGATATCTGCAATTTTACAAGTTTTTCTTGATGTCTGTAAGTGTGTGTATATATCTTGCATAATTATAAAACAGTTAAATGTAAAAGGATGTTGCATATTTGTATGTAAATTTGTTATAATACTTAATTTTGCACCTTTCTTTTTAGTTGCTATATGACTTTCTATTTTAGAGACATCTTCAAAAATTAAAAATGTTTAGTAATATATAACATTCTGTTTTAGAGACATCTTCAAAAATTAAAAATGTTTAGTAATATATAACATTCTGTTTTACAGATTTCAACAGAAATTAATAATAGAGTCAATATTGTTATGAAAGATAAATCTCCTTTCCTTTATTAAAACTGTTGTTGGTTCAAAAATACGTTTAAAAGGCACAGGGTTTGTAATAGTAGTTTATTGACTTTGATGGAAGTCAGACTTGGCAATAGACTTGATGGCATTCTTGGTGACTTAGCAAGATTGGCAACCAAATTTAGTGAAAATTGATAGTTTAGGGTTGCCAAAATATGAAAACCCTTTCTCAGTTTGAAATGGTGTTATTTAGTTTTTTTGATAGATGTATCAATTTCTTCTCACTGCGCTTACCAGAATTCTATTGAACTCTGAATTGTGTGCTTGTCTGTGGGAGACTGTGCAGTAAGTTGTTAATTACTGTTCCTGTACAAGTGATATTTATGCCTCATGGTGTATGTATAACATTATTTTTTGTGACTTTTCAAGTAATAGTTTCATTGGATTGTTTTTGGAAAATTCAGTAAATAAATGCATTTATTGACTAGAAACTGCCATTGTATGGAGTTTGAATATTTGATAGATTTCACTTTAGTAGCTATATAAATCACAGCAAAAGATTAAATGCCATTTAAAAAATAAATAAATAAAACTCTTCTATGCTAGAGATTCACTAAATAATTCTCTAATCGCTAATATGGTAGAACTCATTTATAAGCCTATATTTAACAAGATTTTGGATTTAACGAGGAAAATGAAGTATTTTGTTTGGTATAATGTTATCTATGCATTGGAACATGCTCTTTTAGTGAGTAATGTTTTTTACTTTGATTCGATTTAAGAAGGGAAATAAATATAAAAGCAATAAATAATTATATTATTGAAATGAAAACGCATTTCTCTAGAATTTTCCTATTTAACTCTTGAAAAAAAAAAAAAACTATTTAAAGTTGAGTATGATAAGTGTATAATCCATGAGTACTATAATGTTGATGATGATATCTTAACATTCGACATATTCTTCCCTGAGCCAGGTTATCATCACATGTGGTAAAAGCCCAAGAACAGAAAAAATAATGGTGTCTGAAAAAAAGTGATTGTAATGATTAGGAGTAGAAAATTATACATAAAATGCCAACATGTATTTTGAAGTTCTTTAAAAGGAGAAACTCTTTGAATGAATTAAAAATAAATAAAAATGCCTTACTTTAAGTTCTCCATTAAGCTTTCCGGTCGAGCGCCTGACCGAAAAGCTCAAGGAAGTACTTAAAAATAAGATTTATTTTTAATACTGATATGTGTTTGTGCTGCAGAGTCCTTACAAAATATTGAATAGTTTATTAAAATAATGGAAAATATAGATGATGAAATCTTAAGGCATTAAATGTTTTAGGATAAAAATTAAATAAAGCAAAATTTTGTGATGTCAAACATTCAGATTTTTACTTTTAATTAAATTTATCAAATAGATGTTTTTTTATGTATAAAATATTTTGTACAAATTTAATTCAGATTTAGCCAGTGATTGAATATAATGAACATTTTTCTGTGTCCCTAACTCCTCATTAAATATGGGCTCTACTTCATATGTATTATAATTTTTCCTGCATTTTCTGCCGGCCTTTTATCATTTTTATAATATATCAATGTAAGTTGTAACTTCAGCAATATCTATTTATTTTGTGTTATATTTTAATGCTTGCTTATCAAATATTTTTAATTTAATTATAGAGTAATGAATCCTATAAACTAATTCTTGTTTTTTTTTTTGTTTTTTTTGAAGGCTGTTGAGAGATTACAACAGGAGTTTCAAACAAAATTATCTAAATTATTATCAGGATCAGAAGAAACAGTAACTTGGTCAGCTACTGAAACAGTTGAACAAACACCTTTATGAAAATTCTTTAAAGGTATATTTAAATTACTTATATTTTCTTGTAATTTTTTTTTTCATTGCTTACACCTAAATCAGTAATATTTATGGCTGTAAAAAAAATTTCAAGGGCAAGCAAAGAGAAAAAAAAAAGGGGGGGGGGAATTTCTAAGAACAACTTGGCTGGAAAAGTATGTAAATTTTTTTGTATGGTAAAAATATTTGAAAAACATTTTTTCAAATAAATTTTGCTTTGAACAAATTTAAGATAATTAAAATGCATAATTTTGTATGTTTCTAACTGATGGCTATTTGGAAAAATTATAAAAACACACATTTTTATTTTTTATATTACAAACAAAAATTTATGTATTTTGTCATACTATTTGATTGTTTTAAATAACCTAAAACTGTTATGCAGTAAAAATTTTAATTTTATCTTGTTTTTCATCACGCCTAACTTCACTCAACCTTTTGAATTTGAAAAGGGCAAAATTATTGCTTATAGAAAATCTTGAATTGAGTGGAAGTGACAAATAAAAGGGTCTAGAACAGTAATTTATAATTATTTGAATAATCCAAAGGAATATGACCACAAAAGGAAGTACAGGTAGGCCTTTTTCTTTATGTGCCAGAAACATGCAATTATCCATAGAGCTTGCCTAGCAAAACAGAGTTCTAATCAAATTAAAAAAAGAAATTAATTTATCATGTACTAGCTGAGCATTATATAGTATTCTGCAAGTGAATCACATTATATTAGATATGTTAAATTAGTCATGTCTACCACTTACAAAATTTTATAAAAAGCTTAGATTGGAATTCGCTGTTAAATACTTTTCTTTTGGGTCTCAGTTGAAAAATGTCATATTTTCTGATGAAAAAAAAAAAAAATAAATAAATAAATAAATAAATAAATAAGTTTTAATGTTAGCCATCCTGAGTAAGATTGCACTGACATGCAGATCTTGCTTTTAAAGTTTCTGCTTTTTTTTTTTTCCATTATAAAATTTCTTGTAGTGAAATTAAGTTTATAGGGGCAATTTACAGTATACAGTAGAGCCTCGATTATCCGATGTAATTGGGACCGAATCTACATCGGATAATCGAAATTTCTGCTTAATGAAGTTTTTCAATAATCATTTAGTTTAATATGCAACATTGAACTGCTATTATGTCATTGAACTGCTATATTATGACTATCTAAACTGCTAAATAAATATCCAAATTAAAATTGTTGACAAAAATTAATTTTAAAACAAAAAACTTATGATTTAAATGGAAGCTCCTTCTGGTGTAAATTTGGTTATCCTTTGTTGCGAAGCTGTGTGATGAAGTTTTCTTAAAAACATTAGTTCAGAGGAATCACACTGTTCTTGTTGTTCCAACCAAGCAAGGCTTTTTGAAAAACACTCAAAGGGAATCATTCTCGCCTGTGTCATCTTCTTAGTCTTCTTTTGGAGAATGTCGGACTTCTGTTTGTGAAAAGATGACTAAAGTGGTTTTGTTTCCTGCACTTGCTTACAATCAGAGAATGCAATAGTATTTGATTGTTGAAGCACTTGGCAATACGGCATTCCAAATTTCGAAATGGGGGATGTTTTTGTTTAGAACAGGGACATGTGCACAGAGGATGGTGGGAGCTCAAGCTAATTTCAAAGGAATTCTAAAGTATGGAAACCAAAATATTTACCTGTACTCATAGTTCAGAAAGAACGCTTGCACACATGAGGAATATAACAGTAAAAAAAAAAAGCTTTATAAAAAATTAATTTTAGCTAACAGAAAGTGTCATTTAAAAGAGTTTTGAATAATAGATGCTGAAAAAAAAAATCAAGAAACTGACATCAGTTAAGGGAGAGTTCTGGTTGAACGAGGGTTGGATAATCGAGATTCTACTGTTTTAGCAATCTGTAATTTTCAATAGTTTTTTTTTTTTTTTTTTTTTTAACTAATTATTTTATATATATATACTGATAACTGATAATTTAAATTTTAGGCAGTGGAGAAGCCAGTATTAATAAATGAACAGATGCTCCCTGCCTTGTGATGCTGATGCATTCACATGCTGATGAATTCCATCCGTTTATGCCAGAGGTCTACTGGAGATGTGTATTTGGCCAGCCAACATATTTAAAACACAAAACCAGGTGACCAGCACAACCACTATTATGTAATATAGCTATGTACTGTTGGCACAGCACACAGTATTTGGTGTTTTCCTCTCTAAGGTTGTGGTTTTTATCAAGTTTCAACTCTTGATTACTCTTTCCATGATCTGCTGGTTCATGTATTAAAGTAGAAAATGCATGTTTATTAAATATTGCCTCTGTAGTACAGGGGGAAAAAATAGTATTTATTTTTATGAAAATAATAAATGTGCATCCTTTCCTGCATTGAGAAAATATTTTAACTGATACATTTAATGACTGAAAAATCTGTCTTCCTGGGTCAAGATTTGTTGTATTGACATAAAAATTTTAAAACCGTAATAATTATATAAATGCATATTTAATGACTTGTTAAAATGTAATTTTTTAGTGATTAATTACAAATTAGAATTTTTACTTGTACTAAAATTTTAATCTGTTACAATGAATAGTTCTTTTTGATCTAATTGAAACACACATTACATTTTTTTTTTTTTTTTTTTTTTTAAGTTATTAATTGGAAATGCATTTCTTCCTTTTCTTTTTTGTTAATTCAATTTTATAATTTTATAAATTCGTTATTGTTATTGTTTTTCTTTATGTCTCAGTTTTTGTTTCAAAATGTTATTTACTATTTCTTTTTTAGATAATTTATTCTGCTGGATTAGGAAAAATTGTATATATATAAATATATATATATATATATATATATATATATATATATATATATAATTCTTTATTATTACTAAATATTTGTAAAGTGTATTTTGTTATTTTTATGGCAGTTGCTGCAAGATGGTAACTAATCTGTTTTTGTTGTGATATTTTTATTTTGATTACTTTGAATCAGCAGACATGAAGAGATTTAATGTTCTAGATTGTTCCTGCATTTGAGATTCATATACCTCTTTAGATATGTTACATTTTTGAGTAGATTGCTTTTATTCGACCATGCTGTATGATAATAATTTAGATCCTATATCTTATCAGATTTAGCATCATCTTTTTCTATTATTATATGTGAAGTTATTACTCACAATATAACCTAGTTTATAGTACTATTTCATTCCCCTCCTCTTACCCAAATCTTTCTTCACCAGTTTTAGTTTAGTTTGAACATTTCATCCTTTCATGAATTATCTAGGTGGTATTTTAAATGTTAAAATTTATTTATTAATATTATCTTATTCTGAGATCAACCTTAGATTTTGTAATGCTCATCTTCTTGAAAGTACAGCTATTATTATTTTAACTCGAGGTAATTTAGCGATAGTATTTCCTGACCTTACATTGTTTATTAGCTCAATGGTAAATACATTTTTATAATATATATCAATAGCTATAAATATTGATTGAACTGGTTTAACAAATGCATTTAAACTCTATTTGTAGTTTTAAACTAATAAAAAATATTTTTTTAAGTACCATAATTTCACAAATATGTCATCAATTACTTATATTAAATAATTTATTTAATGAAAAAGCACTAATTAAAGATTTGCTTTATTATTTTGGTTGTATTAAAATTACTTAAATTTTTATATTAGTTCCTGCAATTTATCATTTTTACTTTTCTTTTTTAAATTATGTGCATAAAAGAAATAAATCGGAATGAAAAAGTTTTGTAGGAAAAAATAAATAGAATAAAATATATTAAATAATGAAATATAATTCATAGAAAATAATTTAAAAATATCAAGCCTGAAAAAATACTGTTCCTACATGGTCTGTCCAGAAGGTAATGAGACTGAATTTTTCGCACCAAACAGAAAGCCAAAAGAGCGGAGTTTGCGGGTAATACACATGGTGGGGAGTGCCAGCTACAGAGTCTGATGGAAGTCAGTTGGCCTTGAGCCTTCGCAGTGTAGGAATTGCTCATGAAGTAAACACATGTTTGAAAGTGGTATAAGGTTTTCAGAATGCAATAGAGTGTCAAACAGCAACTATATAAAGTTTTGTGTAAAACTAAATAAATTGGCTACTGAGATGCTTGTTATGTTACAATATGTCTACAGGAGAGGTTCTTTATCCGAGGCTCAAATGTTTAGGGGTTACAAAACCTTCAAAACTGAAGAGAGATCATTGATGCTGAATAACATGTTGGAAGTTAATCAAGTTCTGGAACGTCAGATAATGTGGATAAAATTAAAGTGATTTTAGACTCTGATTGTCGTATGAGTGTTCGAATGATTGCAGAAATGTTGGGACTGGATTGTGCACCAAATCGAACTTGCTGAAAATTTGTGTCAAGCTCTTGAACTCAGTTTCTGGCAAAAGACAGCATCGCAACGATGGCCCAACTACCACACAGTCCCAATCTGTCATGCCAGACTCGTTTCTATTCCCTTGGTTAAAATCCAGCTTAAAAGGTCATCACTTCGATAATCTTGAGAACTTGTAAAAAAATGTAACACGTATTCTGAACATAATTTCAGTTGGAGACTTCAAGGCAGGCACCAATAGGTCGCAGAACCAACAATGTATTAATAAAGAAAGAGTCTATTTTGAAAAATATTGAGTGTCTGTAAAATTTTCTTCAAATAAACAAATTTTATAGAATCAGTCTCATTACTTTCTGGACAGACTCTGTATATCAAGAAAAATTAATTTAAACAAAACCTTGCTTAAAATTTATGAAATTGATGGCCACTTCTACTGTAATCTTACATGCTAGTGTTCTGCTTATTATTAATCATAAGTTTTATTATTATTATTATTAAAGCTGAGCAGTTATTTTGTATATCCTGCTAATTGAATAATTTAATTCATGGATGTTGGCCGAAAAAAATTAGAAAGGGCAGTGGACATTTTTATTAGTTACTAAACAAATTTTCTTCAGGATATGAGGATAAAAAACATCATACTTTCATCAAACTCAATTCTCTCATAATATTTAATTATTTAAATTAACTTTGACAGTTTTATTTTTAAAATTATCAATGACTAGCAGGCTACGCCCGCTTCGCTGGTCACTATTTTTAAATGAATCATTATAATTAATGAATTTTTTATCATGTGAAAAAAAAAAAGAAAAAAAAACTCTGATCGGGAAAAATGTCACACCGGGTCCCCACTGCCTTCGGCAGCGTAGACCCGTGCGCGATGCGCACGCGCGAATGCATATATATGAGCGCCCTAATAATTTTACAAATTCGAATATATCCGCAATCGATTTATAAGTATCGAAAACCTCTATATACCAATTTTGAACGATCTAACTGTATTTTTATTTTTTTGTCCCCCCTCTCCCCTCCCCCTTCTCGCCCCTCTTAATAACTTCACACTTTCGAAAATATCCCCATTCGACATGCAGGCCTCTTTAACCTATCTGTACCAATTTTGAATGGCCTAGCTGTATTTCTATTTGTTTTTGCCCCATAGCCCTACTTACCGCCCCACCCCCCTACCCGCCCCTCCTAATAATTTTACAAATTCAAAATCATCCGCAATCGATTTGTAAGTATCGAAAACCTCTATGTACCAATTTTGAACGATCTGACACTATTTTTATTTTTTTGCCCCCCCTCCCCTCCCCCCTTCTCGCCCCTCCTAATAACTTTACACAATCGAAAATATCCCCATTTGACTTGCAGGCCTCTTAAACCTATCTGTACCAATTTTGAACGGCCTAACTGTATTTCTATTTGTTTTTGCCCCATAGCCCCCTTACTGCCTCACCCCCTTACCCGCCCCTCCTAATAATTTTACAAATTCAAAAATATCCGCAATCGATTTGTAAGTATCGAAAACCTCTATGTACCAATTTTGAACGATCTGACACTATTTTTATTTTTTTGCCCCCCCCTCCCCCCCTTCTCGCCCCTCCTAATAACTTTACACAATCGAAAATATCCCCATTCGACTTGCAGGCCTCTTAAACCTATCTGTACCAATTTTGAACGGCCTAACTCTATTTCTATTTGTTTTTGCCCCATAGCCCCCCCTACCCGCCCCTCCTAATAATTTTACAAATTCAAAAATATCCGCAATCGATTTGTAAGTATCGAAAACCTCTATGTACCAATTTTGAACGATCTGACACTATTTTTATTTTTTTGCCCCCCCTCCCCTCCCCCTCTACTCGCCCCTCCTAATAACTTTACACAATCGAAAATATCCCCATTCGACTTGCAGGCCTCTTAAACCTATCTGTACCAATTTTGAACGGCCTAACTGTATTTCTATTTGTTTTTGCCCCATAGCCCCCCCTTACCGCCCCACCCCCTACCCGCCCCTCCTAATAATTTTACAAATTTAAAATCATCCGCAATCGATTTGTAAGTATCGGAAACCTCTATGTACCAATTTTCAACGATCTGACACTATTTTTATTTTTTTGTCCCCCCCTCCCCTCCCCCCTTCTCGCCCCTCCTAATAACTTTACACAATCGAAAATATCCCCATTTGACTTGCAGGCCTCTTAAACCTATCTGTACCAATTTTGAACGGCCTAACTGTATTTCTATTTGTTTTTGCCCCATAGCCCCCCTTATTGCCCCACCCTCTTACCCGCCCCTCTTAATAATTTTACAAATTCAAAAATATCCGCAATCGATTTGTAGGTATCGAAAACCTCTATGTACCAATTTTGAACGATCTGACACTATTTTTATTTTTGTGCCCCTCCCCCTCCCCTCCCCCCTACTGGCCCCTCCTAATAACTTTACACAATCGAAAATATCCCCATTCGACTTGCAGGCCTCTTAAACCTATCTGTACCAATTTTTTACGGCCTAACTGTATTTCTATTTGTTTATGCCCCATAGCCCCCCCTTACGCATGTGAAATCACGTTTTGCCCCCCCCCCGCCCCCCTTGGGGACCGAATTTCAAAAATTCCAGAAACCGATTTTTAGACATTTGTATTGGCTATATTTAAAAGCAAAAATTTTACGGATATCTGTTTTTTTGTTTGAGATATGGAGGATTTTGTGAAATTACGTTTTGCCCCCCCCTCCCCCCCTTGGGGGGCGAATTTTGTAAAATCGCTTGCGGCGTTGTCTTTCTCGGGTCGTAAACATTAACCGTGCCAAATTTGGTCCCGCTCGGTGAAACGGCCTAGGATTCTATAGCGAACACACACACACACACACAGACAGACTCTGCTCTTTTATATATATAGATAAAGGTAATTTAAAAAGGGGCGGTTCATAAAAATAAAGTATAAAATAAAACATTTTTAAATATAAAGTATAGTAAAATAAATAAATTGTAAAAATTAATATAAGTTGATATTTGTTTATTTTAGATTTTAATTGATAGAAAAAATAATTAGTATGATACCTAGACCATTATAGTGGCATAAAAAATTAGTTTATTAAAAGGTACACTTGAATTTTAATAAGTTGTTCAAAAAACTTAGATTTGAGTAATCTGAAAAAGAAAAATTAAAATAGATTCATAAACTGCTTATAGAAAACATGACTAAAATGTTTGGCAAATGAAATTTTTATTGATGTAATCTGATTGAAATGATTAATTGTTAAGATAGCCATTTGCAGGTATACTAAAATAAAAAATCGCACAGGACTTTACTTTTTTGATTATTAGAACATTAGATTATTTTTTCAAACATGAACAATATTAAAAATGGAGTCCTGGGATGATCAAAAATTTTTTTAGATTCATAACTAGACTTTAAAAATTGTATTCTTTCTTTGATGCTTTACAAACACCATGAATTAACGTTATTTTATTTTTCAGCTGCTATTCCTCTTAAAATACATGATTTTTTTTTTTTTTTTTTTTTTTTTTGTACATATTACTGAACTTATTGGATGATTTAAATCTAAAAAGGGGTGATTCATAAAAATCAAATTCTTAACTTGTGTTAAATAATTTTAAAAAGTTTGTGTTTTTAACGAAAATTCGATTGAGTAAGTATTATTGGCACTTTGAATATAATTTATTAGAAAATGAAAAATGTCGGTTGTGTGATAAAAACTTAAGCAAATTAATGTTAAAAAGATAAATCTGGTAACCCTAGTTAAAATCCCTAATCTGGTAAAACGCAAGTGAAGATTTAAAGTAAAACATTTATACATACGAATCAACCACAGTGCTTTTTTATGCACTAATTTTAATTTAATAATATGTATTATTTCATACATTTTAAAGATATCATAAAATGTTTAAAAGATAATTTAAATAATTTCAGATTAAAATGGTTTATTTCAGTTACATTATTATACAATTAATTATACAATTATTTTGTATATTTAAAAAAATTACACAATTTAAAAGTACTCTCATCCACCAAACAGCGATTTGTTTAATCCCTTGCTTATATTTATGGAATTATGGTACTAATTTTTGCATATTTGATAAATACTATTATAAATATTCTTTGAAAATGAGAAAAAAAAAAGTATGATCAAATACCTGAACAAAGGAAAAAAAAAAATCTCAATTAAGTTCGTTTTCTTCTTATAATTTTAATTCTATTGCTTTGTTTTACTGTTTGATCTCATCTAAACTACTGTAAATAGGAAATAGGTGACTTTTTTGTAAGTGGAAAATTTATTTTTGTAATTTTTGATGGCATAATATCAAAATGTGAATAACAAGCACTACTTTATATGCAGTTAAATGGCCATATCTTTTCTACTTATTGAATAAGAAAGCAATTTTGTTAGAAATATTTTATTTGTTATAAATGTTTTATTTTCTGATCAAATTAATCTATTATAATGCCATTAGTGATCATTTTAAAATGTGTTCATTTCGACAAGCTGTTAAAACATTTGTGGAATTTTTTTGTATTTATTCTGTGCATAATTATACTGTACATTTATTTTTAAAATGTGTCACATGCAATTTAGCAAAAGAGATATTCTATTACTGTTTTTAACTTTTTATCTTAAAAAAAAGCAGGGGGGGGGGGGTAATTAATTATATAGCGAAACTCTTTGATATTGCATTCACAATATTGATTAGTTAAACGGCCTCCTCAAAGTCTCTCTTCAAACAAAAATATTCTGTTAAAGCTGACATATTTTATTTATTAACCCTCCATGTACAGGTTGATTTTGATACTATCTGGTCCTGAAATACAGGATTTTTTTTTCTCTATCTACATATATTCACATCCTTAAAAAAAAAATAATAATAATAATAATATAATGCAGGTTTTTTTTTTTTTTTTTTTTTTAAATAAATAAGACTTACACGATTTCAATGAATTGCATAGGATAAAAATATAAAGTGCACAGATCAGAATATTTTTGATTTAGATTGATGTACATGCTAAATCATTTGTTTTTAACCTGTATAAAGAAATTTTCCCTAATAAAAAATAAATAAATAAAAATAAAATTATTAAAAAAAAAAAAAAAAAAAAAGCTCACACGATCTTAGCATGCATAGAATAAAAATATAAAATGCACAGTATATTTTTCATTTATGGGGTTATGTGCTAACTTATATAAAGAAGTTTGCAAATAAATATTAATAAATTGTTAAAAAAGAAATTTTTGGCTTAGTTCAGGATGAAAAAAGAAATGACAATGTAATACACGTGTAGCACCATCTAGTTACAAAATGAAACATGAAACATTGTCTATTAAAATCTTTTTAGCCTACAAGAAGAAATAGTGATCTGTACTGAAAATAAGGGAAATAAACTTAGGCACGCTATTTTCACATGACTCGTATAAGAGATGGGTTTCAAATCCCGTGGAAATTCCAGGAGACATACACAGAGGGTTAATAAAACCGATTCATTTGTAATCAATTGAAATTCTTTATATTGCTCATTTATTTTATCTGTTGTTTTCATCCAAGTCTGTATTGCTACTGTAAATCTGGTTTTATTATTTTATTAAAAAGTTATCAGTTAACTTATACTTTCAAATAAATTCTTTAAAGAAAATATATAGTGTGTTAATTTTACTGTTCCCCCCCCCCCTCCCCTTTAAAAAAAAATAAAAGATAATATGTTATGGACAAATCTTATTAATATATAATCTTTGAACGTATCTAACATTTAAGTAACTGTCTTATTTATATAAGTAAATATAATCAATAATGTTTAATTTTATAAAATGTAAAAGTACATCATTTAAAGAAGTTTTATTTAATTTAATTCTCTATTATTTCCAGTTTATTATTACCTACTTACCCTTGAACCAGGGGAACTAAACAGATGTAAATTGCTTTTTATATTAAAAAGCATATACTTTATTCTAATCTGTATTATAATAAATATTGTGCTTTATCAGGTTTGTTCTTAATGTCAGTATTAGTCCCATGTTTTATAATCATAATTTTGGTCACAAGAATTTCTTTAGAGCTAATTTAATAATGTAATGTTCTTTTTCTTTCTATGTGCATGGCCATTGGCAGCTCATGCAAATTTTCACAGGTGGGGCCCGATCCATCGTATGATGCGTAATTTAACATTAATGCTATTCATTATTCAAACATGAAAACAAACATTATTAAAGTTGGATGTAAAATAAAATTTCAGATTTTTTTTTTTTTTTTCTTAATGGCAAATCTTAAATTCAACACTATAGAAAAAATTGCATAAATTAAATATCTGGAAGTTGGTAGACGGAAATTGCCAAGTTTGATACCAAGTCTCTTTCATCGACATATGCATTTGGAGTATTCCATTTTCTCCAAAACTTGCATAAATAAGGGCTATGTAACACTTAGAAAGACTCTCTACAGAGAGTATACCACTCACGTCCAGGACCCTCTTTTAGTCAACTGGCTTTAACCCTAACACTACACACCATTAAAATTTAAATTCAGATGTCTCGGAGTGTAATATTATTTAGCTTATGCTAATTATATCCCCTAAATCTTTTAACTGTAGAATTTCAAATGTTAAATTTATGTTTTTTATCTTAAAAAATAAATAAAATAAACCTTAACCAGTCTGTAAGAAGTTATTTTGGAATTTAGAAAGTCATGATTAATGTAATGTGGATACATATTTAAAAAAATAATTACAAGATAGAAATAACTTTTTATATACCAGCTAGCTAGCCGGGAAGTTAGTTAAAAATCAATTGCATGCTTTGTACTGGTAACGCTGCTGAAGACAGCAGGAACCCGAAACAGTTGGCTAAAAGTATTTAAAAAAATGCATTTTCACCGTGTTGAACTATTCTGAAAGTTTAAAATGTCCAGCTAGTCAGGTAGTTAGCTAAATAAATTTTCTGTCGAATCATATAAACGCTGCCGAAGGCAGTAGCGGCCTGAAACAGTTGACTAGAAGCGCTAAGAAAATTTATTCTCACCGTGTTCTGAGCTATCCTGAAAGTTTCAAATGTCTAGCTAGTCAGGAAGTTAGTTAAAAAACAATTGCAAGATTTCTACTGGACAAACAAACAAACAAGAATGAAAGTTAATAAAACATTTTATGCAGATATTTAATCCATTTATCCATGTAAATCCATTAACTATTTATCTAAAAATTTTACAATTTATTTGCATAAAAGTTTTAATACACTATTCCGAAGAAAAAAAAAGTATTTTCTTTTTCTTTTAATTCCCCCCCCCCCCCCATTTAAATTCAAAATACTTTAGTTAACTTAAATTCTTATATGAGCTTTTATCTCAAAGACTAATCTAGAAAATATTTTTGACTATTACCAGATTTCCTTTTAAAACACCTAAATTTTAAATCGATGTATATAACACTAAAAAATGCACCGAAAAATCGACGAGGAAAAAAAAAAACGTACTGCAGAAGTCGCCAAATTTTATCCGCGAATTGTATGGTTAACGCATTTTAAAGGAGACAGTTTTTCCCCCTATAGTTTTGTTCCAAAGGGCCAATCTTTGTAGGCTCATCAACGAAAAAAATTACAGCATGCTAACACTGATAAAGCAGTTAGTCGCCAAGTCTGTTAATCCGCTGTTCTAGTAGAATAAACTGTACAAATAAACACACCAATTTTGGGCCGATTGTAAATGGCCCCATTCTCTTAGATAAGGAAGGAAAGTAGCAGTCGGTCAGTCATTAGTGATTTGTGATAGCTGAAAAAAAATATATTGACAAATAAATGATAATGAAAGAAGATTAAGAAAAAGTTAGATAGACGTTGTTATTTTGTATATATATTTTTGAACAGTTATAAAAAACAAAAGAATTATTATTACTATTTTAATCGAGAAAAAATTTAGGTGGGGCCGTGCCCCACTGGCCCTTAATGACGGACCGCCACTGTGCATGGCTATTAATTTTCAGGTGGAAAATGCAATATTTTAAACTTGCAGAGCAAAGTAATTTAAAACTTTTTAAATTACTTTTATTAAAGTTTTTTTAAATGAATATTTAAACATTTTAAAGTATCATTTTGAATAAATATGTATTGTATTGTAAGATAATTTACTGTTATAATTATTTTTCACCATTTCCTTCATTTTTTGGTATACTATATAAGGTTAGTATCAGTTTTTTTATTTAATCTACAGTGCATCATGTTTTAAGACTTGTTTGATTCAAATGAAGATAGCTTGCATGAAGGATGTTAATTTCTTTTTGGTTGCATGCTCAATGAGAATTACCATTTTAACACTAGATTTAACTAGGTATGTCATTTTGAATGCAAAGCTAATTAGTTTTGTAGTCAAAATGACTGCTCCAGTTATTCTAGTATCAAATACAAATATTCTGAATTGTATCTGTTTGCATTTTATGAAACATGCATTTTTTTTTCTTTCTCTATAAATTTGAACATTTATCAAATTATTATTTATTTATTTATTTTTTTTTTTTTCGTAGAACTAAGCACTCATTATTTACATGTAATTAAATCTTTATCTGTTCATTAAGTAATTGTATGTTAAATAATAAATGCACATTTGATTATATTTTCTTAAAATATTGTCATTTTTTACCAATATTTTACTTAATTAATATCCCAAAATATTCACAAAAACTTTATATTTGTTTTTTGTACCCTAGATAAACTCAGGTACATAATTGCATGAATATTATACTTTCAAAGAGATTTGCGATCATTCTGATCTTTTTGTTATTTACATTTCTGCCTTAATTAAATGGTACTATAATTGCTCTTTTTTCTAATAATAGATGTATTGTCAGTTTTTAAATTATATTTTGTTTCCTATGCTCATTCAACATAATGGGAAAATATATCATTTTGCTCAGTATAACTGTGAATTTCTCATGTCTTGTATTTTTAATATAATCTTATTTAAACTTGTCACTTACACACTTTATACAATGATATGTATAAACATTTATCTGTACTTGCTTGTTAATGTTATACGCTCATGGACAAGATTTTCTGAACATGTCACGTACATTTGTAAGTTATTTCTTAAAGCAGAACAAGTTAAAAAAAAAAAAACAATAAAATAAACGCCTTTCATTAACATGCATCAAATAAAAAGAACAATCTTTATGAATACTTAAAGTAGATTTTGTTTGTTAAAAAAAAAAAAAAAAAGAATAATTATGGATATCTTAAGGTTTACAGTTTGATCATGCCAATCTTTCTGTTTAACTGTTTGTTATGTGTGTTCATTATTTGCGTAGTAGAGACATTTTTATTAATTAAACTGTATGTGTGTGTGTATATATATGTGATCTTGTATCTGTTGCTTGGCTTCTACTATGCTTAATAGATCATCTTTATTATATATATATATATATATATATATATATATATATAATGATGATCTATTAAGAATAGTAGAAGCCAAGCAACAGATACAAGATCACTGAAACACCAATGACCAATAAGGTTAAAAAATTTCTTTGAGATGTTCAGAAAAATAAAAAATATATTTTAATTTGGGAGAAAAAAGAAATTGCAGAAATAGAAAATGGCACTTTCAGTGAGAGACATACATTTAAGTTATTTTTCTGTTATCATTTTTCTAACCTTATATTGTGGAGCCTTTAGATATTATTTTCTTATTTATTTAATGCTAATATATATAAAGCCCATTTCTCTGACTTTTTTTTTTCTAGTAAACAATCTTTATCTAACTGTACAGACTAATCTAAGAGTATCGCATTGCTCCAATAATACATGCTTAAGACATATATTTCACTACCACCTCATAAAAATAAATCAAGAAAAATGAAAATAATATTTATAAAACTCATATCTATCAAAGATCTTATTTTATTATGAGCTATCTAATCAGGAAAAAATAAATAAATAAATAACAATAAAATAAAATAAATAAATCTATAAATAAATATTCCTGAAAAAAAAATATTTTTCTAGAAAATTTTCCAACAACTAATATACATACAAATTAGTAATTTTTCTTTGCATAGTTTTTCAATGATAAATTATGCTCAATTTTATAATTTTTTTCATACATTTCTCCTATTATTATTAGCTGTGTATAATATTTTTTGATAGTGAACAACTTAGTACTTTTTTATAATATTCATTTAATAATACATTTGAAAGCTCAAAATATTTACCTGAGCACATTTTTAAAAACCCTTTGTTATATATTTGGGTAAAAATATATAGAAAGAATTAAGTTTGCTTTAAAAGCATTGATAGATAATATAAAGACAAAACATCTGTTTGTAAAACTGTGAATTGTTAATAAGCTGTATCTGAAAAAATGTGTAAATCAATTAATATTTTAATCCATGGATGCTCAACATGTGGCTCTGAACACATTTAGCTCCCAGCAGAATTCACAATTTTATAGATTGATAATTTCTTTTAACATGGCAAATGTTAAGAAATTGGGCCTAATTCTTCTAATTGAAAACAACATGGATGGTCATGGTAAATGCTTAAGCACACTACAGCTGTTAGGTCATGGCTAAAGTGACCAAACTTCCTCGAATCATGAGGGCAGTCCTCGAATTTTGACCCATGTCCTCAGCAATTTGAAAATCATTTGAAGACAAAGATCCTCAAATTTACAAATTTGTCCTCAAATTAAAGCATTATTTAGCTCTGTCCTCGAATGACCCTTCAATTTGAGGACACTGCGATGATTTGTCCTCAAATTAGGTTTAAAAAATTTGGTTGCTTTCTCATGGCTTCTTATTAAAAGCTTTAAAATTACTAATAAAATACAGTTAAGCAATATTATGTGTGTATGTGTATAACAAATTGGATAAACTATGGTGGAATGTTTTATTTAATGAAGAGGGGTCTTTTTCAAGTTACAAATGATCCTTTATTGCTGTGTTACTTAAAGGTATGCAGTCTCTTGGCCGCATATAAGCAACCTGAACAGGGATTTCCTTTCAATCCCTGTAAATATAATGAAATGACCTTATGACCAATCATCTTCAGTTTGCTGCAGACCCTAGGTTACAAATTCATTCAGCAACAATTACATGATGAAAAAGGCTCTCGTTTGTGTTCTCAAGTTTTGTTCACCAAATTCTTGATTCTAATTGGTTAATCTAATGACCTTTAGCTTAGGTTCCAGATATCCAGGGATTAATTAATATGCAAGAGTTGGCCATAAATATGTGAGAATTTCATATTAGTCAGCTAAATTTGCTCTTAAAGTTGTGTAATATTTTGACTATTGTGTTATGAAACTAAGCTTACAGGGAAATTTTTCAATTTATTAGCTATTCATAATTTTGAATAGAGATTTAGAATTTTTTGGGGGATTTTCTTTAATTATTTTTAATCCTTTCATATATATATACACACACATACAATGAATACAGGCCATATATATATATTCATACTTTCAAAGTGATTCACAAAGAATTTTGGATAGGTCAGGCTTGATTTAATAAACTATTTACAGTTACCTCTTATTTATATGCATTTCAAAAACCTATCGAAAATCATGCAGAATAAGCAAATATTTGATTATGGTGCTCCATCATCTTCATCAATTTTAAAATTTTTATTATTGTCGTTTTCATTATCCTGTAACGGAATAAATTATACACAGCATAATTGAAAGAAAAAAAATCTACTTTCCTAAAGCAATTAGAAATTGTTATGGATAAAACTATTCCAAGATAAACCAGCATATAAATTGCATCTAGACAAAAGAGTTCTTGCTTTCCCCTATTCAATTAAAATTAAATTATTTTGTACCAAAATTTGAACCCCTAAATACCCCCTTGGCTATGTCCTTGAAAACTGTTCTGTCATATTTAGTATCTTTATATCAAATTCCTGTTTTTTTTTTTTTTTAAGTACTAGTATGACAATGTTTGTGAATTGCATAATTATTTTTAGATTTATTAGTAGATTGCAATAACAAGTTATGGGAGAGAAGTAATTTTTTTTTTTTTTTTTTTTCTAAATTCTATATTTAGACTCTGCTTCTGCAAGGCATAATCAGTTTTAACATTAATGTCCATAAACTAATTTTATGCTTATGCATATTTAAAAATGCTAAATTAGCCTGTGATCAATTTTGTAAAGTTTATTTTTGTGTGCTTCATAGAAAAAATTAAAGTAATTTTATAAAAAAAAAATTTGTGAGTTTTTATTTCATATGTAGACTGTTTCAAAAACAGCAAATCTTGTTCATTTTGTTAAGTTTTAATATAACTTGTTAAGCAGCTGTTTCAAATTATTAATTATTTGTTATAAGTTTTAAAATTTTATTTTTGCAATTTATGTTTTATACTAACTTGTATTAAAATATGTATTTGTAATTTTTTTTTTTCTAAAACTTTATTGTTTTTCATTTGTAATTATTTTTCCTTGCTTTATAGATTACAGTTTTGTAAATTGTGTGCCCTTCTTTACAATTTTATGTAAGTTTTTCATACTGTCATCATCCGTTTTGAAAATCAGTATTTCTAAGTATTAATGTTTTATACAAAACATTGTGTTTGAGTTTTAACATGTATGATTTACAATTTGTGGATATATTGTTAAATTATTTAAATTGTGGTTAAAGCTTGGATTTTTTAAAACTTGAGGAATTGCCAGAAATCTTTCTCTTTAAATAGTTTTACTTCTTAAAAAAAGAATAAATAAATAAAAAGAATATTCAGTGGAAGAATGAATTATTATGAAGACTAAATTAATGGAAAAAAAAAAAAAAATATATATATATATATATATGTATTTAAGTAATCCTATTGATTTATATATATATTCATGTACCTGAATTGTTATTTGTTAAAAATATTTCGCAAATTTGCAAATATTTACAATCTAAAAATCCAAGCAGAAAAGAAAAGAAAAAAACTTGAAGCTGTGTGAAAAGAGTTTGTCTTCCTTTCTCAATTCTCCCAAGAACATACAATTTTAAAATATTTTGTTTCTGTGTGAAGTATAATGGTTACAAAACAGTTTTTTACAGCGGGCAGGTTTTCAAAAATCATTTCAAACACAATACAGGCTTAAAACAATCTTTTCCATCAATTTTTTGTGTTCAAATGTCAAAGCATATATTGATAGAGGTAAATGATATTTAATATACCAATGTTGCAACGATCACTTTATTTTCATGCATGCAATGATTGTTAGATTAAGCAGGTGGATATTTAAATTAGAATTAAAGTCCCAATTTATAAATATATTTATTTATTACATGCATTTATTTTTTCTGTGTTAGCAAATGCCATATTACCATATTCTGAAATTTATAAAAACTAAATGTAAAAAAAAATTACATCATAATAAATCGTAACAGTTAAATAAACGATAAAGAGAATTCGAAATGCTGCACCAAAACAGCAATTTTTGTTGCTTTTTTGGATCAAATTGCTTTTTTTTTTTGTTTGTTTGTTTCTTATTGGGAAACACTGAATAGAGAGAAGTAGATGTTTTATGCTGCATAATTGCTGTATGTCCATACCAGATGTTTGATGTAAGGATACTTTTAAGTATTTGTTTCAAATATTAGTTTTTAATTTTGTAAATTTTTATTAGATTCTTTCTTTCTTTTTTTGAATCTTGTGTGACAAACTACCATTTCTTTTATTTTATATCACAAAGCCAAGAACTAAAAAACTTTTGATTGGCCAATAAATCTCAGCAAATTAGAGTGCATGCTAGAAGATATTTTTAAAATATTGTGTTAAGATATCCATTTCAGTAATCTCCATTTTGTTTGTAATTGGGAAAACATATAAGAAAAGCAAATAATGTGTGTTGCTGCAATTATGTAGTAACTGTTGCATGCACATCCAAGAGATTTTGCACAAGGATTCTTTTGAACATTAATTACAGGAATATGAAGCTAAAATTTCTAGATACCTTACTATTAATGAACTATCTTATTTTGGGATCTAAGCAATCAAACAAATCTTATAGAGTGATAGATGTAAAAAAGATTGTAACTTTTTATTCATGCCACCCCTGTTTTTTGCTTTGTTTGTAAATGACAGCTGTATAACCTTGTACTGTGCATTGCTTTTGTTAAAAGATAAAATACTTTTGCTACATTGTGCCTCTTTTTATTTGGAATATTTGTCTCTTTGATAGATGATGCAAGATTCCTGAAACTTATTTAATAGTAAACAATACAAACCATAAGAAGTTTATTTTGAAGTAAACATTTTCATATATCCCTATTTAATAGATTTATTTATAATTTTACCCTTTTTAAAGATTCCCATATGTATGAGGTCCATTTTTTACATGGTTTTATTTGGATGTAACCACTTACTGCTTTGTTTGGCTGAATTGAGTATAAAGAGAGGATGAATGAGTATAAGTGTTAATGAAAAGCCAAAGCAATGAACAGGAATTTTTTTAACCAGCATGATTTTGTCTTCATTCCAGAATCAAATTTAACAGTTTGTTTTTGAAAGTGAAAAAGCTGATTTTTTAATATTGAAAAGTAAAACTGTGAACTGTGATAGTTAATATATATTACTAAAACAATAATAAAGTTCAAATGCACTTTTAATTCTTTTATTGTTAGTCAATAATGGTATTTTGTTGTGTTTATAATAATTTTTCTGTGATTAAAAAGAAAAATAACGTATGATTTTTATTCTTCCTATGAATATTCTTATTTATAACTACATTGTTTATCACTAAAACTTAGTGTTGAAAAAATATATTTAAATTTTAGGTGTAATTGGCATCAGTTAAGAACTTTGCAGTTAAAAATGGTATAAAAATTGTTTATTTTATTATCTAGCTTTAAATACAAATACATTACTCTGGCAATCCATAAATATATATATATATATTTGTACGTGCGTGTATATATCTACATTTTAAAAGAAATGTATATATTTATTGTTTTTGACTTCTCCTATGCTGAAACTTCTCATATTCATGAATATAAAATGTTTAATTATATTTCACTATGTTGCTGTATTAATTTATAACAGTGTTAATTGGAATGAATTTCCATTGAAGAGTTTATTACATATTAAAAGTAGCTTATACAATATGAGTAACTCATTGTGTAAAAATACTTATGTATCTAAACGCACAAACTTTTGCCTCCAATGCAAGTAAAAGTAACAAAAATTCATGCAGAACAAAATTATTTCAGATAATTCATAGTATATATGTCTGTAGTTTTAATTGTAGTTAATTTTAGCCGTTTTTATGCTATCTGAAATAAATATATTTTTTTCAAAGGTGCTCTACATTTTTTTCTAATAATGTTTTACGGAAATTATTTGTTGGATGGATTCAAAATATCATTCTTTCATTTTAAAACTCCTCTTAATGTATTATATAATTGTAATATATTTAGGGTATTTTTTATAAACTTACATGAATTATGTTTTTTTTTTTTTTTTTTTTTTTTTTTGAGTATAGAAATTGTGGTAAATAAATAAAAGTGTTTTGCAAAATATAGAGTTGCTTAATACTTGCAGCTTATGGTTTTCAAATGTTGATTTCAAAATTATTAAATGTGAAGTACCGGCTTCAAACCCATGTCGCTCTTGTCGGCCTAGCCAATTGGGATTTAACATGTTTTTCTCCAAAATTGTATAAATATGTGCTGGAACCCTGTAGAACAGAGGCGAAGCGTGGTTCAGAAATTCTTGGAAGCGCTGAGACACGCTTCCAAAAGCAGAGGGAGAATAAATTCAGCTTTTCACCGTTGCAAAATCGGATCTGATAGACGAGAAAACGAAAATACTATTTCATTTTTCCTATCTAAAATAATAAAATTGTTTTAAAACTTAAAAAAGGGAAGCACCGCTTCCATCGCTTCCATGAACGCTTCACCCCTGCCATAGAAAGATTTCCCAGGCCTAGATTCCTAGCGCAGTTAACTGGCCTTAACACTAACACCAAAATTACATTATCTCAACAAATAACTGATTGTTGAAATATTTCAGGTAACAAATCAGTTTATAATATATTGTTGTACAAATATTTTTTATTTGTAAAATTTCATTTGTTCATGTATATACAACTAGACATAAAATAATTCATAAATTTCTTGTAATATTACTCTGCAATGATTTCTTCAAAATTATAATATTTTCATTTTACTTTTAAATGTGGGCTGGACTTTCATACATATGACTGTTTTGTCAATAGATTTTCATTAATATATTACATTTATTACATTTCAGTTACTTTAATAATTATTTAAAAATTATTTTATGGGTGATATTTTGAATTCTTTCAACTTTAAAAGATAAAAACATTTTAGATTTTTTTTTTTTTTTTTTTTTCTTTTTGAATAACTTTTTCATTTTTTTATAGTCTGTTGATATTAATCAAATTTCAGCATTTTAAAATGCTGGCGTGCCATTTATGGTGTAAATCTGTGTTGGTAGTTAAAAAACAGGTATAAAGGAGAAGCTAAAAAGATGTTTTTACCCAAAATAATTAAGCCATAATTATCTTTTTATTAAATTTACAGTTATTATTTTTTTTTTATTGTTTATCCTTTTTTTTTTCCCTTGTAAATATTTATGAAAAAATAAAAACAAATATTTTAACTTTTTAACTTGTGGTGGATCTACTTAATTTTTTTGTTAAAATAACACAGTATGTTTTTTTCAGCAAAATTCTGATTAGAATTGTGTTATCAAAATATAGTTATATAATATTTAACAGTAATGTTGATCATGTAGAAGTATTTAAACTCCTCTCAGCTCATTGCTACAAAACTTTTGACTTTTATAACAATTTTTAATTTTATAATCAATTCAATGATGAAATGTGTGTAAACTTTAGACGAGTAATACAGTAGAGCTCCAATTATCTGAACTCCAATTAACCGAACAGCTTATTTCATTATTTATTTTTCTTTATCCGAACTTCCAGTTATCTGAACAGCCTATTTATCCCCCCCCCTCGAAAAAAAAAGAAAAAATGCCTAACCGAACTTCCAACTATCCAAACACCCTCTCCCTTCCCCCTTTTCAGATTTTGGTGAAAGGGGGTATAACCAAGATCAAAGCACAAAATTCCTGTTCATATCACCTCTCCTTCACATTGTATCCTTCTTTTGTCACCTTCGCAGTGACCCTTTCATAATTCTTTTTACACCATAATAGCCCTGCATAGCCATATGCCTTAAAATCGTAGGGCGTGGGGGATTATAGTGATGGATTTGATTAAGCAATTGAGAGTTGTGAACAGTCAAAGTAAACGTTTGTGTTATCAGTCGTTTTACTCAAGAATTTTCAGTACTATTGAGGTATGTTGCTTCCGGAAAAGTAACAGCTTAAAGACCAGTGCAAAAGAAGGACCCCACAAGCCATTGAAGTCCAGCTTATTGAAAGACAGGTTTCTTGGAAGAGTTAACTACCTACACTTGTAATCTGATACAGTTTGGTTCATTTCATTTAGAACTAAGGTGAAAATAAGATATCTGGACAGCGAAAAAGATTTGTTTTTTTATTGGGAGAAAAAGTAAAGATATTGGAAAGGCTTAAAAATGGTGAAGCAGGTGCAAAATTAGCAGTGGAGTATGGTGTAGGAAAGTCTACAATATCAGAAATTAAAAAGAATCAAGATTCCATAATAAATTTTATAACGGCACTTGAAAATGAGGAAAGAAGCTTAAAACGAAAATCTATGTAAAGATTTTAAGATGATGAAGTTGATAAAGCACGTGGTTTTCTGTTGTCACAATATCCCTTAAATTGTCTGTCTCCAATTATCCAAATTTTTGCTTATCCGAACTAGGGTCTGTCCCTACGTGTTCAGATAATCTGCGCTCTACTGTATTTCAATTTCTCTATTGCAAATTCCGAAAGAAATTATTGTAAGTTTCTAGTTGATTTGTCCCTTTTAGTTAGTCAATTAGGATTCATTTATATTAAAGCAATTATTTAAATGCCTGGTGCTCTATTGATAGATTATATACAGCTGCAATAATTTTCTTGAGAAGTGAAATTAGATTGAAATGGAGAATTATTAAAAAGATATTGCTTTTTTATTGGTCTAAAAAGAAAATTAAGCAGTTGCAGATAAACTATTTTTTTTTAAGTGAGTTTTGAATACTTCTGCATGATCAGTTTTTTTTTTTTGTTAAATGTATTGGTAGGTTAAGTAGGTATTATACTAGGTTAATCCTTTTACATTTTAAATTCATCCTTCAAATATAACCTTTGAATTGTTATTGCTTAAAAATGAATATTTAACTGATATCATATTTAATAACCTTATCAAATATAATTTTTGTTTTGACTTAATTTATTTTATAATTTTAAAAGTTCTAAGATAATTTCTTCGCAAGAACGATTTTTCTGTGTAGACTAGTTAAAAACAATGTCTATTATTGATCATCAAGATAACATTTATTTATTAAATGAAATTGTATGTAGATCCACTGCTATATTTCCTGTACAAAGTATCGAGTCAAGTAAGAATTTATTCAATGTTTGTTTCTGCAATTTTGAATGCTCCGAACCAGTAACCGGTGATATTTTCTATTTTATTTTTGCTATTCCTGTTGGAGGCTTTGTGTGATAATATAGATATAAGATTAATTGGTTAAATCAAAATAAGAGAACTTTTAGGCGTAGTTAATATATCAATTAAGTAGTAACTAGAATATTTTTATTAAAGGAGTAACTAGTCCAGTAAGTTTTTACAATAATAATGCAATATAGAAGCTATACAACATATTTATTAACTAATTAAGCTTGTTGATAAATATGTAAATAATTCTCAGATTATATTTTATGTTAGCTATTTCTGATATTTTCTGCAACCTGTTTAAAGCGTTAAGTTTTCTGTATTTATTTAAGTATCCTGTAAATACATTTATGAATTCTGTATAAAAAGTTTTGTTTATGTTGATATGTACTCAGTATTATATTAGATTATTTAGGTTAATGATAGTTGCAGTAATGTCTTAAATAAATATCAAATTTTATTAAATTAAGGAGTGCAGTTTCCTATAGAACTTTTTAGCATTTTCAAAGATTTTCATCATGTTAAATTTACTACAACTTAGCAAGTGTTCTTGAATAACTTTGCTAAATTTGATCAACGAATAATAAACATGTCCGAGAACAAATTAGATATAAGCCTTAATATATTAGTAGGCTATATAAAGGTTGAAACTTCCAGAAATGTTTCAGGATAATGTTTCTGTGTCACTGCCTTGAGCAAACATTGTTCATATGTTTAGCTGTGTAAAGATGACTGCCTATGCTGTAAAATGGTTTCTTGTTTGATTCTGTGTTGGTAAATTTTTTAAGTTAAGAAGTATTGAAGTTGATTTATATTCCTGTGTGTTGGAAATCTACTGTAATAATATTTTATAATTAAAACAGATAAATTATTTATCCTTTTCTAATTTCCATCAAGTCATTTTTCTGGAAATATCAATGTAAATATAGTTTTTTTGTAAAATTTATTGCATTTTTTCATCGTTACAAGTATGATTAATATTCTTTTTGTTATTCATTGTTCATATACAAAATATGCTGTCCCATCATTGTTAATGGATGTTGGAAGATTGCATTATCAGCCTTGTAATTACTAGAGTCATCGAATTTTGGAATGGTGCATATTTTTTGGAACGAATATGAGGGATAATTTATTTATCTATGCACATGTACAAACAACATTCATGATCAATAAAATATTAATTTGAATATTGACTTATTTCTTAATATAAAACTCCTGATGTCTAACAATAATAATAAAACAGACATTACAACATTCAATCACATATTTATGTATAATTTTTTATTAACTGCATATGCAAATAGTCACTCGGTACTATAAATTTATATTTTTTTTCAAAAGTGTTTTTTATTAATTATTGATGCATACTTACAAATTCTTGCATCATTTATAAAAATTTTCTCAAAATTAATGATTTTAAAACTATATACATATATTTAAAATAATGAAAGGTTGAACCACTGATAATATCATTGAAAAGACATCCAAAGATATCACACTGAAGATGCCCAGATCTTCATTCAAAAATTTCTTCAGTCATTTAAAGTCCATTGAAAGATAATAATTTTTATAAAAAAATAAAATAAAATAAGTAAATAAATAAATAAAAATATGTGCCCCTATGATTTTTTTTTTTTTTTTTTTTTTTTACTGTAAAATAAGAACCTCAATAACATGTCTAATTTTTGTGAAGTTTCAAGTTATCTTGCATAAAAACAAGATAAGAAAATTTATTTTAAAAAATGTTAATGTTATACGATAATGATATTTAAAGTATAAAACAGTACTATGTACCTTAATAATACATTTAAAGTTTGCGACAGTTGCTCAGTTTTAAAGACGTTTGGAGTCAAAACAAGCCATTCAGATTGATAAATACATTTGCTTTAGATCCTAATAAAATTTCTATATAATAAACATCAAAATGAAATTCTTGAAAAGCAAAGAAATAACCAAGGAAAATTACACTACAGTGTAGGCAAAAAAAAAAAAAAAAAAAAACTATACATGTCATTTGGTGTTCCCACAGTAAAAATGTGGAGAAGCCTGGTGATGACACATGGTGTTAGTTGATCACATATGATCTTTCCCTACCATAACAAGACTCAGTTTGCCTCATGGACTTTTACAGTAAGGTTGTACGTTCTTTGCTCCCTTCAGCCAGTATTTCATTCATTTGTTAAAAGTTAGAGAACCTACAATGGTATTTCCTCTCCACACAGTGGGTTAGAAGAAGCTTAAAAAATGGAAGAGAAATCCTATGCCTTGACTGCTAGAGAAGGGGGGCTGTGATTGATGTAGCCAGAGATCTGACAATTCATTCTAGATGTAACCAGATGTAGAAAATCTTTACAAGGTCAATAAAATGGGAGAATTTAAGTCAAAATCTTGATATTCAAGTGGTTTATTGTGAATATTACATTTCAGTCAGTATTTTGTCATCTCATCTTTACATTTTATTACCATCTGCAGCCATTTAGGCTACATTTGCCAGATGACTACATCTAGAATGAGGTGTAAAGTTTTGCTGAAAAAGTGTAAAGAATTATTATGTCGGCACTGTGTTCACTAGATGCATTTTCTAAACTGAAGTACATTTCATACTAGCCGCCTTCGGCGACCAGCTGGTTCGCGATCCTGGAAAAGTCCGACTTTACGAAACTCCCGCTTGGTGGCGCCTGCGGCGCCTTTTTCCAGTTTCAGGTCCTACAACAGCTCACTAACATATAGTGAAAATAACTTTATTGAAAAATTTAATCACAGTAAATTATCGCTCGGTAGCGCCTACGGCGCCCTATTCTCGTTTCAATATCTGAGACAGCCTGTTCGCTCACCGTGTTACGAACTTTCAAAATTCTGATTTTAACAAAGTCCAGCTCGGTGGCGCCTGCGGCGCCTTATCCCCGTTTTAGAACTTACAACAGCGTCCCCCCACCCCTTCCGTTCCTACTAATCATTTCACACTCGAAAATATCCTCAATAGATTTATCCTGTCTTAATACCTAAATATACCAATTTCAAACGCTGTAACTCATTTTTTTTTTTCTTTTGCCCTTTTACCCGCTCCCTAATAATTCTATTCTTTCAAAAATATTCACAATCGAATTATCGGGCATTAAAAAAAAATACTACGAAATTTCAACGGCATATCTCAATTCAAATTACTGCAAAATATAAAAGAAAACTTAATCTTTTCCCAATAAATATGTAATTTTTTTGCTTATTCATGTATTTTCATGAAAATTGAACAGTAGCTTTATAATATGCTGTGTAATCCGAATATTAATTCAAATGTAATGTAAATGAAAATGTGAAGAATTTTGAAATTTGTAATTTTTAATTCCACTTCAAGAACATGTGACATTAATGATTTCCAGATCTTTTGCTTCCTTTCCAGACAGCGGAGAAAATCGTCTGCTGATAAAATGTTTTTTTTTTTTTTTTTTTTTTTTTTAAGCAATTAGCCGTTGAATCTCGCGGCTCATTTTTCGATCGACATGGTTCGACATTTTAATTAATATCTCCGCAACTAATTAAAATTTTTAAATTCTGTTTTGACTATCCCCTCGGGCAGGCTTCTGAGCACCCGTATGTCAAATTTTGTAGTTCTGCGTTCAGTAGGGGCTGAACGTATAGATGCTCAGACAGACAGACAGACAGACAGAGAGACAGACATCTTCTTTTATTATTATAGACTAAACTTTAGTTTTCCTATTAAATTCTTTTTTCTATCTATACTTTTCAGCCTCATTGAAAAGAGTAAAATACACATAATATAACTAAAAATGCACCTCCAGCAATTTCTCTTTATATCCCATAATGCATCTGATAATTTTTGTATGACCTTGCAAACGAAACCTTAATGTTAATAATGCTGGAAAAAAGAATTCCGGGATCTGACAAATAAATACTCTATGCTGGAAGTTTTGATGAAAAGTTAAATTACATATTTGAAAAATAAGGTGGCACCTTTGTATTATTTATGCAATTTTTTTTAATACACTGTCTACCAAAAAATATTTGGACTTTTTCGAATTTAGACGTTTTGTCAAATATCTGGAAAGATCATTCAAAAATTATCTTGAAACTTTGATAGTATAAAGAACATGTTATGCTTCATATTTTAGTTAAAATTTTGTTCCTAAGAGAAAAAGGGGACCATTAAAAAATTAAACAAAAATAAAAATGTTTGGATTACTCTTGTAAAAAGTAATGCTTGAAATCCATTTTGACTGTAGCATGTGATTATGAAACTACTTCTAATTATCTGTGTAAGTTTTGATGAGATTACCACATAAATTAAAGAAGATCTAATAGTTTCTTAAAAAAAAAAAAAAAAAAAAAGCCTTTTTTTTTTAAATTATAACACATAGGGTATCAGATGTAATGCAAAGCCATTTGTAGGAAACTTGGCTTACTACGTAGACACATTATATTAACCATAATGCAAAAATGTTAAATATTTTATGAAATAGAAGCATTTTTACTAACTAATTTTTAACTATGCATGCATGCAATTTCATTTGCATAATTTAATAGCTAAAAGTATTGAGCTACTTATATGAAAACTGCAAACTAATATCGTGTAAATTCAAAAAGTTATCTATGATAGAATGAACTGACATTCTGTTCCTCTCAAAATAAAAGCTTTTACTCACATTTTTACATTGATTCAATCAATGGTAATACAATTTTTGCTGATTGTAAAAAAAATATTGATAAAACCCCCTATCATCTTTTTTTTTTTTTTAAAGAACTGAAATTTTGTTTGTTCTATCTCCCACAACTTTTTGATTTTGCATAATATTTGTTTGTGGTTTTCACATAAGTAGTTCAATACTTTAGGCTATTAAATTATGCAAATGAAATCTTTTTAAAGCTTGCATATCCAAAATTAAATATTATTTAGTAAGAATGCTCATATTTTAAAGATATTTAACATTCTTGCATTCTAATTGCAGTGTGCTGTGTCTAATGTAGTATGCCAAATTTAAAAAAAAAAAAAAAAAAAAAGGCCTTGTATTGGGTCTAATACCCTAGGTCAGTGGTCGGCAACCTGTGGCTCGCGAGCCACACGCAGATTTTTCGCCCTTTGAGATTTTAGCAAATGTCGACTTAGGAATACTCTAATTATGTTGATAAGAATGAATGAGCCAATATAAATTAGGTTAAAAATTTTTGGCTTCCAAAAGATATTTTAATCGTTGTATTGTTGACATTTGGCTTTGTTCAAAAATGAAGTTGCCGACCACTGCCCTAGGTGTTATAATTTAAAAGTCGCAATTTTTTTTTTCAAAATTTTTAAAGAAACCATTATAATTTCATGAATGTATGTGATAGCCTGATGAAAATTTATACAGATAATTAGAAGAAGCCTCATAATCTCATGCTATAGCCAAAACTCATTTCAAGCCTTATTTTTTACAGATGGATCCAAAAGTGTTGATTTTTGTTTAGTTTTTTTTCTGGTCTCCTTTTTCTCTTTGGGACAAAACTTTTGATGAAATATATGAGGTATAACATGTTCTTTATACTTCCAAAGTATCAAGATAACTCTTTAAGAATTTATCTAGATATTTAATTAAATGTCTAAATTCAAAAATGTCCAAATACTTATTGGTAGATAGTGTATTAACTGGCTTCAGCAACCAACTGGTTCACAATTCAACCTGTCAAAATTCAGACCTTAACAAACTCCTCTTAGTGGCACCAATAACAACCTCAGTCGTGTTGTTTTAAACTAGTCTAGACTTGACAAACACTACCGGGCTATTCATGTCCTATGAAAAACTTTTCCTATGGCAAATACTGCTAGCAGGTGTGATGTAAATACATCACCTCTCCTTTAAATCCAACTCCAAAATACTTCGTTTTGCAGGCATCCACTTGCAGCTGTTTGTTCTTGGCTCAACACACTCTGTAAAGTTTGCTTCCCGCAGCATTTGTCAATATAAGAATCTGCAATTCTTTTCACATGCAAGAACTACTCATTGGTATCCTCTGCGGTCTGGGAAGTGAATCAGGACCGCGTATCTGTGATTTTAGGTGTGGCTGTTTTTCCAGAGAAGCGAAATTTAAAATTGAGTCAGTTGGTGTTCCACCTCCATTCTAGAAAGAATGGCTAGGATCTTACATCCATGCATTTTCTTTTGACCTTTAATTAGTATATTGGTCATGCACGCTGTCAAATTTTTTTAATTGAATTATATTAATTCATCAGGATTTATATAGCATGGGGAATTTTGTTGTGAACATGATCAGGACATATTTATGTTTTATTCAATATTTATTATGTAATATCGAAATTGAAGTATCCATAATTTCAATTATCATATTTCCTAATTGCACATTGTTGAGATGTAGTGTTCTGCTAATAAGACATCTTGAAAGGATTGAATTTTGTTGCTAAATTATGTTTGTTTCAAGATTGGGTATGTCTCCTTTAAATTTTTATTTTGATATGAAAGCACTTCTATAATAAAAATAAATGTGAATAAAAAAACCTTATAATTGGTATGTACCCATGTATGACTAGGACGAACTGTTGGGTTTCACTACATGCATGCCATTTTTATGACATTTTCCTTTATAGATTAAATGAAACCTTTTGTCATTATTATTTTCCATTCAATTTTGACAAGGCCTAAATAGTATGAACACAGCAGGTATCTGTGATGACCAGTCCTCTTGGTACACACACCACGCCAGTTTCATGTCCTATGAAAAATGTCACTCTAATGTCTATGTCACGCTTGTTGGCATTATGAAGCTTATGTGCTGTAGTAAATAACAGGTTCACTTATTACCTTAACTTACCTTAATGTTGCTAGTAAAAATAAATTATTCATAATCTTTAAATTCCATATATCATTTAAAAGTAAATTCTGAAAAACATTAAAATATTATTACAATTTCAAAAAAGTTTTTGTTTCATTAACTTTTTATATGTAACTAAATATTTATTATCTCTTAGCCATTCAGCATCCATTTACATTGCCCCAGACAAAAAGACAAATGGCTGTCCCTTAGGCATGTATTTAAAAGAAATATTTTTATTTTCAAATAAAAATCAAATCATTTTTTAAATTATGACAAAAACATATATTTAATAAGTAACTTGTAACATAATTTAAAACTGATAATCAAGTGCAGATTAATTAGATAGTAGAAATTAACAAATTCCTGTACCTGGCCATAAACTGTTAACCACATACTTTTTTTATTAGGTTGAGTCAAAAGTTTTGTCCGTTTTTTATTTGTGTATCAATAAATATGTTACATTAAAGTTGTAATGTGAATGTCATATATATTTTGAAAGCTCATTTTCTGCTGATCGAAATGATGTATTTAATTGTTATGTTATTTTAATTTTCACAGACATATTACTCTTTAAAAAAGATCAAGTATGTCAAAAAATCGTGAACAAATCCGCAGCCTAATTTTCCACGAGTTCAAACAAGGCCACAATGCAACTGAAGCAAATTGCAACATCTGTGCAACATTTGGTATGAAGTCTGTAAACAAAAGAACATGCATACGTTGATATGCAAAGTTCTGTT
This sequence comes from Salticus scenicus, assembly GCA_963930645.1. NCBI lineage: Eukaryota > Metazoa > Arthropoda > Arachnida > Araneae > Salticidae > Salticus > Salticus scenicus. The sequence continues at coordinate 127,749,877 of OZ005648.1, read as the reverse complement.
CCAGGGATACGCACCGCAGCGATAAGAAACACTCTGGGCAATCATCGACAACCGATGAAATGTGCGATTGAAGCCGATCCGACTCAAACCACCCGAAAATTAGGGCAAGGTTTTGGCACTTCTCAGTCAACTGTCAATCGACACCTTCACAAAATTGGCATGAAGATTAGGCGTCGTCAAATGGTACTGCATGAGCTCAACAAAATGCAAAAGAATCGTTGAAAAGCAGTCTGTCAATTGCTGCTGCGAGAGTTTAGCCGAGATGGATGGCGTGGAATTCTTACCTGTAAAGAGAAGTGGGTACTATACGACAACAAAAAAACCGGATGTCAATGGCTAAACCCACTTCAGCTTGGTGCTAAGACGGCTACACCTGGGATGCATTCAAAAAACGCACTTTTGAGCGTTTTTTGGATGTCGACAAGAGTTGTGCATTGGAATCTTCTTCCTCAAGGACAAACAATGAACTCAGATGTCTATTGCACTCAAGGGAACCACGTTCAACAGAAACTTGTGAAAAAAGGCTTTAATCCAGCTCGAGTTTTATTCCAACATGACAACGCAAGACCACACGTTTCAAACCAGACGCGTGAGAAGCTGAATGAGTTGGGCTGGGAACTTCTTGCTCACCCGCCATATAACCCTGACATTGCCCCTACACATTACCATTTGTTCAGGTCGCTAGAGTACTTTATGCGTGGACAGCGCTTCAGCAACGAATACGATCTCCGACAAGGCATTGTCGACTTCTTCGCTCAAAAACTAGCGGCTTTTTACAACCGTGGAATTTTAATGTTGCATTCACGTTGGAAAATGGTTGTTGAAAGTTATGGTGAATATGTTAATTAAAATATGTTATAATTATTATAATTTTTTAACTTTTAATAAATGATTAGAAACCGGACAAAACTTTTGACTCAACCTAATACATATTTAAATGCTATTTAAAATAAATGTATTATTGCACATTCAAACAAAAATAGTATAAACTATGCTACAAAAAAACAAAACAAAACAAAAAAATAAATTAATAAATAAAAAATCACTTTTAGTTCTGCAAACATTTTTATCATGCCATTAAGTTTGATTAGAAATTTCATGCTCAGTTGATAAAATATCCAAACCATTAAAACACATTTGGATAGTAGTACCTAGTTGAACATAAAAACTTCTTAATTTTTACTTAGAGAAATTCCTTTCATCACTTGTTACAGTTATTAATGTAGTTAGCAATATTTTTAAGGTAATACTAAAGTTTGGGGCATAATTTAACTTTATTATCAAATTTAGTACTTTTTTTTTTTTTTTTTTTTGTCCTAAAAGTGCAGATGTTGCTAAAATCTTAAGTCCTCTATTTTACTATGTCATCTAGCGTCACTCGATGGTTTCAGAGTTAATCTTTAAACATCATGTTTGAAATTTATTACCCATCCAAAAGTAGATTAAAATATGTATATACATATATGGGTGATTTCCAGTCTAAAGGGTAGAAAACGAAGACTAATTTGAAAATATCAAAATTTTACCGAAAAAATTAAAAAAAATTCCTTAATTCCTTTTTGACAACTATGAATCTAATTTACTTGATGAGCTATCTCGTTAGCTATTTTTTGGTTGGTAATTAATTAATTTCAAAATTAATGTTTCAACGGAGTGGACATCACTGACCACGAAGTGGACTCCAAACCTGAAATATATCAAATATATAAATATCCAAACCTGAAAGTTATGTTGCAGCTGTATCTTTTCATCCATATTGTTTTACTTGTGTTTTAGAAAATAATCAACAAATATTTTCACTTTAATTCTTTTGAAAAATGAAAATAACAGGATTTTCCTGTTATTTGTTAATTGTTAGTTTCGCATATTCATTCATTTTTTTTTTTTTTTTTATGTGATTGATCTGATATGTTGAAGATACTTGTATTTCCTTGCTGATTTTCCTGTTAAAACTTGGAAGATTTCTTTAAGTTTCTTCTTTGATTTTCCGCCTTTAAAACTTTCTTTTATTGGCTCTTTTATAACCTCGCCAAAAATAATACATTTTTTAATTTCTTTTGAATTTGCGTCTGTGATAATTTTTTTTCACTTTTCTCTTGGGTATTTCAGAATCAGTAGTATTATTTTTGTATTTTTCAAGCTTCCTAACCAATTTTTTGTTTTCTTCACGAAGCCTTTCTCTGTTCTTTTTAGACCTTTTCCTTTCACTTTCTAATCTGCTAGATGATGATGCAGATGGTCTTGTTGTCAGAGATGGATTAATTTGTGGTAGTGTGAGGTTTATAGCTGCTAAACGAGGTGTATCATCTCTGAGATGCTCTTCAAAGATTGTGCTGTTTCTTCAATCTCTCCCTTTGATTTCTGTTTTGGTTCTTCCATTTTTTCCTAACACTTCTTTTCAGACATTTCAACTACAGTATTCTTCCTTCTGTGTCTTTAGCTTTTCCTTCTTCATGTCTTGCGGGATTATTTCTTATGCTTCTATTATGCACAGAGATGTTTCATGCGACTTTCATTTAATCCAATTTTTGGAAGCTGTAAACCGAAAGAAGGTTACAATAGTTGAATCAAAAATTGTTCGATAAACTGGTTTACATGGTGTACAGTACATGTCAAGGCATACCTATTTACCGCTGTTTTAACGGGGATGACATGGGAGAGCGAAGAGAACAACGGTGAATGAATTCCCACCGGCGCTGTCTTTTCTCGGCACATAAATAGTTTTCTTCTCACTGGCTTATCACAGTCTGACTAGCCAGAAAAAATTGTTCGTATTTCCAATTTCTATTACACTGGGCATTGACGTGATTTGAGCCAAATTAACAATTTTAACAATTGTCTCAAAAGTTGTAGCGAAAACTTGTTGTGTGTAATAGGAGCATTAGTCTTTCTCTTGCTCTTTGCATACTTTTTCTTTTTTGTTTTTTACGTTTTTCTGTAGTTTGGCTAGAGAGTTTTCTTTTCTTATTATTTTTCTTATCTTTTTGATTTTCAACTGTACCTAATTTTCTTTTTGACTGAGTTTGAGCTAAGGTTTGTGCACATTTGTTTGTCCTGCATTGGGTTACATGTGAATTTTCATATTTCTTGCACGGCATAATAAATTTCTACAAAGAAAATAAATATATATTTTAAGTATTGTTTTTATAAAAAAGTTATTCAATTAATAAAAATAAAAAACAATTTTAGTTTTGCTGTAAAACAAAAATATTTTTTTTTCCTTCGGAAACTAAATTTAATTATATTTTTGCAATTATTTTTCTAAAGTGTTGTCACCTTTTCTACTTTTACCTTTAAAACTTAAAAAAAAAAAGACATATAGTATACATCATACCTTTTGCATTACTCTGTAAACAACACTCATAAAACTGTTCTTAAATTTATATTATACGAATTCTGTTCTTACATTTAAACCACGTAGAGAAATGCTTAACAGTTCAGTAAAAAATAGCAAATACTGTTTTAAAGAAGTTGAAATGACATTTTTAGAAAATCACGAATAAAAATATATTTTCATTGCACCTTAAGCAATCAGTAGGCTAACAAAAAAAAAAGAGGATATAATTTATTTATCAAATATGTTTAAATTATTTTTCAAATATATCTGTTTTTAAGATTAATTTTGAAAGTATCCACTCCGTGGAAAGGAGTGTCCATTCCGTGATCAAATGATGTCTACGGAGTGGAAGTCCACGGGGTAGACAGAGTGTGTGATTTTGAATTTTAAGGAACAAAGCAACAATGTCAGGAACAATTTAACTACAGTGTCGAATTAAGCCTTATAATCATTAATTGTAATAATAATTAGATAATAAATAATCCTTATAATTACCTGTATACTTCCGACCACGGAGTGGACTGATGAGATAGCCAAATAGAGGTATCACAGATGAAATCTATTTTAACAGAACGAAATAAAGCATTGAGTTCAGCACATGTAGGTGAAAAGAAAGTTGGCTTCCCCCGCTTTCTTCTCAGTTACACACTGGTGACAGGCAGTGCCATCTACTGAACTTTATGGGAAATTAAATAGTTGTCCACGGAGTGGATGCATTTCATAAGGGACATTTGTTATAAATTAATTAAAAAAACAAGATTCATTTTATAACTCTAAAATTTAATAAATATATTTTTAAGGATATTTATGTCCTGCTTAAATCAAAATGTAATTAAAAAACATTAATACTAAGCTTGAAAATAATGCTATATTCTGCAGACTTCCCTTGGGGACAGTCCACGGAGTGGATATTCCAGGTTTTATCGATAGAGTTCTAAGGAAAATAAATAACATTAAAAACTTTTATAATAATATTGAACTAGAGAAAATCATAAGAAATAACCTAGCTGTAAATTTTTTACTGATTGAAAATATTTTATATTTTTGAGGGCTAAGGGACATGGTTTCTTCCCCTTGTGTTGGCAATGACCCATATATATATATATATTAGAATGTCCCTTAAATGGGGAATTTTTTTTTTTTTTTTTTTTTTTTTAATCCGATATTTAAATACCCTCTAATTTTTTTTTCTATTTCACCCTAAACTTAATCACATTATAGCAAAATATCAGCTCTCTGGGATAATATTAACACGTGCTGAATTGACGGAAAAGTCCTAATATCTATATTAGGATTTTCCCGTCAATTTGGCATGTGTTATTATTATCCCAGAGAGCTGATATTTTGTTAAAATGTGTTTAGGGTCAAATAGAAAAAAACTAGACGGTATGCATATCGGATTTCAAAAAAAGAAAAGAAAAAAATTCCTCCGTTTAAGTTTAAGGTATACCTAATATATATGGATATCTTGAAAAAATTAGCGTCTTCCAAGGTTGCTTTTGCCATATTATTAATTAGCAATCTTTGTTTGCTTCACTAATCATTATATTTAAATGAATTAATATGTATATATAATTATAAAAAAAAACAAAAAAAAAAAACATTGAAATCGCTCAAGACTGTGTTTGATGTCCTTATTGCCTTCTCCATCATCTTTCTCACCTGCAATATGTAGGCTCGTGTTCCTACTGCCTGTGACTTACCCATAGACTTCAATTTGGGTGTTTATCAGACAACAGTTTCAAAATGGACAATATAAAAAAAATCAAAGTAACATTTTATTTTATTTAAATCACAATTACAAAGAAACAACAGTATACATAGTTTTTATTGTCATGTTATTTCCTATATTTTATTTGATTTATCCAATCAACTGTAAAATGACAGCAGTTTCATGCTAAATATATGTAGTAGAAGATCTTTATAATTTAATTCTGTATAATGAAATTCTCTAAATAATGCTCAACTTCTCAGATATAAACAATGAATTTTTCAGTTAGAAACATTTTGTAAAAAACTGTTACTCTGTAAAGAACTAATTGTGATGCATTTATTTTTCTTTTCTTAATTCAGCTTTTTAATTTAAAAAAAATGCTATCACTACATTTTTTTTTTTTTAAATGAGTAACATAATAACTGATTTGGTATAGGCATATATGGACTATATTATAAAGTAAATTTAAAAATAAAATATTACTTGATTTATGCTCCAAGGAATATAACTCAAAAATACTGTACTCTGTTTTGATATATTTCAGACATATTTGGCCATGTTTACAAGGAAAGTTTGATGGTGTGTGTAACGGGATCTATATAATGCAAAATTCTATATAATGCACAACCTTGTGTTTTTAAATTTACGTTACAAAAATTTTCTACTATGATATGAATGCTAATTGTAACTGCATGAGACCACTAATATTTTTGTGGTTATATTATTTCCCATTTTAAATCTATTGCGATACACCCACACGAGCTTAAAAATCTTTTTGAGCCTCAACAGGTTGGCCTTCACTGATATTTTGGTAATTATACATACACATTCATTTTTTTGTGATATAAAAAGTAATATATAATTATTTAGACATGGATGATAAACTGACATAAAACTTTATCAATATATATAAAAATTTTTAAAGCTATAATGGCATCAGTTTTGTCAGAAGCATAAGCAAATTCTTTGACAATTTTTAATTCATCTGTAAATAAGTATATTTTTTGGGTTGAAAAATAAGTGAATGCATAAACTTTTTTGGCATCAGTTTAATATGCTTTAAAGCTAATTTTAAGTTTTAATATGCTCTGCAATTATCCATTTATCTACAAAGCAATAAGCACATAGACATCTTCCATTGTTTATAAAGACAACTGGATTTAGAGAGTGTCTAATAAACATGGAACATAGAAACTCGCAAATTAACTTGTTTGATTCTAGACTGAACTCCTGCTTTATTGTCCCCTCACATCTGATTAGTTGTCATATTCATGTGCTCTGATGTCCTGCAAGATTAAGCCCAAGTTATTAAGTTCTCCAATTATAATTTCAGACACTGTTTCACAGTGGATCTTTCAACTGTCAGGAAGTTCAAGTAGTTTTCAGTAGTGTCAACAGAAATTTTTTGGAATGGGATGAAAGAGAGTTTTGAAGAGAAAATAAAAGAAAATTTTGATCAAGCGCTGAAAGGAAGATTTTCAGAAATATAAAGCAAATTTAAGAAATTAGAGGAAGAATTTAAGAGAAAAACGGAAGAAGAATACAACAGGAAATTGATAGGAAAATTTGAGAAGTTTGAAGAAAGATTAGGAGATGAATTCCAAAAGAAAATCCGGAGTGTGGGAGAAAAATTTGTATCGATGCCTTAGAAAGATGAAAGGAAAGATAAAAGAACACAGAATTAAAAATAAATAAAGCTATAATGGCAGATCATCTTGGCAAGTATATAAAACACTGTTTTTCATCGTAGCTGAAGAGCTAATGGATGGGACTCTACTGTGAAAGACAGCCCATTTAGCAGCATCATTACAGGGCGACACAGCTCACGTACTGGAAACTTTTTTTATGGAACAGCGGTACAATTTTGAGGCTCTGAGAAGAGCGCTGCTGGAGCTGCGTTTTCGAGAAAAATGCTCGAAAGAATATAGTCGTCTCCAATTAAAGTCCGGTCATCAGAAAGCAGGTGAAAATTTTCAGAAGCATCAGATATTCAGAGGCTGTCACACTTAGTTTTCTCGGATTGCAACGTGAAAACTCCAGATGATTTAGCCCTCCAATACTTCATCGAGGCCGCATGAGATCCAGAAACTCAAAAAGCCTTTAGACTCGCCAATGTCAAGGATGTTGAATCAGCTTTGGTGCATGCACTTAAGATGGAGGCAGTCAAACGAACCTGTACCACAGACCGCCTCATCATCAGAGCAGTCTCTCTATATGATTCCCAAGCTGATCTGGAGAAAATGAAGAAAATCTATATTTTGACGTCCAGCTCGAGCTGAGTCGGTCCCAGGCTTCATTTATTTTCTATGTATTTAAGACCGGCTGACAGGCTGAGCCTAGATTATATTTTATCCGGACCGTGCCAGGTCGAGATTTTATTTTTCATTTTCTACGTTAATAAATTATGAAAGCAAAGGATAAAATATTTCTTTTTTATTATTACTACGTTTTTATTTTCTTGTCCGTCTGCTCATTTGTCTGTTCAGTAAGAATTTTGAAATCCGTTTTAAACTAACTTCCCGAAAAGCTAGAGACTTGAAACTTTAAACATAGCCCAGAACTGGATGGTAATACATACTTAAGCTATAATGGACTTAGGATAGGGGCCCAAGCTGACTGTAGGCCTTCGATGGTTGTCTATCAGGGTCAAATCATGCAAGCGAGTTTTAACTCGCTTTGTACAATCGAATTGAGCGAAAATTGTGTATTTATGTATAACTCATGATAATACATGCTCAAGCAGTAATGGACTGAGACTGAGGGGAAGGGGCACAGGTACCCTTGTTTTCAGTAACTGTCAAATCTTGCAAGCGATTTAAATGAAAATATAGCTCAGACAGTAACAGACTTTAAAAAGGCCACCTGAGGGCCCTGTGCCCCTTCTTTTGTAATCTGTCAGGGGCAAATCATGCAAGTGAACAGAGCCTGATTAAGGGGGAAGCACACATTATCTCCGCTCTCACCGGAATATTTTTCCAATTATTTTTTACTTCATGTCATAGAAATTCCACGCTTTGACGAGGAAATATTTTTTATAAAAAATGAACGGTGTAAAACAATCCAATTTACTCACCGTTATTAGACACCAGAATTCTTTTAAAATAATTTTTAATGAGAATTTTCTGTTTATTATTGGAGGAAAGTATTTGTTAAAAAATAACGGTGTAAGTATAAATAATGTGTGCTTCCCCCTTAATCAGGCTCTGCAAGTGAATTTTAACTCAGTGCATATCATTAGATAAAGTAGAAATTGTGCATACATGAAAAACATCGATGACAATGTATAATTAAGCAGTAACAGACTTGGAGGGAAAAGCTGAGGGCCCTGGACCTCCGATTTTATATAAAAATATGATTTCAAATTTTAATCCATTTCCTATCATCCGACTGAGCTAAAATTTTGCATACATATATAACTCTGATGACAACAGATGTTCAAGCAGAAACGGACTTAGAGGAGGGAGCCCTGGAATCCAAGAGCACCCAACTCTAGATAAATTTTGATCTTGAAATTTAATCACGTTCTCTTCCTATCATCTGACTGAGCTGAAATTGATCATACATGTATAACTCCAATGACAATACGTGCTCAAGCAGTAACAGTGTGGATTAAGGCCGACTGACTGAGGCATATCTCATTCCCGATCAAGAGGCGTCCACAGTTGCATAGGCTCGGCAATGGGTGTCAAGGTATGGCACACCTCTACAGCTTCATACCAATCAAGGTACGAACTTTACCTCTGTGGAATTCAAAGGACTGTCAGTTACTCAGCGCAGACAAGACTCAGAAAACGCCCCTATATCCTCATTCGGTCCACACTGCCTTCGACAGGAACTTATCCTCTACTTACTTTCCCTTCCCCAGCGGCTAAGTTCGAAGTTTTGCGAAATCCCACCAAAGTACATAATGTGTACACTTAATCAACATCCACACACTAAAACTCGTCATTCTAAGATAATTTAAAGCGAATTCAAACGGGAAAACGTGATTTTACACGTGTTTATTGCCCTCTGATCCCTGCGGGGGGGGGGGGATGATTTCGTAAAATCCCATTACAATAAGTGTCGGATACATATAAACAATTTACGCACCAAACTTCGGGACCGCTAATCCCATAGAATTCTCAAGACAAATTTAGCGGTAAAAGGGGTCTCGAATTTGCTCCTTCGTAACGCCCCCCCCCCCCCAAAAAAAAAAAAAAAAAAAAAAAAAAAACGAAATTTTTTTTGTAAATATAATAAAGAAGACACATGGCTGTTTTCAATACCTTTGTACCAATTTTAGTACAGCTCTACTAAAAAATCCGGAATTTTTGAAATTTCTCCCCAAAAAAACGATTTTTCCCCTCCCTCCTGTAAGAATCAAGGATTCCAAAATCGTACAGAAAGTTTTATTTATACTCAAGTCTAGTCTCCTTATGTGCGATTTCTTCACCGTGAAGTAATTTGGGGTCAAGTTATGCTTACAAGCGTTTTTTTTTTCCTGCCCCCCCCCCCCCTGTGATGTTAAAAACATCACTTCTTTTTAAATTTTAAATAAGATCGTTTTTCTGCACTTAAATGCATTGTTTCTCTCAGCTGGCTCAACTCACCCTGTTGTGTTTGCTTTACTGCAATACACACACAGGAGAAAAATTGGTTCTTCTTTCCTAGTGGTGATGTCATATCACACCATTCTGAGAACCAATAGGGTGATGGTTCTGACCCCACCTTCTGTTATCCCGGCAGTTTTAAATTCAGTTGGGTTTGAGCAGCTCTCAAGAGAGGAACATGGGGTGAGAAAGAATTGTTTTTCTTCTGTTTTAAAATAATGACCATTTTATCATTTAAAGAGAGAGTGCCTACTTATTAATAATAAATATATATATATTAGTTTATATGAATATATATATTCAAATTTTAAAAACCATCAATTTTTTATATCCTACTTAATTTGGATTTACTAGTGTGGATTTGAAAATAAAGAAATTAATTTTGATGCAGCAGTTTAGTTTTATTACAAACATTATTTTTGTGTTCTGCATTTTTCCTTTTACAGCATTCTACCAATTAAGTAAGTTTGTTCCTCTTTTATCTTAAGTAAATAAAAATATTTGGACATATATATATTTGACCTTTTGACCCAAAGAATAAAAAGGGTTAGTGGCCAAAACGCAATGTACGATCATGTACGCCATGAGGTTCTTGATTCCTCAATAACGAACTTCAATTGATAATTTAAATTAAAAATGTTAATAAAATAAAATAAAAATATGAAAACATAAAAGGTAAATGAATAATTTGCACCATATTTGGTGCCGGTTATGTCAAATTGTGATCCGATGGAAAAAGATTGAGATCACAAACCAAAATATTCATTTAAGCTAAGCTATTAGATACATTTATTTAGATTACCAAAATATTGCAAAAGAGGAAAACATTAGGTTATTTAAATGTTTATTGAATTAAACATGACTTTATATTATCTACAATGATTCTATAAGCTGCAATGTTTGAAGAATATATGCATAAAAATAAATAAAAATGGAAAATGAAAGGAATACTTGATTATTGTTCTTAAGAATGAATGATACTGATACTGTAGAGATTGTTTATTTTGAATAAGTTATTTTATTTTTATTGCTAGAATTACTAAAATTATTTTTAAAGTCATACATAACCAATTACATTTTTTTTTGTGATTGAATATATACCAAGTGACCTATAAGACAATTCCCTCTTTCAAAAATTGTGATATGCTGGAACTTTGTACAAATAAAAATTTTTTTTTGGTTCAATATATTTTGAATAACTGATTAAATAAATAATAACCAACAGAACTTTGTATTGTTGGCTTTAAAAAAAAAAAAAAAACTTGTAGGTATGTCTCTCTCTCCTCAACTACTTGAATGTATTATATGCAAATAGCTATCAGCACTTGTAAAAGATCAAGAAAGTTAAATAACAAGCTTCATACATCTGTGTTGTTTATTTTTAAACCAATATAGTCCTGTTTCATATATATATATACAAAAAATAATGGCTTCTAACAAAAGATTGACAAGATGTTTATCGTTCAAAACTTTAGTAACGCCATTTTCTGGAGACCCTCATTTATTGGATTTCTTTATTGAACAAGTGAAATTTAAAATTGAGAACAGCAAATGGGAGGAATCCCATGCTTTGGCTTTTGTGAAATCAAAATTGGCAGATACTGCTCTTAAGTTTTATGTCTCCTCCCCAGCTTGCCAAAAAGCCAAAAATACTAAAGAATTATTTAATATATTTAAGAAATATTTTAAGGTAGAGTCGGCAACTGCAATAGCACAACAATTTAACGAATTTAAGTTTGAGTCCGATGTCAATATTAATATTTTTGCTAATAAGCTTGAAATTTTAGTGAGAAAACGATTTCCTGATATGAAAGAAAAAGCCCTTGAACAATTACTAATCGCAAAATTCAATGATCTCATTCCGCCCCACTTTAGAATTCATCTACTATCACAAAAAGCCACAACCTTTTATCAGATGGTGGAATGTCTCGAAAAATTCCAGGAAATTTATAACTTGCAAGTAAACCCTGTCTTACCAGGAACATCTTTTGCTACTATTCAGAACTTCAAATCTAACCTCAAACCCAGAATTAATTAAAGAGGCTAACAATTTACCCATTTCTTCAGATTCTCCAACAATTGAACTTCATCATATCAATGTCACACATAAATCTGATAAGTCACTCACCTCATCAGAGCCTCATCGTTCTTCCTTACCTCAGTTGTTAAGTAACGAGGCTGCTCCACTCAGTCGTTCCTTAAACAGCTCTGACGCAGATAATCTTATGATGGAAATCTCGGAAGAATGTTTTTTTAAAGAGCAAAGAGAAGATGACTTTCTGCTAAAAATTATTGTTGATATCACTTCGGAGAAACCTTCTCCTAAATATAAAAATTATTTTGTCCATCCGGACACAGGTCTGTTAATGTTTAAACGAAAGTTTCACCAGCATGAAAACTCTCCAAAAACAAAAATTGTAGTACCACAGAAGTTAAAACCAAAAGTATTAAAAATTTGTCACATGCCTCACTTTGGAATTAGAAATACATACAGAAGAATACTTAAACACTTTTATTGGACAGGATTATTTGAAGATGTGAAAAACTTTGTTCTGTCCTGTACATTATGTATTCAATATAAACCGCACAGAATTCCACCTGCTCCACTGCAGGAAATGTTTGTTCCTTCTGCGCCGAGTATGTTAGTTTCCATGGACTTTTTGGGTCCTTTCTCTAATGGCTTCCATGTGTTGACATTTCTCGATCATTTTACTAAACATATTGAACTGGTACCAGTAAAAAATGCAACAGCACAAGCTGTAGTTAAAGCCATTACGGGATATATCACTACCTTTGGTCGACCCTCTGCGATACTCTCAGACTTAGGCCCACAGTTCACAGCAAACATCTTTAACAACTTGGCACAGACATTGAAAATTACAACCTCCCATTCATCATCAGGACACCCGCAAACACAAGGCTCATCTGAAAGAATTAATACCAGCATCAAATCTTCAATTCCCACTCTTACCAAGGAAGGATTTGATTTTCATCAGGCTTTGATGATACACAAGAACCTGTATAACACCACCGTTCATTCTTCAACTGGATATTCTCCAGCCTTTCTGCATTTTCGCAGGTCACTAACAAGCATCTTTGACTTGTTTGAAGCTCCTCAGTTAGAAACACTGGAATTTCCATATGAATACCATAAATACATGGAATCAATGAAACAGATCTTTAGGCAAGTGCATCATAACATGAAGTTTCACCAAAACCAACGTAATACTAGACAACATAAAAAAGCAGTTCTCCGGAAATTCAAAGAAAATGACATGGTCTTTATAAAAACCAATGATACATTTAAACCAAGATTCATAGGCCCATATTCAGTTCAAAAAGTAATATCTGATGTGTTACTCTCCATCAGAGAATTCGAAAATGAAGGGGCTGAACCATTCACTATCAACATAGACCATGTCATCCTGGCTCATAAAAGAAAGCAACATCTCATTCCACAAACAATTCAGACAGGTCAACCAGCTGGGATTGTTCAACCACAGTCTCATTATGATCTCAGACCAAGATGCAAAACTTAATTTTGTTTTGTTTTTTTGTTTCCATTTTTCACAAATGTTACTTTAACATATTTTTTTAAAGTTTTTTTTAGGGGACTTAACTATCAAGTGTTTCGCCAAAGTTGCCTGTTGTGTAAACAAAGGTGAATCAGTACAGGTATATTTGATAAGTTGTATTTTGTATATTGTCCTATTATATATTGTGTAGTTATATATATATATATTTTTTTTCCCGTGGCAAATGTTGACTATCTGCAATAACTTAATGAAGTGTGTATTGTATTTAATATGAATATAAATCTTCTGTTATGCTGATTTATTTTATATATTGTCTTATTTGTTAAATTTGATAACTATACTATAATTATTTACTGCTCAAAATGTACAGTATGTGTGTGTTATATGTATCGAAAACTTGCATATTTATATGTGTATACATAATTTTTCTTCTTTCTTTTCATATATTAATTACTACACATTGTCATGTTTATAAATATATTGGGTTATTAAATACAATTTCTGGAAGCTTCCACACCATTTTCACAGACACAAACATCACTTATACAACACAAGTATACACAACATCTACACTATTACACAATCAAATTAATACACAATCCACACATGATATGTATAATGTTTGATAAAATTCTTTGTTTATTGTGATTATTGACATTGCAGTTTTGTTTTGGTTATATCTGATAATATGTTTATTTTGAGTATTACTTGACGTTTATATAAAGTGCATTTTTGATTTTGTTTAGTAATCTAACTTGGTGGCCTCAGTAGCCACTCACATTTATTATTTCCATTTATAATATGTATATTCTTTAAATAATAATAATAATAATGGTAATGATAAAATTTTAAAAAAATCTTATTTGAATATTATACTTAAGTGTTTGGAATGCCTTTTCCGTATCTAATGTAATATTTATCTGTAAGATTATTTTGACATTTGTATTGATACTTATTTTCATTTTTTTTTCTCCTTCATAATAATGCTTCAAGAGGTCATCTGTAAATATTTTATACTGAAATATAATAACTGATTTTGTTTTATCATAATGCGTGTATTTAATATCAAGATTATTGGTTAAATATTTTTATTGAAATTGCACATACACCAAATTTCTTTTGTCATGTCATGCAATTTTTTTTATTCCCTTTAACTAATTATTTTTACAAATTTATAAGAAAGAAATTTTATAGCACTTAGCATGCGTTTCAATGTTTCTGTTTATAATGCTATTTTCTTTAAAAGGTATCAATATTTTTTTTTACTCATGTCACTTGTTGATAAAAGCTGTGTCTGTTTGCATTTATAGATATATTTTATTAGTTGTCTATATCCTAATAAATATTGTTATACATAGATATGTCACTGACCGCTTTTGTATCAATAAAATCTTTTATTTGAGAATGTCTGTAACCACAGTGCTGAAATAGTATTGTTTTTGATGAAATGGTGTATTCCTCGCCTATTTTGGTAGAATTGATCACCTACCAGGGTAGGCGTTGATGTTGGATTATTTGTCAGAATTTTATTGTTTCAGCTTTACATATCGATTTTGTATTATGTTTGGTTCAGATTTTGTGTCACATGTACATTGTTCTCAAAATTTCTGAAATTTTTTATCAAGTGCATGTTATTCAAGGTATTGTAAGACCTTTCATTTGCTTAAAAATTTACTTTGTTTCATGCATGCCTTTAATGGCCATTCGTACAAAATAATGTAGTCAATATGAAATTTTCTTTTTCCACATGTAAAAAAAAAATTTGTAATCCTTCATGTAAATGTAGGTATGCACTCTCCATTCACATTTTTAGTCTTCCAAATTTTTTTAATGGTCGTTAGGGGTAATGTGATGTTAAAAACATCACTTCTTTTTAAATTTTAAATAAGATCGTTTTTCTGCACTTAAATGCATTGTTTCTCTCAGCTGGCTCAACTCACCCTGTTGTGTTTGCTTTACTGCAATACACACACAGGAGAAAAATTGGTTCTTCTTTCCTAGTGGTGATGCCATATCACACCATTCTGAGAACCAATAGGGTGATGGTTCTGACCCCACCTTCTGTTATCCCGGCAGTTTTAAATTCAGTTGGGCTTGAGCAGCTCTCAAGAGAGGAACATGAGATGAGAAATATTTGTTTTTCTTCTGTTTTAAAATAATGACCATTTTATCATTTAAAGAGAGAGTGCCTACTTATTAATAATAAATATATATACATTAGTTTATATGAATATATATATTCAAATTTTAAAAACCATCAATTTTTTATATCCTACTTAATTTGGATTTACTAGTGTGGATTTGAAAATAAAGAAATTAATTTTGATGCAGCAGTTTAGTTTTATTACAAACATTATTTTTGTGTTCTGCATTTTTCCTTTTACAGCATTCTACCAATTAAGTAAGTTTGTTCCTCTTTTATCTTAAGTAAATAAAAATATTTGGACATATATATATTTGACCTTTTGACCCAAAGAATAAAAAGGGTTAGTGGCCAAAACGCAATGTACGATCATGTACGCCATGAGGTTCTTGATTCCTCAATAACGAACTTCAATTGATAATTTAAATTAAAAATGTTAATAAAATAAAATAAAAATATGAAAACATAAAAGGTAAATGAATAATTTACACCACATTCCCCCCCCCCCCCCATCAGGGGAAATTTTGATAAATCCCGTTACTTTAGGAGTCGGATACATATAAACAATCCAAGCACGAAACTTCGTGACCGCAGCTCTCATAAATTTCCATGAGAAATTTAACGCTAAAAGGGGTGCTTTGAATTCGCCCTGTATTGTAACACATACCCTTCCCCCCTCAGAAAGAAAAAGGGAAAAAAAGGCAGATCACAAAAAATTAAAAACGTGTTTTGAAAATATCCTAAAGAAGACGCATGGCTGTTTTCAACATCTTTGTCCCATTTTTGGTAGAGTTCTACTGAAAAATATGGAATTTTCAAAATTTCCCGTCAAAAATTGATTTTCCCCCTCTCTCCCCTTAAAAATCGAAATTTACTAAATCGCAAATAGTGTTTTATTTGTACTCATGTGTAGTCTCCTCATGTGCAATTTCTTCACTGTGAAGTAATTTGGAGCCGAGTTATGCTTACAAATGTGTTTTGCCTTCTGTCTCCCCCCAAGCGGGGAACGGGGGTAATTTCGATAAATCCCGTTACTTTAGGTGTCTGATACATATAAACAATCAAAGCACTGAAATTCGTGACCGCAGCTCCCATAGATTTCTCAGAGCAAATTTAGCGCTAAAAGGAATGTCAAAAAATCGCAAATCACAAGGAACAAAAAATATGTTTTTGAAAATATCCTAAGAAAGTCGCGTAGCTTTTTTCATCTTTGTTCCATTTTTAGTTGAGTTCTATTCAAAAATCCGGAATTTGCGAAATTTCCCGCCAAAACCCGATTTTCCCCTTCCCTCCCCTTAAAAATAGAAATTTCCTAAATCTCGGATAGTGTTTTATTTGTACTCATGTCTATATAGTCTCCCCATGTGCAATCTTTTTACTGTGAAGTAATTCGGAGCCGTGTTATGCTTACAAACGTGTTTTTGACTTTTGCTCCCCCCTCCCTTCCCCCCAACGGGGGAACGGAGGGAAATTTTGAAAAAGTTGATAGATATAATTTTAATTTAGGTAAAGACCTTGATTCCTGCCAAGCGCCGTTGAATTCTGTCCAGCCGTTCTCACGTGGACAAAAATAGCTTTCCAGTCATACAGACACGATGACACACACAGACAAAAGTTTCTGAAGTCATTTTCGGCTTTCATGGTGTGTGAAACGTGAAGATATCACAAATTTTTTTGATTCTAACAAATTTACAGACAAAAGTCTGATTTTATTAATATAGATCTCGCCTTATATATTTTACCAAAAATAGCTAAATAATTCTTGTCTGGCATGTACAAGGATAGACAGAGAGGAAAACTGCTAACCCAGAAAGTTTTAGCATCCTGTTGTGTATTGATTTTTATAAACGTATTAGTCAATTTACTATTCATGCGCATCGTTTTTCATTAAACACGTACCACAAGCCATTTATATGCCGACAAATATCTTATCTTATTTCTTTTATGAGAATTTGAAATGATGGTATCATTTGCGGATTTATAAACGTGATTCAGTTTTGGTGCATGTTGCGGGGGCAGATTATTCCATGCTTTCTTTTACGACCTAGTTGCTAGCTGTATCTCAAATTGTGAAGCAAAAACTCATAATTAAAATTTGTATGTAAAATGTTTATTATACAAAGACTAGTTAGTTGTAGGGCGACTAAAAGCGCCCAATGAAAAATGATCATTTCATTTTATTTATTTCTTACTTCAAATAATTCTCAAAAATTCGTTACAAATAAGGTACTAAATGAAAAGGGCGATTTTTCCGAATCCGTCGGATTAAACAGCTTATCAATCGGACAATTAGATTTTTTTTAATTAGCTAAAGTATGAAAACTTGCTTTCACACCTAGACTGAGTCCAGGAAATCTCTTAAGCCTAAAGCGTGACAGAGTCAGGCACTGATGAGCGTAACTATATAAGCTGATATTTCGATTAAATTTTGGTGGCTGACAAACTGATAGGTTATTAACATATTTTTTTTTCTCTCCATATATGTGATAAAGTATTGTTTTTGGGTCAAATTTTCTAAATCGAGTTTTTGTTATATTTACTCGTTTTGTAGTCCCCTGAATCCGAAAATCAGGTTTTTAGCGGTTGGTCTCTATGTGTGTGTCTGTCTGTCTGTCATGAGATATTTCAAGAACAAATAGTAGCAGAAATCCAAACTTGGTATTCTAAATCTGTAACATATAAGGATATTGCTCTGAACTTTACATTGAGATCAAGCAAATGGTTCGTGTAATATCATAAAAAAAAAAAAAAAAAAGAATAAAGTACAATATGTCAAGGAGCGAAATTTTGGTGGTGCAGTTTAATATCTAATAGGTTGCACTAAACAAAATAAATGAATGCATATTTATTTTATGCATAAAAGCATGTTTCGTGTAGAATGTGGCATGAAAATCATTTGCCATTCATTTACATGTTTACAGGGCTACCCAAAAAATCTAGAATATAATGTAACTATACTTGGAAATCGCTGGAACGAAAACTTCTCAGAAATGAAAATTAATTCCATGCATACAGTAAATAAAAAGTTTTTTAAATTAAATTTTCAGTGGATTTTTATTTTTTAATAATTAGGCGTTTTGAGGTTCCTTGATTACGAAAGTCAAGATTTTAACGATTTATCTTTGTGTATGTCTCTTGTTAGCGTTACTTAAAAACAAATAATTGTAAGCAATTCAAATGTTACATTTTGAAGTCATATGAGTTTGCTACTTGAAAAGTTTGATCAAGATTTGTTCTTTATCATCTGTTTGCATATTAAAATTTGTGTTATTTGTGTAACGGTCATTGTCAACAACGAAATGTAAAAAAAAATATAATTTAAGTCACTTCAAGATAGAACAGATGAATCATTAAAAGATAGGTTAAACTTTATTGTTAGTATGTTAGTTATAGTGAAAACCTGAATTTCGAAAATTCGCTATTCTTAACTGAGAAATATCAGATAAGAACCGGTTTACCAGTTTAATGGTTGTACTCAATTCCGTATAAACAAACAGAAGAAGAAAACTGCCGATATTATTACGTGTTGCTTTTCACCTTTAATTAAATTTGAAAATGAACCTTTAGAAAGAAGATTGGTGCACCACTGGAATTTTTAGTGAGTACAGAAATAGACGTAGCTTTTAATGTCATTTGCATGACTTACTAAAAGTTTCTTAATAAATATCGCTCCGAATATTGGATCAGTGAGTCAATAAAAAATCTGTCCTGGAGATATGTGCCACAGTATTTATTCCAGAAAAATTCTACACAATACTAAAATATACAGGAATCGAAAATCACAATCTGCCAATTCTTCTGCATTACTACATTGAAATGCAAGAGAAATTTGCAGGAATAATTTTTTAAACACTGGCATAAAAATTGTTTCGTCAATACAACACTTAGCTTTTGATTAAAGGCTGTCAACGAAACTAAGAATTAGTCACGTACCCGTTTTTTATAAATCGATTGGCGATGTTACCTTAGGGAGTCTCGCCAAAATTTTTTTTAAATTTTCCAGTTAATTCTTTAAATTTTTTACATAGAGCATCGCGACTGGAATTTTTCGGAGAAAATAATTTTACACCAAGCCTCCCCATCGTGAGATTTCAATGATATTCGAGAAAAGGTAAAAATAAAATAATGTTTTATAGCAATTATAATATCTGTGCACAAAAACTAATCATTTTCCCTATAATACTGACTAATTCGTAACAATATCAAGAAAATTGAAAATTAGTAACACCATATTGTAATTTTTTTAATAACAAAAGCCCAAGTTTCTCAAAACTAATGCTGAAAATGATGTCATAGCTAAAACAATGTATTGGAAAAAGAAAAGAAAGAAGAAATAAATAATATAAGAAATAAGAATAAAGAAACTTAAATTTTATTGATGATTTCCATGCGTGCTTTTCAACTGAATAAAATAATGAGACGGATAATTTAACAGAAAATCTTACATCGTAATCGCAACAATCTGTTGAGATAAAGAAAATAAATTTTTATTTATGGTTTGCATGGTTTTGGAAAATTCAATCATTCATTCTCAATAAATAAAACAATTTCTATTTTAAGAATAAATTATTTTCGTTGTTATGTCGAATTTAAATGCATCAGGGAAAAATAATAATCATAGATTAAATATCTAGAAATCAACTATTCATGAAACTAGTTGGCATAGGTGGACTATGCTCAGTTCCCCATCATATATATGTACTCATAAATTTCTAATTCAGGACATTCTCTTAAAATGATTATCATGTTAAGAGAAATGAATTTGACCAAACGCTTGACAGAATGAAATCCCCGCCTAATAGACTATCCACCGTTCACTTTGATTTATCTTATTCTAATCTATTAATTTTTTCATTCGAGTCAATTTCATAGTTTAGTTTTCATGCTACTATTTCCAATGTAACATGCATATTTATATGGAAAATTTTCAATTTTGCTATGTTGATAAAATCTTAAATTACGAATAACTTACGAAATTTTCCTATTAGAATATTTGTAGTCAATCATGTTCAAACAAGTACATAAATGTTATTTTGAAGTTGTCTGATATATTTATAATTCTCAAAATGGACGTTTATGCTCAATTTTGCCCTATTCTGCCATTTTAAGTAAATCGTAAATTCCAAATAACTTACGAAGTTTTTAAATTGGAAAATTCATAGTCTATGATATTCATGCCAGTATCCTAAATAATATTTCAAAAGTAGTTAGACATCTTTACGATGAAAATATCCCTCAAATTTACGTTTATGTGAAATTTTCCCTATTCTGCCATGTTAAGAAATTCGTAAATTTCCAATAACTTGCGAAATTTTCTAATTAGCATGTTTATAGTTACTGGTGTTCATTTCGGCATCAAACCTGATATTTTAAAACTTTTCTGACATTTTTACAGTAATAATTTTCCATTTAATGAACGTTTAGGTGAAATTTCGCCCTATTCTCCCAAGTTAAGAAAATCGTAAATTTCTAATAACTTCGAAGATTCAACAATCGAAGATTTTTAATTCGATTGTTGCAAATAAATAGGGTTCTTGCCAGTGTTGAAATTAATATTTTAAAGCTGATCTGACTTCTCTGCGACAATTTTTTTTTTTTTTTTTTTTTTTTTTGAGATATCGCGTGCAAAGACTAACATATTAACAAACTAACAGGCACCCTACAGACGGACACCATGCAAATTTTGCCATTTTCGAATTCCTCACACCTGAAAACGTGTAAAAAAGTAAAAAAACCGAGGTTGAAAATTTCCATGATGGGGAACTAAAATTAATATAAATAAATAAATAGACATGAGGTTATAAAATTTAAATTAGAGGAAATTATGTCATTTTAGTTCCCCATCATACTATAGGTATGGGGAACTTAGGTAATCGTGAAAAATTTCGACCTCGGTTTTTTGACTTTTTTTATACGTTTTCAGGTGTGAGGAATCCGAAAATGACAAAATTTGTATGGTGTCTGTCTGTAGGGTGTCTGTTAGTGTGTTAGTCCGTTAGTTTCTTAGTCTGTTTACTCGATATCTCACGAACAAATGATCGCAGAGAGGTCAGATCGGTTTTAAAATATTACTTTCGATACTGGCAAGAACCCTATTCATTTGCAACATTCGAATTAAAAAACTTCGTAAGCTATTAGAAATTTACGATTTTCTTAACATGGGAGAATAGGACAAAAATTCACTTAAACGTGCATTAAATGGAAACTTTTTACTGCAAAAAATGTCAGACCAGTTTTAAAATATCAGTTTTGATGCCGGAAGGAACATCAGTAACTATAAATGTTCTACTTTGAAAATTTCGCAAGTTATTGGAAATTTACGAATTTTTTAACATGGCAGTATAGGGCAAAATTTCACATAAACGTCAATTTTTAGAGATATTTTCATCGTAAAGATGTCAGACTACTTTTGAAATATTATTTAGGACACTGGTATGGATATTAATGACTATGAATTTTCCAATATAAAAATTTCGTAAGTTATTGGAAATTTACGAATTTCTTAACATGGCAGCATAGAGCAAAATTTCACACAAACGTCAATTTTGAGAAATATTTTCATCGTAAAGATGTCAGACTACTTTTGAAATATTATTTAGGACACTGGCATGAATATTAATGGCTATGAATTTTCCAATATAAAAATTTCGTAAGTTATTGGAAATTTACGAATTTCCTAACATGGCAGAATAGAGCAAAATTTCACATAAACGTCAATCTTGAGGGATATTTTCATCGTAAAGATGTCAAACCGCTTTCGAAATATTATTTAGGATACTGGCATGAATATCATAGACTATGATTTTTTCAATTTAAAAAATTCGTAAGTTATTTGGAATTTACGATTTACTTAACATGTCAGAATAAGGCAAAATTGAGTATAAACTTCCATTTTGAGGATCATAAACACATTAGACAACTTCAAAATTACATTTATGATATTGGTTTGAACATGATTGAATACAAATATTCTGATAGGAAAATTTCGTAAATTATTCGTAATTTACGATTTTATGAACATAACGAAATTGAAAATTTTTCATATAAATATAAATTTTGAGGATTATTGCATTGGAAATAGTAGCATGAAAACTAAACAACGGAATTGACCCTGATAAAATAAATTAATAGATTAGAATAAGATAAATATATCGAAGTGAACGGTGGATAGCCTATTAGGCGGGGATTTCATTCTGTCACTGTATCAAACTTTGGTCAAATTAATTTCTTTTAACATGATTATAATATGTCTCGCACAAGAAATTTGTGAGAACATAAATATGATGGGAAACTGAGCAGAGTCCACCTATGCCAACTAGTTTTATTTCTTGGTGGCATTTGGATTTCAAAACACATAAATGAAATGATGTAAAAGACGAAGCTATTTGTTTTAAATGTCATTAAACCAATATTTAGTAATTTGAACTGTCAAGTAGAAATAAATTTGGAAATACATGTGTAAAAATCGAGCGTTAGGCAGGCGCAGACCGATTAGTTTAAAGGAATAAAAGGGGGGGGGGGATTAGCGAACACGTTTTGATGACTGAAGGATGCATATTCTAGGATTTTATAGGCGTACACAGATTGAAATCAATAGTAACTTAATAATGAAGTGAACTCTCACTACCGGTACCTCTACAGAATAAAAGTTGGCTGCAATGTTGTTTAATGTAAATCATCAATGTAGTCATGGTAAACCAAAGGGTAAACACTGATGAGTTACGAATAAATACATCAACTGTCATGCAATGTTTTAATAATAAAATGTTTTTAAAATATGCCGATTGGGGCTTGATTGTAAATTTTTCTTAATAGTTCCGTTTTTTTTTTTTTTTTCCTTAGTTGAAATGGAAAGTTTAAATTTTTCTGTCCAAGAAATAAGTAAACGTAGAAAAGGATCCCATATATATATGAGACAATTTAATAATATTTTAATTTTTAACCAATTTATTTATTTATTTATTAAATTAAAAGAAATTAATAATATAACCGGAAATACTTTTATACATTTAGATAAAATTTTGTTAATGATTTGTGCTAGTGTTTTATGTAAATTTTTATTTACTATATTTTGTCGACGTCATTAATATCAAGAGTTAATTGTCTGTTATCTATCGTATTATTATTCATGTAATTTTTTGCATGAAAAATCCCGAATGAACAACAGCTGTTGCTTAACTATTCGACGTTCAAATATTTCATTAAACAAACGTTTTTGTGGTATAATCACCTGTCACGTCAGTAAGGTAAATTCTTAGGCAAGATAATATTGTGACATACTTTTCTTAGCTAAAGTATTTGAACATATAAATTATAGTAATCGGAAAATGTAAATAAAAACGTTAAAAACATAAAAATCATAAAGTTGTGCCATAGTTTATAAGCACGGTAGGACTATTTCTTTCAGGCAGCGATTTTGCGTTGTCGCCATTCATTGTATTACACCTTGAATTTGTCAAGATGCCTGCTAATATCCAATTTTACCATTTAATTTCTTAAACTATCTTAAATATTGTATCAAATCTGTGAAAACTTTTACACTTTTCAGAACTTACTGATAAATGAGAAATTCATCCTTGATTGTATGGAATAACCGATTGCCGATTTCTGTAACCAAGACCATCACCATTCATAAATTGGATGGCTTCTGAATATTTGTCGGCAATATCTTCTGAATAAGTATTGATGGTGACTTCTGAATGTTTTTGGGCTATATAAGTATTGATGTTAGCTTCTGAATAATTGTTGGCGATATCTTCTGGATATACGCTGATAATGGCTTATGAATATTTGTTGGCTATTTTTTCTGGATATGTATTGATGATTGCTTCTGAATATTTTTTGTCTATATCTTCTGCATATAACCAACAATTATTCGAAATTTGAAATTTGCCACCGAAATAGTTCGGTCGTTTTTCGTCAAGATGTTTTCTTATGCAATTGCTGCGATACCCATTTTAATTCAACGCCAAGATGACAAAAAAAAAAAAAAAAAAAAAAAAAAAAAAGCCACCAAGGGGCTTTTATGCTAAATCTATTCAAAAGTAATTTTAGTAAGTGAATATAGTAACTAATGCTAGGGAATAAAATACAGTTACTGTACGCCTTTATATTTACAAAGAACGTAAGCAGAGTTTTAAATTTTGTTTTTTATTTTATTTACTGTAATTAAATTCGTTTGATATTTTAAAACTTGTATTTAAAAAAAAAAATCTGGCCTCTCCTCTCCTTTGCAAAATCATGTGTATTGCATCACACGTGCTTATGTTTATGCATAGAAATCACGCGCATTAGTTTAGACTAGAGTTGTTAAAAAATCAATAAGAATTCTCTTTAGTGCTAAACAATAGAAAAGAAATGGTCCACTTTTATGTCATCTCAATAATGAATCAATGAGATCAGTGCAGTTTTGCGGCTTCTTTGCTACGCTTCCTGTCTCCTTCAAAACTTGGTCATATCCAACACTTTCCCTGAAGTAGTAAGTTCCCCTGTAGTGGTGGTAGTGAATAAGTGCCATCATGACTAAAGCTTACGAATTCAATTGGCAAATTCCCGTTCCGGAGCCTCTTCTGAATGGATGTAACTTTGATATGTGGGAAGAGGTAAACAAACTTTCGTCTAATTAAAAAGAAAGAAAAAAGAAAAAGTTAGTTAGATTTAAGGCAGTGTAGAACTTTTAAACCGGTGAAAACAAATAAAAATTCAGATAACTTTATATTTTTATAATTCACACCACATTTCAGTTTCATTATTGAAATTTGTGTCAAAAACAGACCAGATTATCTACTTTACGTGCAAATTTTATTAAAATTATGAATTATAGTTTTAATTTATTTTAATTTTATACTTTTATGACGGACTAATAATGTAAAGTAGCACTTGCGCGCAAGATCTTTGAAATTATTGTACTTATAAACTTCAAATTTAATTGAAACATGCTCATAATCAATGTGCCACCAAATTGAAGGAACTTTTTTCAAAATTTAAACATAATTTAAAGTTTTTAAAATTTAAGTAAAACAGAATAAAAGAAAAAAAAATTGTCTGAAATGTTTATTAAAAAAATAAATAAAAAATATATTTTAATATAATTTTATGTATAAATTTCATATATAAGTTCAATTGATATGACTAAAAAATATTTTTATAATCACAGGTTGGAGGTTTATTAAAATACGCTGCGCGGAAAAGCTAAAATTTCATACCTGAGAAAAACAGCTCTAAAGTTTAGAAACACTTTTACTACAGTGTGACGTGAATGTTACATAAACACCAATAACTTTATAACTAATAACAAAAGGTAGAATGCGGTTTTTTTTTTTTTTTTTGCTTTGTGTTAAGAATAGTACAATTTTGCAAAATTTTTAAAAAGTAAAAGATCGATTTTATCAAGGTTTATAGGTCCTATGACGCCTTAATAATTAATCTTAAAAATGTCAAATGGACAGAACTCTGATAGTCGTACAAATATTTTAGTTCTAGAATTCATCATATACATATAGAAAATTTAACGTGTTTTTGGAGAAATGAATCTGTGATCTTTAAATCAAAATACGAACGTTTAATAGAAATGCAGAAACATGTTCTTATTTCTGCTATTCTGGAAGATGCACGTGCTTAATATTTGATGAAAAGGAAGTAACTTTTCCGGAACGTGTTGTCTGTACTGGTCTGTAATTTATTTATACATTATTATGTGTATTTTAGATTAGATTTTATAATATGTGGTTTATTCTAATGGTCAACGAATGTTAAAAAGCTGGTGATCACCAAAATTTCGAAAATGTTATCCATTCACACATAGCTTGAAAATCTAAGTAGCAATCTTTATTTTGAATGATGTATACTTTATCGAGAAGCCTATTTAAATAGCCCTATATAAGCTATGTAATTTTGCTTGACTTTTAACGGGAAGGTTCTGGGTTCGATCCTAGGTGACGCTTTCAACCCAGTCGTTCGGAGTTCTCTTTGGTTTTCCACGAAACTAGAGTGAATATGGACAAGAAACCATTAGAAATCCCTCCCCCCCCCCCACGGAGGGCATCCTGTCTATGTATAGTTTCCTCTTGCAGACAGTTGACATTATCCCAACACTTTAAATCGAAATGATGGTATCATTCATAAAGTTGCTTAATTTATTTTCTTTTATTATTTTGATAAAATCCATAGATATTATTCATAAACATTATAAAGAATTTTCTCAGTTTGTTTTAGAAGCTTTCTTAATTTCAAAGAAACATTAAATTTTCTGATTTATTTATATATTTATTATTATTTTTTTCATATAATTTGACAAATCCATTTTTATGTAAAGTTTCTTAAAACCTATTTAATAATAATAATAATAATAATGATAGTTTAGCAATGACATTTCTAAATTAATTTAAGCATTAACAGTTTTAATTTAGAAAGTATTAAACTAAGTTCATCTCAAACATTTTTCTTTATAACATGTCTATATAAGTTATTGAAAAGTACACACAATGGTTATAGGTATTTTTCAGTATATTTTTATGATTCCATAAATTTAATTTGAACTGAAAAAAATATTATATTTGAAATAACATTAAAAAAAAAAATTTAATACTATTAAAAAAATGTATATCTATACTGCTATGCAGATTACAATACATAATAATTTAGATATTGCACAGCAGATTCAAAGGAAACGTTCTATAATTATTGTATTTGACGTTTCTTAAAAATTCAAATGTAACGTCATACTTGAATTATAATAAAACAAATATAGTACAAAAAATATGTAACTTTTGTACTATTCCTCTATTTTGTATGCGCACTTTTTATTTTTTTTTGGTGTGTGTGTGTGGATGTGAAAAAAATATCTCATGCACCTACTTTCTTCCCATTTTTTCAATAACCTGTAATATAATAAATACAAAATATAATATAATAATATATAAATACAAGTATGAAATATAAATACAAGACATTTCTAAATTAATTTAAACATTAACAGTTTTAATTTAGAAAGTATTAAACTAAGTTCACCTCAAACATTTTTCTTTATAACATATCTATATAAGTTATTGAAAAGTACACGCAATGGTTATAGGTATTTTTCAGTATATTTTTAGGATTCTATAAATTTAACTTGAACTGAAAAAATATTATATTTGAATAACATTAAAAAAAAAAATATTTAATATTAAAAAAAAAAAAAAAAAAAAAAAGTATATCTGTACTGTAATGCAGATTACAATGCACTATAATTTAGAAATTATACTGCAGATTCAAAAGGAAACGTTCTATAATTATTGTTTTTGATTTTTCTTAAAAATTCAAATAAAATAATAAAATAAATATAATACAAAAATTATGTAACTTTTGCACTATTCCTCTATTTTGAATCACTTTTTTTTTTTTTTTTTTTCGTGTGTGTGTATGGATGTATGTATGGATGAGGAAGGAAAAATATCTCATGCACCTACTTTCATCAATTTTTTTTTTACTTTCCGAACACTATAGTGAAGAAAGTATTGCAATCATGTCAAAAATCCGAATTCGAGATTTTGATGTTTCTATACGTTTTGAGGTCCCCTGAGTCCGTTTTCACTATTTTTACGATGATATATGTATGTGTGTGTGTGTGTGTGTGTGTGTATGTGTGTATGTCTGTGAGTGAACACGCTAGCGTCTAAACTCTTTGTTCGATTAACCTGAAAGTTGGTACGCATATTGTAAGTCACCATAGTACGAACCCTATAGATTTTGGTGAATCTAGCACTTATAGTTTTTTTACAGGGACACAAAGAAAAATTCTTTATCATTATGGCCTATGGGAGCAAAATATTAAAAGTGCGATAGCATCTAAACGCCTTATTCAATTGAGCAAACATTTTATACACATATTATAGATCACACATACTCAATCTGTATAGATTTTGGAGAATCTAGCATTTATAGTTTTTTTACAGGGACACAAAGAAAAATTCTTTACCATTATGCCTATGGGGCCAAATTTTTAAAAGTGTGATAGCGTCTAAACGCCTTATTAATCCGAGCAAAAAATTTGTACAGAAGTTATAGATCACAGTTGAACTAACTGTATAGATTTTGGTGAATCTAGCACTTACAGTTTTTTTACAGGGACACAAAGAAAAATTCTTTATCATTATGGCCTATGGGACTAAATTTTTAAAAGTACGATAGCATCTAAACGCCTTATTGAATTCAGCTGAAAATTTATATGAGTATTATAAATCACTGTTGCACTAACTATAAGCATTTTGGTGAATCTAGCATTTATAGGTTTTTACAGGGACACAGCGAAAATTTCTTTATCATTATGATCTATGGGCTTAAAGTTCAGTAGCGTTAAATAAAACAACGTGTAATAGATGGAGAAAAATACTCAAACACTCTATTATGGTTTTCTCTCTTTTGTTTGTTTAACAACTACTCTTTCTTTACTTTATCTACAAAACTGTTAATTACTCAATGTTCGGAAAGTCGAGTGGAGTCACTCCAGATTTTTTTTTTTTTGTATAACCTGTAATATATATATACAAAATATGGAGGAAATACGACTATCTAAAAATCTATTCGTCAATTACTTTGGATTTTCTTGACAAAGAAATGAAATTTCAAAATTATGAAGGAGTTTTTTAAACTTTTCATATATTTAAGCTTTACTTTTTCCGCCATATTTTTAAGCTTTAAATAAACGTTTAATTCTTTTATAGTTTGTTTTATAATGGAAATAATATAATATGCTATTAGTAATACCCATTTCATTACATTTTCTATTTATATTTA
The DNA here is from genome assembly GCA_963930645.1 of Salticus scenicus. Lineage (NCBI taxonomy): Eukaryota > Metazoa > Arthropoda > Arachnida > Araneae > Salticidae > Salticus > Salticus scenicus. Next base: position 127,720,779 of record OZ005648.1, on the reverse strand, counting down.
CTTATATAATTGAAAATAGTTTTTATACTCAGATGCAGTTATTCTGCATTACTAATGATATTAATTGTAAAAGACAATAATGAGCGGAACTAGAACATATGGTTCTTTAGTGCAGGGCCTGATTATCGGAAGGACACAAAGAGCACATGCTCTTGACTCTGAATTGTATGGGCCACTAAAATCCCTCTTGCATATACTTTAAAAAATACATATTATATATAAATTTAAATCCATTTATCGTTGATAGAAAAAGAAAATTTTTATTCATCTCCACTATATGCATTTAGGGTTGTATCCAAAACTGCAAAAATCGTAAAAGTACAAGTATGATGCGAAATATTTTTCAACATAAGACTATAGTTTAAATGAAAACAAAAATTACATAATACCATCTCATGTTATATTTGTAATACACTGAGAAAAAAAAATATACCGCCTTCATCTAGAATGAAAAAATGGTCATTTTATAAATCCCTTAATTAGAAATGTAGATTTCCGAGCTATGCGCATAAGGCACGCCAATAAACTGAATAGACGAAATGATCGAGAATTTCTAGTCTACACATTTCTAGATGGTGAAACAATATTCTGAATATTCTGAATCTTTTGTATTGTGAGAAATTCTCGTTTGATTTTCTAGAATTGGGTAATAAACAAAGATTATATTTGCTGAAACCCTCCTCTTTTATTCGCATTTATTTGCAGAGATTTTTAAATAACTTTGCCCTCGAAAGTATATTAAAACGCTCTAGAATTCCAATAGAGGTTTCTAGAAATCACTTTCAAAGGGGACTAGAATTTATAAGGATGACATGGAACTATTTTTCTAGAGCCACAACTTAGATTCTATATATTAGTTACAGAATCTTTGTGAAGGGTAGATGAGCGGGGTAGGACACGATTGCATGTGGGCACCGGACCTTGCATAATATTAATGATCTCTGATTTCATAGATAACATGAGTTTATAAGGGTAAAAAAAATAAATATATATTCCCGATTATCTTATTAAGCTTGGACTTCAGATATAGTTATTTAATTCAGACACTTTTTCCTTAGAGAACATTTTTTAGAGTGTTCGAATTTTTTCTTAAGGAGGAAATCTGAAATTTTAATGGGTATGTAAAAGGGCACTTTGCTATTTCAAATGAATTTTCTGCAGACTATTTGAAGAATTCATTACTGTCGGAGTTAATTTGGGAGATCTGTCGCTCAATTTTCCATATTAGTTAACATAAAAAAAAAAAATAAATAAATAAATAAATAAAAAATAAATAAATATATATATTTGAAATACAGTAACCGCCGCTTAATAAATTCACTGGTTAATAAAATAAGCCGTTTTTCCTGATCAAATTATCAGGACCGGAATCAAAACAATGCAAACTAATTTTAAAACCGCCGCTTAATAAAATCAGCATCGCCGCTTAATAAATTCAGAAAAATCTCTTCAGCAGCAAAAATGTCATTTATGCACGCTGAACAAATTTTTATTTAATCTGTGATTTTTTATTTTTGAAATAAAATAGAAAATAAAATACAATAATCCCTCCGTTACCTTCCTTTGATGAAATTTTTATGTTTACAACATTAAATTTTACATTTTCAGCAATTAAACACGTCCCATCACTTGTCTTAGTAATAATTTCAAGGAATGTACTCTTCAAAGCGTGGTAATAAGTTACAAATTTGATTTGATTCTCACAAGTGATTTTTTTTTTTTTTTTTTGATGTTTCGTTAAAAGACAATTTTTAGTTCTTATTCTGAAATAACTAAGAAGCAAGAAGCTTAAACAGAAAGATTTTCAATTAAAAAAAAGCGTAAACTTTTACCAAAGTACTAATGATTTTCCTCAAAGGAGAGCGCATCGGAACCTGGGATGTGTTTAATTCATTTATTTTGAAGGAACAATCAAATAATTATCTGTTAAAAATTAATTAATATTGTTTATTAATTTCATTATTTGGTACCTTTAGAAATTTCTTTCCAAATTTAGGTAAATAATGCCTTTTTCATGAGTGCAGGAACATTCGCCGGATATAAAAATCAGCCGCTTAATATAATCACTTCTGCTCAGAACGAATGTGATTTTAATAATCGGCGGTTACTGTATTTAGCAAACAATACTACATTCATATGCTTAACCCTGCAGATTGTTTCAAAATTGTATGTTATAAATAGATAAAAGGAGAAAGTTTTTGTGTAATGTCTTCTCAGTACATCACGTCTATGCAGTACAAAATAATTAAACAAATTGAGAATTAAAATTTATGAAAATGTTTGGTCTTGAATGTGTCTGCCTATAGTTTCTGTATCTTTGGCTCAAAGCAGTTACTTAGTTACTTGGCTTAAAGCAGTTACTGAATTGTTATTTTTAACCCCCTACCCTATAAAATCTTAAGCCTATTTCAAAACTAACAATATTACCAACAAAAGTAAAATTTATACGATTAAACAGAACCAACTATGAATTAGGTATGTTTTTGATGTATGTAAAATAAAAACAAAAAATAACATAACTAATTTATTCTTATTGAATATTTAGGAAAAGGAAGAAGTGATATACCAACAGGATGCTTTATTTAAAGTAGATGAGATGGGCTTTTTCATTTTCTGGAAAAGCCAAGGGAAAGTAAGTTTAAACATTTTTTTTTTTTTTTTTTTTTTTTTTTTTTTTGTAAATATGTTATTTTATTAATTTGCTTAAAAATGTCTAAAACAGTTTTTCTTTCTCCTTAAAATTCTATTTGCCATTTTAGGATGGAAGAGTTTTGGAATTATCGCAAGTAAATGATATCCGTAAAGGAGGGCTTCCGAAGGTAACAATTTAAATTTTAAATGGATTATTTTATTTCGTACATCATACCATTATTAATGCTAGCGTCTTAGATTATAAAGCAATGATATAAGATTGTTATATTCATCCGATTTCTAATAGAATATAATATGTAACAAAATTATTTCTATATAAATAAATGCATACATTTATATCGTTATAGCTGAAATAAAATATATTTTTATATTATATAATGTCAGTATTTTTAATTAGGTGATAAAATATTTTTAACTATACCAATACTAATAAATGTCATGCTGTTTGAAAAATTTGTACACATTAGCAGATGTCCTTTATGTGATTTCGAAATGAATACATCGTCTTATCAGAATAATTAGTTTAACAAGATAAATTATTCTGTTAAGCTATTTATTACATTAATAATTGATTAAATTATTACCAAATAGTTACGGGAGATTTAAGTAATAGGGATGTATCTATAAAACAATAGTCTAGAAAAGATTAGACACATTGTTATCACGTTAATATACATTTTATTTTAAAACTGATATTGCCAATTGAAATGTATATTTCACATTGATTTTAAACTAAAATGGATATAAGGTTTTTGCTTTTAGGTCTCATAAATTTTCTCAGCTATTGCGTGGATACCGAGATATTTGAGATGTTTTAAGAGGCTGAACAATTAAAACATTACACATAGTGGATTCGATCACCGAAACAGAAAATTATGGATATCTAGTTAACATGGCAATGAGCAATCTGAAAAGACAGCCAAACTAAAACTAGTATGTTGTGGCCACCACAAGACTTTCTTCTATATTTTCCTATACAAATTCACGCAGTAAGAATATTTAAAAAAAAAAAAAAAAAAAAAACGATTTTTTTCAGTTTTTTTTTCGTTAAAAGTAAAAAAAAATCGATAACTTTGTTTTAAATTACCACATTATTATAGTTCAACCATTCGTTTTAAAGGTATTGATGAGACCTTTCGAAAGATACCAATCTTGAAAATTTACACACACACACACCCCCACTGCCATGTTAAAAGTTTAGAAAAAATACGATCACAGCGCCACCTGTTGAGCGATTAATCCCCAAATCTAATCAGCCTCAGTTTATGTCAGGGGCCAACTGAATACCAAGTCTGGTTAAATTTCGTTAAAAAAAAAAAAAAAAAATACGATTTTTTTCTAAGTTTTTTTTTGTTAAAAGTAAAAAAAAATCGATAACTTTGTTTTAAATTATCACAGATTTATAGTTCAACCATTCGTTTTAAAGGTATTGACGAGACCTTTCGAAAGATACCCATCTTGAAAATTTACTCCCCTCGAGGGGGGACTTCCCCCCAGGGGGGGGGGGGGGGTGGCGAGGTTCCTACGCATACAAAATTTTTTTACCAGTTGACTATCTCTATTATAAATAATTCTTACAAATTTCATAATGATTACTAAAAAATAATTCTCTTTATGCACATTTATACAAAATTTTGTCCTATATCACCATGTTAAAAATTTAGAAAAAGCGGGATTGCAACGCAACCAGTAAGACAATTTTTACCAAAAGTTGATAGGCACTAATTTATGTCAAGGTGCAACTACATACCAATTTGTATGAAATTCTGTGCAGTAGTTCTTGAGATACAGTTGCCACAAAATTTTGTCACACACACACAGACAGACAGACAGACAGACATTTTCTAAAAATGGTCAAATCGTGTTCTACACCTCTCAAAACGTGTAAATTTATCAAAAACCCGAGGTCGAAAATTTTTACGAATCCAATACTTTCTCTATATTACATATAGAAGAAAGTAAAAAGAAAATTTATTTAAAGAAGATTTATAAAATATAAACTGCACTGCATTATTGATGCAAACATTCTTGTAAGTTAAGACGCCCGAAACGATTTGATATCTTATACTTAGCACAATATTAATGCCGAGAACTTAAATTGTGAATGAAAATTCTACATATAACAACATAAAACTGTTTAGAATACTAATGTCGCTTTAGAATACTAATGTCCCATGTAAGTAAATTTAATTAATTTGTTTGGTATACAATGAAACACATGTAGAGCAATGGTGATGGAAATGTAGAATATTGAATATATTTTATCTATATATTAGCGTGAATTTGTTGAGTCACTGAATAAAAAATTTTCATAATTTTCAGATGCATAATTAATTAAATACATTAATTAATATTATTCTCCTAAAAAAAAAAAAAAAAAAAAACAGAGTTAATTCGCCATGTCAAGCAGGAGTTAATTTTTTTTTAATCATCTTGAGTTAAAAATGTAATTCTTTGAGATAATTAAAAGATTTTATTTAAACAAACTTGAGTTATTGATATTTATCGGGGGGGGGGGCACTTGAGTTATTTCTGCTCATTCAACCACTTGCAAGTGGTTGCATCGCTAACTTATACTTTGTATAAGTTACTTTGTATACTTAAGTTACTTTGTATGCTTAGTATACTTTGTATAAGTTATATAACTTTGTGTAACGTATATACTTTAATTTTATACTTTGTATAAGGAAGTAAAAACGGTATTTTTTTTTTTTTTTTAGTAAGGATAAGGAGTTGAGGTAACATTTACTTAAAGGCTGATTTAAATTCTTTATTCTTGAAAACACGTTAGTTAATGTTATTATAAAGAGTTATACATATTAATTTAAAAATTGTCTGTTATGAAATAAAAGTTTTTCAAAATGTTCTATTAACTACTATCTCCCTTTAAATAAAAATGAAGGTTTATCATCAGTTTTAAATTAATAATATTCTTTATGTATTTTATTAATAGGATCCAAAATTTACTACTGAACTTACAAATAGGTTTAAAGGAAAAAATCTAGATGAAATTTCTTTGACCATTTGTAGTGGAACCGATATGGTAAACATAAACTGTACACATGTAGTATGTCCCGACGCTGCTACAGCTAAAGTAAGTTTGTTTTTCTTCTTTTTGATAATTTTAATGATTTTTCTAATTTATGAACACCACTTTTTTAGAACAAAAGACTCTCTCTCTCTCTCTCTCTCTCTCTCTCTCTCTTTTTTTTGTTCTTAATTAAAATAGACCAAATAGAATTTTTTTTTTCTCTTTTTCATTTGACATCAAGTTGAAAGTAAACACGTGTAAAAGAAATTAAAAAAATTAATATAGTAACCATCGCTAAGGAACAGAACTTCATATTTTAGGGTGAATATTTAATTTTTTTGCACATTTTATGTATTTAAATCAAAAGATAACTATTACACTGAATCCAGACGCACAAAAAGCATTATTACCATAAATGCTTCAAATAAAACAAGAAATTCTGAAACATACAGATAATAAAATGCCTCTAGTCCAAAATTAAATTTTGTTTAAAACAGAATTTAAATTTTTATAGTTATTTTACTTTATCGTCTGCAGATTAAATTAGTGTATGAACGTTATGAAAGTGGAATTTTATTTTTTATTTGTATGTGGTATGGGTAATAATGGTACGTACTCATTGACTTTTATAATGTGGAATTTTTGCTATCTTAAATATAGATGAATGCAATTTTTAAAAACATATATAAACCTAAACACAACAAAAAATCTGGTGAGACACTCAGACGACTTTTTCTTACCTGCATTTGAATAATATAAAGACAGATTTCATATTAAGGAATAAGATAACAAGTATTGCATATCAGCTTATTTTATTGGGTGTTTCATAAGGAACTCTCTAACTTTCAAATGACTGCGAAACAATGAGAGATAGAAAGGTGAAACAAGTGGTGTGCTAGAAAGACAGGTTTGGAATTCATTATACACCGAATTACAGAATTTGTTACTAGATTTGCTAATAGGTGGCGCCTCGAGTTCATGAATCTTTAAACAGTACTGAGAAGTAGAGAAAGTTTATTCGCCAGTCTATTTTATTGCTGACGCGTGTAAAGGGTTTGTATTGAATTAGTTATTATAGGAAATTGAAGAGCCTCGTGTCCTATTTCTTGAAGCAATGGGTTTTTTATTGTACTAAAATATCACCGGTTAGGTCAAAGCCAGTCGATCTCAACGCGAAGTTTTGAAAAAAGACGGGAAGCAAGAAAAATTTAATGTTAATGTTTTTGATGCGAAATTTAATGTTTTTGACGCAAAAATTCTTTATATTAAGCCAATGTCAAAAAATGATCCCCTTTTAAAAAATGAGAATTCTATTCTTTTTATTATTTTCAACAAAATATTCTATTTTAATTATATTGTTTAAAGTAAATTTTCTACACAACAGTGTCGAAGTAAATATAAAACAAAATTTTATTATGTTTTGAAACTAATTTATTCATTCATTATTTACTCGTTTGCTTTTGTACTAGATTTTTTTGCATGATTGTAGGTGTACATTTTAGAATTTAATGATTAATTGCATTTTATTGCCCACCTTTATATATATATAAATATATATGTATATTTTAACAAATTTAGACCTGGCAAGATGGATTGCGAAAAATTACTAATAACATCAAAGCTAACAACGTATGCCCCGCAACTAATCTCAAAAAACAGTAAGTAGGAATTTTTATAACTTCTTGTTTTTGTTATATTAAATTATTATAACCTCTTAAATTAATTCTCAGAGTGAGAGAAAATAACCTTGGGTTATAATAATAAGGGATCATATTACTTTTTTGATCATGTAGCTGCAATTTTCTAATTGACCTGTAGTATAAAGAATTGTAACTGCATTATATTTCAATTTAAATTAATAGGTGATTTTTCAAGGAAACCTTTTTAAGTGGTATAAGGAGTTCTATCCTTATATACACATATAGATTCATATATATATATACAGGATGATTCTGAAGTCATGGAACACACTTGAAGCGGAGGTAGAGAACATCATAGGGATTCAGAATTGCATAGGAAGCCATGACCCTAAACGTCATTTTAACCCTTTAAGAACTAGATATTTTGGGCTACTGTGTACTACTAACTACATCCTGCTGTATAAATTTTAAAATCTTGCATGGTTCATTATTTCGCAAAATTATACACATTGCTCGTATTATTGCAATTTCTGTGATAAAATACATTGGTAAAAATAGAATTTATTTACTTATGTAAACATTAGCATGTAAAAATTCTTAAAAAAAAAAAAAAAAAATGCAACATTGGAAAGCTACGCCCATATCCACACAAAATCACCCGGTTTTTAAAGGGTTGAAATGACGTTTGAGTACATGGATTCCAACAAAATTCTCTACCTCCCCTCCATTTGTCCCATAACTTCGGAATCATCCTGTATACACACACACACACACACACACACACACACACACACACATATATATATATATATAATTATATAATTTACTCTTTGAAAAAAAATGAATGTTGAAATAATAATCAATTCTTAACATTTTTTATGCTTCGTTTATTATTCTAACAAGGAAACATTCGAAAGGTGTCGTCTTCAAAAAACATTGAAAAAAATATGTGTGATTCTACTCTTCATAAAACACCAGAAAATGAAAAAAATATCGTCTGAAATGAATTACAGCGACCACAAAAAATTATCAAAGTTAAGCATATTTGGCGATTTCACACTGTTAAGCGATTGATTTTGAGCACTTGGCGGAGAAGCAAAACACGGTTTTGTTCATACACGGCAATCTCGGTTAAAGGTCTGCACGGGCCGAAATTTTCAGGTTCGGGCCCGGCCCGGCCCGGTATGAAATCGAAAAATTCGGCTCGGTCCGGCCCGGCACGTTTCTTTTTTACTAGTGTACGGCCCGGCCCGGACAAAAAGCGATAAAATCAGGCCCGGCCTGATTCAAAAATATGTAAAATAACAATCAAACAACAACAAAAAAAAAATGCCTTTCTACGAAAAAGATTTTTAGCATGTGTTTTACAGAGGTTTTATTTAGCTAAGCAATAGAATGTTCTTTAACAAAACTGCTGAATGTTTACAACATATTTATATATAAACGGTATTTCATTATTACAGACGTACAGAAGGCACAAAGGCAGACAGAAAGTCAAATCGAAAATATCCACATTCCTCAAACAATATAGGAAGATATTTAAAATGATTAATAGGACTAAAAATACACTTTCAACCACTTCCTGTTATATACCGTAATGTATCAAAATCTTTCATGTGATCCGATAAACAAAACTTTAATGCTAATCCAACCATATTCAATAGAAGAGATGCTTTTGCACATGCTAAAATTGATGCTACATTCATCCAGTGCCCCGGAGAAACGAAAAAGAAGCCTTAGAGGAAAAGTTACAGCGGAAGGATTTTTATAGCTTTCATACCACTTAAACACTACAGACAGCAGAAAACAAAGTCTTATATACAGTAACGTATCTAATTTCTTTTGTTTGTTACATGTACGCAAACTGGTAGTAACATGCATATTATTTTGAATTAGAAACCATCTAATATTACTTTAAATAAAATATATTAATTTCGAGACATGTTTAAAATATTTGCGGAAAATCAGATCGCGAACAGCCAAGCTGATAGATAATTAAATTGTAGTTACAGACACCTTTTAACAAAAAAAAAAAAAAAATGTGACATACCAGACTGTAAAATTATGTAAAATAAATGACTGAAAAAGTATTTTATCATTTTCCTTTCTCGTTGATTAACGTGGAATTTAGAAAAAAGATTCGGGCCGGGCCGGGCTCGGGCTTAAAATTTCCTCCAGGCCCGGCCCGAGTACACAGAAAAATATGGACCCGAGCCTACAAAAAAAATTTTAAGCCCGAGCCCGGCCCGACCCGAGAGCAAATTGAAAAATTCGGCCCGAGTGCCGGGCCGGGCTCGGGCCGAAAGCCCGGCCCGTGCAGACCTCTATCTCAGTACTAGCGAACTTATCGCCTGACAGCGCTAAATCGCCAAAAATGTTTAATTTTGATAATTTTTTTGTGGTCGCTGTAATTCATTTCAGCCGATAGCTTTTTCACTTTCTAGTGTTTTATGAAGAATGGAATCACATATATTTTTTTCGATATTTTTGGAAGACGACACCTTTTGAATATTTTCTTGTAAGTACTTTGGTTCAAAAGTTGTAAGCAAAATTATAACTGATATCTAAACCGAAATAAATGCGCTTCAAACTTCAAAAGTACTTTTTACTTTTCGCACATACATACATAACAAAAGTATTGTAATCATATCAAAAATATCACTTTGAGATTTTTGTGTTACTATATGTTTTGAGATCCCCCGAGTTCATCTTTGCTATTTTCACGGTGATGTATACATGTATGCGTGTATGTATTTGAATGAACACGATAGCATCTAAACGCTTTGCTCGAATGAGCTAAAAATTTGTATGAATGTTGTACGCCACAGAACAAACCCTATTGATTTTCGTGAATCTAGCACTTATATTTTTTTTACAGGGACACAAAGAAAAATTCTTTATCATTATGGCCTATGAGCTCAAATTCTTTAAAATGCGATAGCCTCTAAATGCCTTATTCGATTGAGCTGAAAATTTATATACATGTTATAAGTCACCGTCGTACGAACTGTTTAGATTTTGATGAATCTAGCCCTCATAATTTTCTTTTACAGGGACAAAAAAAAAAAAAAATTCTTTATTATTATGGCTTATGGGCTTAAATTTTCTAAAGGGCGATAGCGTCTAAACGTCTTATTCAATTGAGCTGAAAAATTATACACGTCTTATAGGTTACAGTTATACCAGCTGCATCGATTTTGGTGAATTTAGCACTTATAAATTTTACAGGGACACAAGAAAATATTCTTTATCATTATGCCTTGTGATCTCAAGTTCTTTAACGTGCAATAGCGTCTAAACACCTTATCCGATAGAGCTCAAAATACATATACATATTAAAGATCAACGTCACACAAAATGTATAAATTTTGGAGAATCTAGCACTTATAACATTTTTACAGGGACACAAAGAAAAACTTTTTATCATTGCGACTTATAGGCTCAAATTACTTAAAGTGCGATAGCGTCTAAACAACTCATCCGATTGATCTTAAAATTTATATGCAAATATATTAAAATATAAATGCGCTTCAAACTTCAAAAGTACTTTTTACTTTTCGCACATACATACATAACAAAAGTATTGTAATCATATCAAAAATATCACTTTGAGATTTTTGTGTTACTATATGTTTTGAGATCCCCCGAGTTCATCTTTGCTATTTTCACGGTGATGTATACATGTATGCGTGTATGTATTTGAATGAACACGATAGCATCTAAACGCTTTGCTCGAATGAGCTAAAAATTTGTATGAATGTTGTACGCCACAGAACAAACCCTATTGATTTTCGTGAATCTAGCACTTATATTTTTTTTACAGGGACACAAAGAAAAATTCTTTATCATTATGGCCTATGAGCTCAAATTCTTTAAAATGCGATAGCCTCTAAATGCCTTATTCGATTGAGCTGAAAATTTATATACATGTTATAAGTCACCGTCGTACGAACTGTTTAGATTTTGATGAATCTAGCCCTCATAATTTTCTTTTACAGGGACAAAAAAAAAAAAAAAAAAAAAAAAAAAAATTCTTTATTATTATGGCTTATGGGCTTAAATTTTCTAAAGGGCGATAGCGTCTAAACGTCTTATTCAATTGAGCTGAAAAATTATACACGTCTTATAGGTTACAGTTATACCAGCTGCATCGATTTTGGTGAATTTAGCACTTATAAATTTTACAGGGACACAAGAAAATATTCTTTATCATTATGCCTTGTGATCTCAAGTTCTTTAACGTGCAATAGCGTCTAAACACCTTATCCGATAGAGCTCAAAATACATATACATATTAAAGATCAACGTCACACAAAATGTATAAATTTTGGAGAATCTAGCACTTATAACATTTTTACAGGGACACAAAGAAAAACTTTTTATCATTGTGACTTATAGGCTCAAATTACTTAACGTGCGATAGCGTCTGAACAACTCATCCGATTGATCTTAAAATTTATATGCATAATATTGGTCACCATCGCACAAACCGTGTAGATTTTTATTCAGTCTAGCACTTATAAATTTTTACAGGGACATAACGAAAATTTCTTTATCATTATGGTTCTATGGGCGTAAATTATTTGAAGGGCAACAGCGTTAAATTAAACAACTTAAATCAGTAAATACTCAGAAAAATACTCAACACCTTATTATAATTTTCTCTTTTGTTTATTTTTTTTATTTATTTATTTATTTTTTTAAACTTTAATCTATTTTTTCAATCGTTAATTACTTATTGTTCAGAAAGTCGAGCGGAGTCACTCCAGATTTTTTACCCTTTCCGCAAGATATGTTTACCTATTAGGTTTTTTATGCTCTTAAAATGTTTGTACTGATTTATTTCATAAAATGGATTAAGGATTTTTAGATATTTCAAAAATTACTATTTCTTAAATTTTGTAAAACTTAAAAAATTTCAAATTTTCAAAAAACTGAAAAAAATGTGGGAAGTGTTTTGCTAAGGGCGTTGTCACTGTTCGAATTAACTCGAGCATGTACATTAAGAAATTAAGGCAACTGGTAAAAAAGCTTTTTTGAAAATCTTGCAGATAGTGTTTTTTTTTTTTTTTTTTTTTAACACTTTTCAAAAATAACCATTAAAGTTTTAAAATGCAATAAGTTTGATGTCACATAATTCTTGATATCCGGTATAAGTCTTGATATCAGCCGCAATTTCGATCCTAATTTTTGAACCAATGTGCATAAAACCATAAATGGCGCATAAAAACGTTCAAAATTGTTTATATTTCAAAACTAGCAGGGTTTGCCTGCTTTGCTAGTCACTATATTTAAAAGTATTTTTAAAAACATTGTGCACTATATTTTAAACCACTTTATATATATATATATATATGAAATATAATTAAAAGCGCCCATTAAAATTAAAGCTTTATTTCTCAAACTTAAATGATTCTATCTCCCACTAATCCACTGATAGCGCCCTAATTAATTTTTTATTGATTTACTTTCTAAATATTTCATTAATTACAAATTCTTTAACTTGTTCTCAATTCTTAAAGTTATTTTTTATTATATTTTCTGATGAAACAAAACCGTTATTTATTATATTGTGCAATGCAAAGGTAAATTTAATCAGAGTTCCCAACTTTTATAATTTATTCACGGGCATTTTTAGCCCCGCCTCTTTTTCATGCCGGAAATTTTGAAAAATGATTTTCTTCTTATTTAATTGTTGTCAGATATTAAAGAGAAATAATCTACGGAATTTCTGGTGCGAAAAGAAGGCGGGGCTAAAAATGCTTGTGAATAAATTATAAACGTTGGGAACTCTGAATTTAATCCAGAATGTTCTATCTCTTCCGTTCTGTGTATAGTATATGATTTCCCTAACCCAATCAGAGCGCTCGCGATCGCGTGATCGCTCCCTCTAGGAAGGAAGAAGAGAAATTTCGAGTCAGTTGTAGTTACTAGTTTTTCGTTGTTTAATATGGCATATATATATATATATGCATAGCTGCCAACAACCTAATTATGAATCTGGAGTATTGTTAGCACCCGCCTGTTTTTCCACACCACTTAATTTTAGAGTAATTCTCTTCAAATGTATTTACGGTGAAATAAGAAGAAAAGTACTCAAAGAAAAGACTTGTGGAAAAAAAAAAAAAAAAAAAAAAAAAAAAAAAAAAGAAGGTGAACACACCTGATTATTAATTAGGATGTTCGCAGCTATGATCTATATAAAATCCATTGAAATCGTTTTAAGACCTCGCTTTAGGTTCCCACGGTGAAAATTTCATTGTGAAAAATTCGGATACTAGTTCGAACCAAAATTTAATACTAATATAACTGCAACCATAAGATGATAAAATCTCCTACCATGATTTGGTGTGTCTTGTTGAAAAAAGTACAAAATTTTGGTAAAATATTTCTCCATCTCATGGTTGAAACTTCTGTAGTAAATATTTTGGTTCAACCAAGCACCGAATCGTGATAAAGAGTTTTATCATTTTATGGGTGAAAGTCTTGAAGTAACAAACTTTGTTTTCACCAAACATCAAATAATGGTAAAACGTTTTATCTTCTTATGGTTTCAACTTCTGTAGTTACAAATTTTGGTTCTACTGTTCACTAAACTATGGTAAAAGGCTTTATCATCTTGTTGTTACAATTTCTGTAGTAACAAATGTTAGTTGTTGGTTTACCAATTTATGGTAAAATGTTTTATCATCTTTTGGTTCTGTTGTAACATGTTTTGATTCAACCTAGCACACGTTATCTAACAGCGTAAAATAACTAATTAGGTTTCGTATTGTTATGATAATATAGGGGAAGCCGGGGTAATAAGAGACAAAAGGGGTAATAAGAGACAAAAAATATTAATAAAATCTATACTATTAATCTAAATAACTTGAAATAAATATCTCGTATTAATTTCATTAAATGGACTCCTCTTGAATTTTTAGGTGATTTTTGAACTTAAATTTTTTGTTAATTTTGTTTTTTAAATTTTCATTAAATCCTTGTCTCTAATAACCCCCCGTGGGGTAATAAGAGACCAGGCTTGTAACTGTCCATATATAACAATGTAAAATCATGTGAGATAATAAAAGACATCTGGAAACAATTCTGAACCAATAGTTTTTAATTTTTATTATTTACATCCATCCAAAAAATATGTTTTCTCGAAAATTAACTGTCATAAATGTGTTTGTGAAATTTATTTATTTTAATAGTAGGTCCTAAATAATATAATATTGTACTTAATGATAGTTCTACATAATCAACATAACCTAGGGATTAACCAAAAACATCAATATAATTTTTAAAATGGGCAGAAATTATTTTACCCATTTTCTAAAGTGTAGTCAAAAAAGACGTATCTTTGAAGTGTATACAAGCGAACAAAATGTTATAAAAGATTTTTCTAGTAATTATAAATGAACTTATTTATTATGTAATGAAGTATTAATGATTAAATACTAACTTATACACATTCTAAACATAAATTTACATAATCATAACTACTAAATATGGTCTAGCCAAATCAGTAAAACTGCTTTTTGATTTAAAGTGAAAAAAAAAAATGTTCTCTTGGTAAACTTAGATTGGGCCCAACACTTGGTAAACTTTTCGTAAACTAGTCAGGCACAATTAACAGAAACTACAATGGGGGTGGGGGGGCACAGTAATTAACAATGGGGGTAATAAGAGACTCATGTCTCTTATTACCCCCACAAAAAATAAAAATGGGGTAATAAGAAACATGCCTAGAACATGTAAATGAAGAATGCTTTCAAGGTTTTAAAAAATTGTACATCAAAGTCATAGTCTTGGTCAAAAGGTTACACATTAACAAATGCCAAACATCTTACCTACAAAAAAAAAAAAAAAAAGAAAAAAAGAAAAAAGAAAAATTTAGAAAAAGTCACGAACTTTCAGGGTAAGTTCAAAGTGAATGGTTTTTTCCGTCGTATAAAAAGTATTCAAAATGTGTTATAAACTTCTCAATAAGTGGATTGTAGTAAAGAATACACATGATACTTAATATTACACATTTTTAAAGTTGTCTGAGTATATTTTTTGGTGGGTTTTTTGACTGCGTCACTTATAACCCCTGTCTTTACCCCGGCTTCCCCTAATTAAAAATTTCATTTTATATATTTTTTAATTAAAATAGCCTATTTTATTATTCCTCTAAATTTCACTATTCTTTTGAATTTTTAATTAAACAATAAGTACTATTTTTAATTTTGGTCATTATAGTGTAAAATGGTATGCGCATTAAACATTTTATTATTTACAGTTGGATGAGAATGAAGATGGTTGTAGATCCAACTGGTAAAATACCCATGAGAAGGTAAGAAATAATTCTTTATAAATTTTATATAACGATTGAAGTTTTATGCTGTATTTTTTTACTTAAACGAGCATCCCATATAAGGAAAAAACTGTACTGCATAAGGTGGCGAAAAGCTCGTTTCGCCACCTTATGCAAAAGCTCGTTTCGCCTTTCGCCACCTTTCGTTTGATATTTAAAATGTATCATGATACATTTTAAATATCAATATAAAGTCAACCAACAGGCATATAAGAGTGTGGTCCTTACATACAGGGTTATCACAAATGGCAATAAAAGATTTAAAATAATTTTTGTCATCTGTTTACATGGAACATGTGAAGCAACTGTATTCCGCATGCAATTTAAGAATTAGATTACCGAAAGTAACTCCAGAATTGAACTATATTTCAACTGACGTTAAATGTAATTCCCGTTAAGCGTGTTCACATTAACGAGGAGCGATTGTATTAAATAAATAAATAAAAAGAAAATCTGCAAATGCAATGATCTTGGAAAATGATTAAAATTTGGTGATTAAATATCATAGACAATTATGAGCTATTAACTGAATTTTGCGGATATGTAATTTACTGTTTGCAAGGGTGCACATAAATTCCACCAAGTGGACATAGTAATGGAAACACTTTTGCTTTTACACATTGTATCAATTTTTTTCAAATATACAGAAGGCATTATCTGAAAATTCAGGAATTTAAAGAACATGTTATACTTCATATTTTTCAATGAAAGTGTTGTCATGAAGACAAAAACAAAGTACAAAAAGATAATATTTGGCATCACCCTGTAAAAGATAATGCTTGAAATGCGTTTTAACTATAGTACAATGCTTCTTTTAATTTTTTGTATTCATTTGTATGATAATAGAGCGTATATTCAAGGAGTTGTAAAGTTTTATTCAACAAAACTGAAAATATTTCATAACTTTTTTGGTTATAACATGTACGGTTTTAAAAGAATGCAATTTCATTTTTAGAAAACTTGATATACTATATTAGACACAATATAGTACAATCAGAGTATAAAGATATTAGATATGTGGTGGAATGTGAGTATTTTAATTAAATATTTTTTAACTGCGCATACTCAAGCCTGAACAAATTTTTATTTGCACAATGTATTAGCCACAATTACGCAAAAAAAAAAAAAAAAAAAAAAAAAAAAAAAAAAATGTTAAATTTAGGAAAGATATATGAGATAGAAAAAGGTGAAATTCAGTTGCTCTCAAAAAGAAGAAAATTATTAAGACGTTTTATCCAGATTTTTATTTTTAGTCAACGTGCATTATATTACCATTGACTGATGCAAAATAAAAATCTTGAATAATAATGCATACATACATGTGCCTTTAATAACGTTTATTCACACTTATCGACTTAGTAGTGCAGATTTTTTTTTTTTTTTCGAAAATTGCATAGATCTTACGATTAGGACTCCTTACAAAGATTCTCACAAAAGACATTCCACCAATTTATATTGTCTTCAGTTATTAAGTTTATAATAATAATTAATTTTTGTCTATTTCTTAATACATTCTTGATCGTGTTTATGCTACGTTAAAAGGAAACGTATTATTTTTACATGATATTTTTTTGTCACATTTATGAATAAAGCAAAAAACTATCATTATTTAAAAAAAAAAAAAAAAAAAAAAAAAAAAAAAAAAAACTTTCCTACAAAAAATTATGTTCCCTAAAACTTCAGAAATTTAGTGTAAAATTACATCTCAACCTGTCAAAATAAACATTTTTTTTTTTTTTTTCTGTAACCACATAAAATCTGTAATCATTCATACAAATTTTATGTAGTGATTACATATCCTTTCTATTTTGTATACGGTGAACTTGGTATTAGGATTGGGAAGTGCTAAGTAATATCACAAATTGTGCATCCATGTCTGATAGATAACATCGTCGTCTAGAGCAGGGGTGGCCAACTCGCGGCCCGCCATGTAGTTTTTTGCGGTCCGCGAAGAGACTAACGATATTCAACGTTTGATAACTTTGGTTAACACATTAAAAATAAATATATACATTGTGACTTTTCGAAGTGAAAATAAATACCTTTCAACGATTATGATAGCTATAAAATCACATTGTTTTTATGAAATATTATTAGATCCATTAATCCTTATTTTTATTATAGTTATTAATACATATGTCAGAAATTTTTTATAATATTATTGTTATTTTATGACTGTAAACAATTTAAATTAATGTATTCTGTTCCGAATCTTCATCCCGCCATACCCTGAAAACGCATATATTAGGTCGTTGCAAAAGTTCGTGCGGACGCGGATCATTTTATTGCCTCCAAAGACGAGCGCTTCTATCACCGTGGTATACATTTGTTATCCGAAAAATGGGCAAAGGTAGCAGAAAGTAATGGAGAGTATTTTGATTAAAAATTGTCATTTGATTTGATGTATTTTTATGAAATGAAGCAATAAAAAACCGAACGAATTTATGCAAAGACCTAATACATACACGATTCACACACTCACAGACATATGTACACATACACTACACATATGTACATAAGGTGCAACCCGCTTGAATGAAATAGGTTCCCATTGCGGCCCACCATGCATTTTTGGTTGGGCAGGCCTGGTCTAGAGTACAACCATGTTACTTGAGCCTAGCATGAGGATGATTCTAAAGGTTTGTAGGTGTCTTAAATTAACAGACAGGTTGGGATTTGGTGAAAATTTAGTCATTTGGCGTCCCCTTATCACTTATTTTCTCAGAACACTAAAGGTTATCATCCCTATTTTAACGCTGGACTCATTAAGTCAACACATGCGCAGAGGCTTCCTTGGTCACAAAAATTGCTGTTAAAGAATACTATGCGGTGGACTCTGGTTTGATCCTGGCTGATAGAATTTGTTGTCAACTTATATTTTGCATAGCGTGCGGGTATTTTCTGCCATCTTTGTTCCCAGGAATTTTCTATAATAAAACAGTACTTTTGTCCCTGTGTACAAAAGTGTTGATTTTAGGATTAGTACTTTTATATTGTGAAATATTTTTTCATCCATTCACTTTATTATTAGATTAATATTTTTCATTAATATGTTTATTTTTAGAATTGCCAAAACATTTGCATCCGGCAAATCTGAAAAGGTGGTATATCAGTGTTTTGCTGATATCGGCCTGCCAAGTGAAAAAGTACGTTATATATTTATTGACGTTTATTTATCAGTTTATTTTAATAGATGAAGAATTTTTTCACGGAGTTTTAAATATTTTTTATTATATTTATACCAGTTTGGGACTT
Organism: Salticus scenicus; assembly: GCA_963930645.1. NCBI lineage: Eukaryota > Metazoa > Arthropoda > Arachnida > Araneae > Salticidae > Salticus > Salticus scenicus. The sequence continues at coordinate 127,701,860 of OZ005648.1, read as the reverse complement.
TTTTCACTTTCATTGATTTAATTTTAGACTGATGTTATTGATCCAGAAGAATTTACACTTGATAAATTTCAAAGTATTTACTTCACTATTTGCCCAAGAAATGACATTGAAGAACTTTTTCAGTCAATGTGAGTTATCCTAAAATATTTTATTTTTTTTCACAAAATTAATTTTTTATTTAAAAGTAATATTAATTTATTATAGTTTAAAAAAAAAAAAATTCTAAAAGTTTTTTTTTTTTTTTTAAGTTTTAAATATAATTTAATTAAGAAACTTTTATTCGGGATACAGAATGTTGAAAATATTAGAATATTTGTAAATTTTGAAGTTTTTTGTTTCATTATTATATATATATATTTTTAATTGCATGCAATAATTCAAAATATGTAATTTGATTTATTGATGTATTTTACCTTTTTATTCTTAATTTTATAAAACTAATATGTGTTATTTAGATTCTCCAAACTATACTGTAGAATGGTTCCTATAAAAAAAGTCTCTTATATAACTACACTGGTTTGTATAGTTCATTTCCTAACTGGTACCTTTACTCAACAGCGCTCATTTCCTCGGTGGGTAGGTTTGGCTGGCTGCTCATTTTTCCGACATTTACTTTTGTTCGAAAGCTCATTTTTCCGATAACTATTACTTTCATTACCCGGTTACCGTAGGTAATTGATCTGTTTGTGTGTGTGTGATTTCTAACTAGCATGTCTCCAAGACGAAAGAAGATACAACAGCCAAATTCAGAATTAAGATATATACTGTATTTAGCAGGAGGAAGATTTATGATAAAGCCGTAACTTATGACGAAGCATATTTCTAATTTTTTTACACAAAATTTAACGAAGCACGAAAAACAATTACAGCTAACATACACATATCACACAAATGATTACATTTTGAAGACTGATCTGTGTTAGCATGAACACAAGTATAGGGAAATTAAACAGATTATTGATTGGACGATACAGTTCACAGGTACTTGTATATTTGTGTGACGTCACTTTCCAGAAGACAAATAGATAAATTCAGGAACGCTATGATAATATGCACCGCAAGATAGGTCCGGTGTACAAATGATTTTTCCAACTTTTGGTGAAAATTGGAAATTGGAAATGGGACACGGAAAACCGGAAGTGGAGCCTTAAATTCGTATCTCAAAAAAGGCTCTAACGATTTTCTTCAAAGTTTCTAAATAAACCACCTTTTAGATGTTCTCTAATATGGGTTACTTCAGGTTCTCTAATATTGGTTTTCTCTGTTGGTTATTTCAGGAAAATTGATAGGCATCCTTAATAAGTAGGTCAATTTTAGGTCTCGTAAGTGAGTTTCTTAAAAAAAAAGGGGGGGGGGTCACTTTTTTTTTTTTTTTTTTTTTTTTTTTTTTTTAACGCGGCATACTAACTCCCTTTTAGATGTCCTTTTACATGTAATTTTTAATTTCTGTTAAAAAGAAGAGTTTATCAGTTTTGGTGAAAATCGGAAGTAGAACCGGAAGTCAATATCTCAAACACGGCTCTTACAATTTTTTTCAAATTTGCTACATAAACAGATTTTTTAGATGTCTTTTGCATATATTAATTTATTACTACGCGGAAATCGATAGGCGCCCTGATTAGGTTGGTTAGTTTTATACTTCGAAAACTGGCGTTTTAAAAAAGACTCTACCGATTTTTTAAAAACTTGCTATATAAACTCTATTCTATATATCTTTAAGATGTATGTATTAATTTGCTGCTACAGGAAAATTGTTAGGTGTATCATTGTCAATTTCTGTCTTTTCACCAGACTATCTGCAAAAAAATTTCATAATCTATATCGTAGCACATAGTACATAATGGAAGGCGGCGAGTGTTTGTTATATACTAAAATTTTTGACTATATTAAAATATAATTTTATAAGTACTGTACTATTTATTTATAATTTTATATGAACCGTACTATTCATTTACAATTTCATAAGAACTATATTTATTTATTTAAATGGATTTCCTTTTTTTTTTTTTTTTAAAGAATGTTTTCTAAGAAAGAGAAAAATAATGATGGCCAAATGGTCTGTCGAGAAAATGGCATTGGAAAACTGAGTTTTCAGGCAATCGCACCAAACCCGTGAATTTTAATAATTTTTAATGTAAATTCAGTATCTTTTCGCAAATTACATCATTCATTGGTTCTCATTTGTAGCTGCGTAAGCTAAACTGGATTGTTTTTAGTTCTTCTCTAAATGGTCCTAAAATGTTCAGTTTCCGATATTTGTATTGATACATGTCATTAGACGTTTATGGTGTGTCGGACGACTCTGGATGCATGGGACAATTTCCTCGATATTATGAAAGACAGAGTCATGCATCATTGACTTCATATAGCTATAGAAGGAATAGTCAATGCAGGAAGGATTCGGCGAGGTGGCCACGGCTCTTGAAACACCATCTATATCATGCCCCGATTATTTCTGAACCACCTTGCCAATATGATTTCTACTCCTCGAATAATCTCAGCATAGCAAACATTGAAAATTCACAACCAACATTCCACAGAGACAATGCGAGAGGCTGGCCAGATTTCACAATCGTAAATCCTAAGACCTTCGCCAAAATTAGCGACTGGTCAGTCCTCGACATACACAACAATTCAGACCACAATTACATCACATATTCAATCACCACTATTCCCACGATTACACTATCCAAGAGATTCGCCACGAAAAATGGCAACTTTAAGAAATTTTGCAAAATTCTTCAAGAATCCGCCTCACACCTAGAACAACATATAACAACGGTAATCAACACAAATCAACTCGAACAATTCACAGTCAACTTAATCAACACAATCCACTCAGCTGCCTCCTCGGCATTTAAACTCAAGAAATCGGGTCGGCGGTTCACTTACAACTTCTGGTCCCCCCAACTCAGATCCATGCGGAACAAGCTTACAGCCCTCAGGAGACAACAAAAATACGTTGCTCCAGAATCCATCCCCCGTCACAAACAGAAAATAAAACAACTCTCGGCTGAATTCAAAAAACAAATCAACACGGCTAAAAACACCGCATGGAGAAAGTTCTGTTCAACACAAACAAACGTTTTTGGCACACCTCAAAAATTTTACAGCAATAAGTTTTTTACACCCACTGAGCTGAAACTGGAACGTCCTCCAGCCCAGTCCTTCAAACATAACAACCTAGAGCACCTTACTGAAATTTTATTCCCAACAAGTAAATACGCAAACTTCAACGCACCAACTTTCTCGTCTCCGTTGGATGACCCCTTCACGGAGGCAGAAGTCAAAGCCATTCTGCATAGTTTTAATGTTAACAAAGCTCCTGGTCCAGATCATATAGATTTCTAAATTCTTAGACATACCTATTACACAATCCCTCACGTTTTATACAGCTGGACCAACTCATGCCTTAACTTGGAGTACTTAAGAAAGGGGGAAGTGGTGTATTTCCTAAAGCAAGGGAAGCTTCCATCTGAACCATCCTCGTACAGACCGATCTGCTTCCTACCTACTCTTGGCAAATTATTAGAAAAACTAATAGTAACTCGACTAAATTACCATCTCGAATCTAACAACCTTCTCCATCCTAATCAGTACGGGTTCAGAGAGGGCAGATCCTGCGAACATGCTTTGCAACATATTAAAAGCTCCTGGCCGGAAACTCAGAGTTAAAAAAATACACCACTTTGGTCTCCCTAGGTATTAAAGGAGCATTCGACAACATTGAATGGCCACACATTCTACACACATTACAAAAACTTAACTGCCCGAGAAATATTGCGGGGGTCATCAGCTCGTACCTCTCTAAGAGAAAGATCCAGGTCAACTGGGGTGATAGCTCCACAGAACTGCCTCAGACAAAGGGCTGCCCTCAGGGTTCCTGCCTGGGTCCGGTTCTGTGGAATCTAATAGCAAATGATATCTTAACAAGAATGAATACATAAGGATATGACACATGTGCTTACGCTGATGACTTCTCTGTAATTCTCTCGGGAAGGGTGAGGACTGACCTGGAGAACCAAGCCAAGGGCGCACTTTCCCTCTTCAGTAATATTCTCAACGAACTCGGCCTAACACTATCTACCTCAAAAACACAAGCTCTGACCTTCGCGTTCCCCAAAGCTCTCAAACGGTCTCCTGTGATGAGAATCAACGGCGTCAGTGTTCGCCACGTCCAAAACCTCAAAATCTTAGGCATAATCGTCGACAGGAACCTCAACTGGACGGCTCATATAAACAACCTAAAACTGAAAACTATGTCCCACTATCATAACGCGACAAAAATGGTAGGAAAGAGGTGGGGAATCTCTACCTCTTTCCTCAAAATATGGTACTATTCCACCCTAGACAAGATCTTGACATATGGCAGGGGCATCTGGGGAGGTCACCTGTTGGCGGCAAACAAAACCAAACTCGACTCAGTACAAAGACCTTTCATCCTTCAAATCACCCGAGGTTATAAAACTATCTCCACTGACGCCCTGAGCGTTGTCACAGGAATTCCTCATGCCCACCTACAACTTCAATACTGCTATGAAAAAACTAATATTCTTCAATTAAATTACTCAGCTTGCAAACTCTCTTTTCCCTAATCTAAATATACAATCCCTTACAAACAGCTGGAGTATCCATCCGGCAAAAGATGTTGCATCTTCTCTCACCAACTGTAACATTAATAGCTTTTCACCCCTAGCTCCTGTGGCGATCTTCACAGATGGCTCCAAGACTGAACACGGAGTAGCAGCTGCACTCTGTGTCCTTAACAACAATGAAACCATCTTCCAGTGGTCCTGCATGCCCGAAAACCACAATTCAGTCTTTCAGGCGGATATTATTTGCCATCCTTAAGGCTGTCGAATGGGCTGAGGAAAATGCTTACTCTTACCCAAGTATTAACATCTTTAGCGACAGCCTTTCGCGCCTGCAAGCCATTGCCCGCTACAGGAGCAGGCACCCCATAATATTGAAAATAAAACTTAAACTCTATAACCTAAAATCCATCATCTCCCTGGCACACGTTTCTGCCCACAGGGGTGTCGTCGGGAACGAAATGGCAGATCATTTAGCAAAAACTGCCACAGAACATGCAACGATTGATTTTCAATTACCCGCCCCCCCCTTCCTATGTAAAATTTAGACTCAAGAAAAAATTAAAACAAAATTGGCAATCCTTATGGGATAACTCCATCAAAGGCAGATATACTTATAACCTGATCCCAAATCCCACTTCAAACACTTGGACCCTTACTCCCCCTATCACGGCCTTTCTCACGGGTCATGGTCCATTTCAAGCATACCTTTATAGGTTCCACCGACGACGCTCACCCCTGTGCCCTTGTGGTGAGGAAGGCACTGCTTCCCATTACTACTTCAACTGTCCCCTTACCTCCAGTTTTCACATACGAAACCCATCCCCAAGACCAGTAAACTGGTTAGATAATATCATCACCAGACCCTCCCTAATCCAAAAACTAAATAAAATCTACGCACTTTTAGAAGATATTACTAATTTAGCAGATTAACTTCCAAGCTTCTCATTCCAAGCTAAAATTCTCATTGCAAAGTCTTAACAAAGCTATTTTTTCCTCCTTGTGCCCTCTGTCGCGTGGGGTTTAATCCCGGCACACCTGCTATAAATAAATTATCGCCCTCTGTCGGTTGAGGCTCAATGCCTGGCGAATTTTGTAAACGCTTGATGAATTATCAATAAACGTTCGGAGCAGTTCTCTCTGTCTCGGACACTTGTTGCCCGAGACACTGTAGCTCTCAACATCGCTCCAAGAGCGATGAGCGGGGACTGTACCCTGTTCAGACGTTTACGTAATAATAAATCTGTTTTATGATGCAAATATTAGACATTTTATTCAATGCTTTTGTTACAGTCTCATTTAATTCTGAGCAGCCTTTTAGTCATGCGATTTATCTTTTGAGACCCAGAAACTATGCCTTTGTCGAAACTATTATGCCTTTGTCGAATTAGATTTATTGTTCGAATCTTATACCTTAATAAAAGGATAAGTATATCAGACATCATTAAATACCTGTTACATTATTTAATGTCTACATGAATCACTCTATGGGAACTATGAAAAGCTGCGTCAAAAACTTTACTTGAAATATTATAGCAAATAGTATTTTCTAATAGGTATTTGCCTTTTATTCCAGAATGTGCTTTGAAAAGTGCATGAATTATCAGAAACTGTTTTGAAAAAGATGATGTACTACATTCTAAAAATTACGTATACTGTGATGAATGAGTGTGAGCTGTTAGTTTGAATGAATATTATTCAGAGGAAACATGCACATGGATACTAATTCGATAATTAATTTTATTGTTTTACTTCAATAAAACTGCGCTGCAGGGAAAAAAAAAAAAAAGTCGAGCACTGATGCCATTTTTGCTGATTCTTATGTAAAATGACCTCTTGAATCCGATTATGATCTTCATTTTGCCCATCACCCACCGTTTTCTCGGGACGTTACCACCTCCCCCAATTTTTATCACTGTTCGGTAATTTTATGGCTGATTTGGAGAATGATTTGATTTGGAGAATGTAAAAGAATTATTTTAACACTTAAAAACATAAAAAAAAATATAATGTTTAATAAATAATAATAGTAATTGATTAAAAAATTATAATAAATGTAATACATAATTTCAGTGACAAATCCTTCCACCCCCTAAATTTTCCCCTTGCTGCAAATGTCCATGTTTTAGAATTTTCCAACTCTGTAGCCCCTCAGAAGATATTCAACAGTTAAAATAATCTTTTCCCTCCTTACAAATAAAATGTATAGCCATAAAATTACCGAAAAGTGATAAAAATAGAAGGACGTCCCTAAAAATCGGTGGGTGGCAGGGCGAAATGGGCGTCCTATTCAATTTCAGGAGGTCATTTTACATGAGAATTTGCAAAAATGGTATTGGGGCAGATTTTCACGACGAGCAGTGTAATTAGTAATCTTGTGCATATTATATTAAGAAAGGCCAGAATTTTTCAAAATAAAGCCTTATTCATGCATGCTATATATATATATATATATATATATATATATACACACACACACACATATATCAGTACGTCGGGGGTAAATGACATCATGTCTCTTTTGTGAATTAGCACCATGTTTTTGGTGTGCATATTTTGTTTTGCATAGAGGCGTTAAGTACTGTGTGGAGTTACTATAAAGGAGATAGGACAGTGGTATATAAAACCATGTTCATTTTCTTTATTCATGGACAAATGTATTTGATTGCAACTTCATTCCTAAAAAATTACCTTTTCGTGACATGGTGTTCTTTACCTCCAGATATAACGTAACGAAATTGTAGGATTTAGAAAAACATTTTATAAAATGCTACCGAAATCCCAAAGATAGATAGAGAGAGATGTAAGTAAAGAAAATTTTTATGAATATCTTGTACTGATATGTAAGTATTATGTTTGTAATGTTACTGTTATTTTATTTATTAACTTATTATTATTTAAATCGCCTTTTTTTAAATTTGTGTTCTTTTCGTTGTAAATTTTAAAAGAAATTATCTCTTTATCTGAATTTAATGTTTTAACGACAATTTTATATAATTCTGTTTAATGTTTAATTTTAGAACACAAGGTAAAACGGATGCAATAAATATGAATAAGTTTGTGGATTGGTTAAATGATGTAAGTATTTTAGATTTTATCTCAATGTAAATAAAAAAGAAGCATGCTTTAAAAAAATATTTAATTTATAAGTAATATAATTTATAAATAATTTAATTTATAATTAAAAATTCTAGTGTCAACGAGATCCTAGGCTGAATGAAATTTTGTATCCTAAATACACTGAAAAGAGAGCAGGGGAAATTATATCCGCCTATGAATTGAATGAAGAATTTGTCAAAGCAGGTAATCATCTCATTTTCATTTTACTTTTTATTTTTTATTTTTCCCTTTTTTATTTTTAAAAATTTGCTTTCATTTTTTGTCTTTTCATAGGATTTTTATTTTCCGAACATACGTATGTAAGGAAAGTATTGTAATCATGTCAAAAATCCGAATTCGAGATTTTGGTGTTTCTATACGTTTTGAGGTCCATTGAGTTCGTATTCACTATTTTTACGATGATATATGTATGTCTGTGTGTATGTATGTGTGTGTGTGAACACGCTAGCGTCAAAACGCTTTATTTGAATGAGCTGTAAGTTGGTACGCATGTTGCAAGTCACCATAGCACGAACCCTACTGATTTTGGTGAATCTGACACTTACAGGTTTTTCACAGGGATACAAAGAAAAATTCTTTATCATTATGGTCTATGTGACCAAAATCTTAAAAGTGGGATAGCATCTAAACGCCTTATTCAATTGAGCAAAAATTTGCACAGATTACAGTTCACAGTTACTCAATCTGTATAGATTTTGGAGAATCTGGCTGTTACAGTTTTTTTACAGGGATACAAAGAAAAATTCTTTATCATTATGGCCTAAGGGACCAAATTTTAAAAAGTGCGATATCGTCAAAACGCCTTATTAAACTGAGAAAATAATTTATACACACATTATAGGTAATAGTTGCATGAACTGTATAGAGTTTGGTGAATCTAGCACTTATAGCTTCTTTACAGGGACACAAAGAAAAATTCTTTATCATTACGGCCTATGGGACCAAATTTTAAAAAGTGCGATAGCGTCTAAACGCCTTATTCAATTGAACAAAAAAATTATACACATATTATAGGTCACAGTTTCACGATCTATATAGGTTTTGGGGAATCTAGCGCTTCTAATTTTTTTACAGGGACACAACAAATAATTCTGTATCATTATGGCCTATGGGGTGAAATTATTTAAAGTGCGATAGCATCTAAATGTCTTATCCGTTTGAGTGGAAAATTTGTATACGAGTTATAGATCACAATCGCACAAATTGTTTGGATTTTGATGACTCTAGCACTTAACGAGTTTTACAGGGACGCAATTAAAAATTGTTTATCATTAAGACCTATAGGCTCAAATTATTTAAAGTGCGACAGCGACTAAACTCCTTATTCAAATTAACTGAAAATTTATATACATGTTATACGTCACCGTCACACGAACTTTAGAGAATCTAGTACTCATGGTTCTTTTTACAGGGACAAAATGCAAATTTCTTTATAATTGTGGCATACGGACTTGAACTTTAAAGTGCGATAGCGTCTAAATGCCTTATTCGATGGAGCTGAAAATTTATATAAATATTATAAGTCACTGTTGCACTAACTATAAGCATTTTGGTGAATCTAGCATTTGTAGATTTTTACAGGGACACAATGAATTATTCTTTATCATTATGATCTACGTGTTTGGTAAAATAGCGTTAAGTTAAAAATCGTGTACTATATAAAGAATACCCAAACACCCTATTATAATTTTCTCTTTTGTTTATATAACAACTCCTCTTACTTTACTTTATCTACAAAACCGTTAATTACTCAATGTTCGGAAAGTCGAGTGGAGTCACTCCAGATTTTTTAGACAAGTAAACAGACAGGCTTGTATAATATTTTTAAGTACTTTAAAATGGCTGGTAGTACCAGAATTACAAATATGTCCTAGAAAGTAAGCGCTAAAACGTATTCATCATTTTCTATCGTGCAAATTACATGTGTTTTCAAAACTGAATAACGATGAGATTGTTTTCTCAGACTGCACGCTATTGTTGCTGGAAAGAGTGATTATTTTAGAAATGCCATTATTTAGTGTTAGCATAGCGTTATTATAACCATAAAAAAAAAAAAAAAAAAAAAAAAAAATCAGCAGCCGCAACATCTACTTGTGAACTTTATGATCAATTTTGAAAATTGGTGAAACAAAATTCCTTGGTTTTCCAAGGAAAATGCAACAAACAAAAAGTTTCTATAACCTTCACCATCATCCTCCCCTAGCCCTTTTTTTTTTTAAATTTATTTTTCAAATGTGTTAGTCATTTTTAGGATACACGATATAAAATTTTGTCGGTAACAAATAAAAATATAATATTAAAGAGAAAAAAAAAATCTATAACATATGAGACATGTACACTAAGGGACAACAACAACAACAACAACAAAAAAAAAACCCTTTTAATTTTAATAACTTCAAAACTAATTGTCTTTGAAGTAAGTAAAACCGTCATGTTTATATAGTACCAAAGAGATAAAATGATACCCATGCGCATTTTCAATTTAGTGATTCCCGTTATTACACTCTACGAAGTGCTCAATGAAATGCTATGTGAAACTTTCTTTTTAAATATAATATAATAAACATATATTTTGCATTCTATTATGGATCATTATATGAAGTAAACATGTTAGATCTTATTTGTTAGATCTAAAGCTTAATAAAAGAAGTTTTGAGTACTAGGTTATTGCACTTTTATATGGAATTACTGTTTTAATGCGTAACGGCATAGTATTGTACAGTTTTTTTTTTAAAACATGAAATCAGAAATTTCACTGCGCCGAACATCGTAAATATTTTTTCTAGTCCTTGCAAAGTAGTAGTAGGTAACGCATTTTGAATCTCTTTCCTCTTTTATAGGCTAAACATTTGCGATCGGATTGAGATCAGGATTATGTCCAGGTCTGATAAAAAAGCAATTTTACGATATTCTTTGTAGGATTTAATCTAAAGTGAACCTAGTATGTTGTGGCCACCACAAGACTTTCTTCTATATTTACCTATACATATTCAATCAGTAACAATATATATATATATATATAAAAAAAAAAAAAAAAAAAAAAAAAGTACAATTTTTTTTTCTAAGATTTTTTTTTTTTTTTTTTTTTTTTTTTTTTTGTTAAAAGTAAAAAAAATCGATAACTTTGTTTTAAATTATCACAGATTTATTGTTCAACCATTCGTTTTAAAGGTATTGACGAGACCTTTCGAAAGATACCCATCTTGAAAGCGATGCCCCCCCATGCAGAAAATTTTTTTCCTAGTTACATACTACTATTATCAATAATTCATATTAATTTTACAATCACAAGTTTATAACAACTCTTATTATGCACATATATACGAATTTTTGTCCTATGCTGCCATGTTAAAAATTTAGATAAAATGCTATCACAGCGCCACCTGTTGAGCTATTGATCCCCAAACATAATCAGCACCAGTTTATGTTGGGGACCAACTAAATACCAAGTTTGGTTAAATTTCGTTAAAAAAAAAAAAAAAAAAAGCGATTTTTTTCTGTTTTTTTTGTTAAAGGTAAAAAAAATCGATAACTTTGTTTTAAATTATCACAGATTTATGGTTCAACCATTCGTTTTAAAGGTATTGACGAGACCTTTCGAAAGATACCCATCTTGAAACTTTGCCCCCCCGGGTGGGTACTTCCCCCCCCCCCGGTGGGGGGGGGAACCGATGCCCTCACATGCACAAAAATTTTTTCCCAGTTAACTATTACTATTATCAACGAGACCTTTCGAAAGATACCCATCTTGAAAATTTACTTCCGCGGGGGGTACTTCCCACTCAGGGGGGGGGGGGGAACCGATGCCCCCACATGCACAAAATTTTTTTCCTAGTTAACTACTATTATTATCAATAATTCATATTAATTTTACAATCACAAGTGTAAAATAACTCTCTTTATGCCCATTTGTACGAAATTTTGTCCTATGCTGCCATGTTAAAAATTTGTATAAAATGCGATCACAACGCCATCTATTGAGCAATTGATCCCAAAATCTAATCAGCACCAGTTTATGTCAAGGTGCAACTAAATACCAAGTTTGGTTAAATTTCATTCATTGGTTCGTGAGATACAGCGTCCACAAAAAAAATGATACAGACAGACAGACAGACAGACATTTTCTAAAAACTATTAATTCGTAATCTAGACATCCCAAAACATGTAAATCCATCAAAAAACGGAGGTCGAAAATTTTCGCGAATCCAATACTTTCTCTATATTACATATAGAAGAAAGTAAAAATTAATGATTACTCATAGAATTATAGATGTTCATGAGGATGGATATATAATTTTAAAAATTTGAATCAAATAACAGTACCATAGATGCCGTGAGGCAAGGTGCATTCTCATCTTGAAATACTGATTGTAAAAGTATGTGCCTATCTGGCTATTTTGAAGATATCTTAAACTTTTCAAGATATCTCCAAAATAGCCAGATAGGCAAATACTTTTACAATGGGCTTGTTTTATTTCGAGATATTCTATCCTTTAAGCACTAAAATTTGCCCGACTCTTTGAAAAGTTGTGTGTACCCATACCATAAAGTACAGAGAATACTTCGCTACTTTCAGAGTACAATTTCCGTTAAGTAGGTCATGTTTTTATCATCCGATTAGCTCGTTTCAGTTAGCTTTAAATTAGTTAAACTTGACTCATCAGAGAAAACCGCTTAAACTCAATAATTAACTGGCCATTTAAAATTTTTATGGCCCACTGAAGTCTTGATTTCTTAATTCTTTTCGTTAATAATGACTTTTCTTTGTAGATCTTATGGCTCTTAAATCTGCTTTGTTTAATCATTGCACTGTAAAATATATATATATATATAAATATATATATTTTTTTACAAACACAATGGAATGGAAACAAAAGAAGTATGACGTCTTTCACAAAGGAATATGTAAAAAAAAAAAAAAAAAGACGCATCTCACGTTTATGATTAAAGCACATATGCATTCGAAAGGATGTGTGAAATTTAGTGCTGCTGCTGAAATTGGTCACCCCCCACCTGATACATGCCCTTGCCCACTTACGAACGGAAACCACAGTAGCTCTTAGCGAAAGCTCATCCCTCAGTTTTATTATTGTATCATCAAGCCAGCTGCTTAAATGTTGCAAACTGGCAACTTCTGTGCGGTAAACCTCTTGCTTCAGGAAACCCCAAACATAGAAGTCCAATGGAGTGAGATTTGACGATCTAGGTGACCAAGGTGGTCCATTACGACCAATCCATCGCGGATACTGCTGATTCAAGAAGTCCCAAACAACATTGGAAGAATATGCAGGGGCCCCCATCGTGTAGGAAAATGATTTCCGCTTGTAAGCATTCGATGAATTGCGGCAAATACAGCACGGTTGGGCGCATGACGATGTGGATAACGTAGATGCTACTCCTCTTCGGTTCGTCGAGAGTTACCATCGCAAAATCCATACACAAAATGCATATCCGCATACTCTTCATTTGTAAAACTAGGCATATCTGTTTACAGGTTGGAAAATATGACAATTTGATCCCTGTGAGGACTTCAGTTGAAAATGAAATTCAGAAGGGTAAACAAAAAGGGATAAAATTTCAATATTAATTTACAAAAGTAGAAGAAAAAAAGTGCTACGGAATAAGAACCAACTTGGTTAATTCATACCAATGTAGAAAAACAAACTAAGTATGAACTAAGAGAGAACAAGTAGGCGTGAGAGCAGCGTGAAAAGAATCAGCCGAGCTCAGGCAAAGTCCAGAAAATGCTAAAGCAATAAGTAGTATAAAACGTAAAAGAAGCTGACGAGTTAATGAGCTTTTACAGATTGACTCTCCTATTGTACCCGCGAGTGGAATGCGCACGCAGGAAGGTTGAAATACATCTGCATATCACTAAAAGTCCATATGCAGATAGTCACGAATTTGCATACGTTCCATTTACTCACACTCGTTTCGTTCGAAGAATTTCGATGAACGCCGTCTTCAGTGATGTATTTCAAACAAAAGGCTAAATTTCTCCTGCACTAGAAAATCGATATGGTTTATTGTGGGCTCATTCTAAAGCTTGTGGAATGGAGAAATATTTGGTAAATTTGACCGATTACAGCTTGAACGGTGTTTGCAGAATTAGCGGTTAAAGAATTTGGCGACAACTCGATTTTAAACTTCGCCAATGTTTTAGCGCTTGTAGCTCGCCGTCAAATTAAGGCATCCTGATGTAAATGGTGTCACCTGATAGGATTTTTTCTGCTCTTTCCAAATATGTGCTTATTTTGCGTGTAGGTCTTTCAGAAAGCTCACAAATTTGGGTTTTTTTCAGATGGGATTGAAAAAAACAGATTTTTCTTCTATCTACCATAACTTGGAAACGGTTAGAGATAGGACAGGGTTTCTATGGTGTTTTATGCTCCCCATGGGCTGTTCTATCACGTCCTTTCATTTGGCAGATTATGTCAAACTCACCCTGTATATATATTTTTATTGCAGATTATTATTTCTAATATTTTTCCTCAATTTACCTGAAACATGAGTTAGATTTAGTTGAAAATCCCATACGTTATAAACAAAATACGGCTTTTTCTAATAATATTAATAAAAACTTTTATATCTTTCTTATATTATAAGAGCTGTTCTTACACAAATGAACACAACTATCATAAAAAATCCAGAAAAAGCATACTTCTAGGACTTTTAGAGCATTTCTACGTACAAGGTGCACTGTTAAAAATTTCTGTAAATTTAATGTAAATATATATCCATATATATCCAGAGTCTCTGTAAACTTACAGTAATTCTTAGTTAAAAGTGAATAATCGGGATTCTCAATCTTTATTATGTATTTTTACCTAATTTTATTATTTAATTATTTAATAAAAATTAAAAATAACTGTTTCTAGTTTAGGAAAAGCATTCTACATCCGAAATATATTCTCACCAATAATTAATTAAATTAATATTACTTATTAAAATGAATTTATAAAATAAGTTTTTTAACATTTCCGTTTACTTTTCTCTGTAATTTTACGTAAGACTTAAGATAATAGATTACACAGAGTTTTCTGTTGAAATTTTTAACAGTGTGATAATAAATGTTATTTTTATTATTGCATTTGCTGTGGACTCCCGGGATTTTCTCGCATCTGAAATGACATTGATATATATATATGGTCAAAATCTCTTTCACATTCAAAAGATATATAATCATTTGTCAAGTATTTTTTAAGCAATTCGGTAAGACGTGTATAATCGAAATTAATCTCTAGTAGTTCTTTCACCTTATTTCGTAATCCATCTGTAGACTGGTGCCCTTAATGTAAAGAAATAATAGAACATAAATATAGTGTTTAAAAAATATATATATATATATACATATATATATATATTATTTTATTTATTTATTTACTTATTTAATTTTTTTTTTTCATGAGTTCTGTAGAATAATTTATAAAAGTAATATAAAACATGGTTGTCTATATTACTAATGTTTTGTATTTGAAATTTTAGGCAAAATAAGCAAAGAAGGTTTAATTCGTTACCTCATGTCCGATGAGAATGCTCCGGTATTCTTGGATAAATTGGACTTTTACATGGAAATGGATCAACCACTTTCTCACTACTACATTAATTCTTCTCATAATACCTATCTCTCTGGAAAGCAATTTGGTGGTAAATCATCAGCAGAGATGTATCGACAATCTTTACTTGCTGGTTGCAGGTAAGTAAGATAACGGTTTGGACTACGTATGTACATATAAACTTTTTCAATTTCGATATTAATTAATTAGAAAACTAATAGATTTTTACCTTGTAGTTGTATGAACAAGAACATTCTTTAACCCTTTGAGGCACAAGCTAATTGTATTTATTAAAATTAGACTGTCACAATAATTTACACTGAGAAAAAAATATATATATATACCGCTTTCATCTAGAATGAATAGGTGGTGCTTTCTAAATCCCTAAACTAGAAATATAGATTTCCGAGCTATGAGTATAAGGCACGCCAATACACTGAGAAAACATTCTGTAACTGATATCTAGAATCTAAATTGTGGCTCTAGAAAAAATAGTTCCATGTCATCCTTATAAATTTCTCATAAAATTTTTTTTAGTCCCCTTCGAAAGCGAATTCTAGAGACCTCTATACCTCTATTAGAATTCTTGAGCGTTTGCCTATACTATCGAGGACAAACCTATTTGAAAATATCTCCAAATAAATGAGAATACAAGAGGCGGGTTTCAGCAGCTATAATCTTGGTTTATGACCTAATTCTAGAAAATTAAGCGATAATTTCTCGTAATACAAAAAAAAAACCGAATATTCAGAATATTATTTCACCATCTAGAAATGTGTAGACTAGAAATTCTTGACCATTTCAACTATTCAATTTATTGGCGTGCCTTATGCGCATAGCTCGGAAATCTATATTTCTAGTTTAAGGATTTAGAAAATGACCATTTATTCATTCTAGATGAAGGCGGTATATATTTTTTCTCAGTATACCGAACAAATATAAAGTGAAAGAAATAAATAACCTTTCTGCTAAGGTATAAAAGTAAAATTTTTTTAGAAAATTCTGGAATTAATTTTTGCAGTTGGGACGGGGCTCTCTTAGTAATTAAGTCCTCACAGCGGGGATTCTGCGCCTAAAAGGATTAAGGATATTGTTTATTAAAACGTATACTGTTAAAAATCAAATGGTATGTTTTACCAGGAAAATGGTTCCCATTTAGCTGCAACCAATAGTTGGTGTCATGCTTTACCCTTTTAGTAGCGTTATTTTCATTCGAGGTGAATATTTGCAAATAAGTTTCTGGGGCTAGTTGCCCCGAACCTTTGCGGTCAGATATAAGCACATAAGTTCAAGGATCATCGTGTTGTTATAATACTATTTTAGACGTTAGTATTGTTAAAATAGTGAAACATCGCATTAAAGTATTGGTTGCAGCTAAATTAGAGCCATTTTTCTGGTGAAACACTGTGCTTTATATTTAACAGTATATTAGAAATTTGTGCTTCTTAGTAAATATATTAAGTATAAGATTTTTCACTTTAATTTGATTAACTAATATATTTGAGATTTAAAGGTGAATAGTTTTATTTAAAGCGAAAATATGTAGTAAACATGATATAGTATAGTAAATAAATATAATTATTTATTTTCTATACTATGTTTTTTTTTTTAATTAAAATTGCTGTATGTTGATGGTTAATTTGTCTATAAAGACGCACGAAAAAAATAAAAATAAAAATAATGATAATAATAATTAAAAAAAAAAGTTGCACTTCGGGAGTGCCGACAGAAGTGAAAACGTGAACAATTACGTGTGTATTTCTTGAATCGTCAGGAAATATTTTATTGTGTAGGAAATACTTTTAAATGAAGTATTTTTTATTCATTAATATAAACTACTACTACAAAAATTATATTACAATTTTATTTAATGCGCTAACCGCAATAGAGACAGTGTCCGGAGATGAGAGAAGTCGTGTAGAGCCGCACCAGATTGTAGAAACGTGAGAAAAATGGCGGCTTTGGCCTTTCTCACGGTTTTGTGAGGTCTAACTGGAATAGAGACAGTGTCCGGAAATGAGAGAAGTCGTGTAGAGCCGCACCAGATTGTAAAAACCTGAGAGAAATGGCGGCTTTTACCTTTATCACGGTTCTGTGAAGTCTAACTGCAACGTTTCCGGCTGCAATATTTAAGAGACTGTGGCCGGAGGTGAGAGAAGTCGTGTAAAGCCGCACCAGATTGTAAAAACGTGAGAAAAATGGCGGCTTTGGCCTTTCTCACGGTTTTGTGAGGTCTAACTGGAATAGAGACAGTGTCCGAAAATGAGAGAAGTCGTGTAGAGCCGCACCAGTTTGTAAAAACGTGAGAGAAATGGCGGCTTTTACCTTTATCACGGTTTTGTGAGGTCTAACTGCAACGTTTCCGGCTGCAATCTATAAGAGACAGTGTCCGGAAATGAGAGAAGTCGTGTAGAGCCGCACCAGATTTTAAAACCGTGAGAAAAATGGCGGCTTTGGTCTTTCTCATGGTTCTGTGAAGTCTAACTGCAACGTTTCCGGCTGCAATCTTTAAGAGACTGTGTCCGGAGATGAGTGAAGTCGTCTAGAGCCGCACCCAGTTGTTAAAACGTGAGAAAAATTGCGGCTTTGGCCTTTCTCACGGTTTTGTGAGGTCTAACTGCAACGTTTCCGGCTGCAATCTTTAAGAGACAGTGTCCGGAGATGACAGAAGTCGTGTAGAGCCGAATTACTAATATAATTACTAATACTTCACATTAGCAAGTTGATTGTATGATACATTATTTGTATCATACAAAGATGGAAAGCGTTTCGATGACGCGAATTCAATGATTTTTGTTCTCCCAAAA
Source organism: Salticus scenicus (assembly GCA_963930645.1). Lineage (NCBI taxonomy): Eukaryota > Metazoa > Arthropoda > Arachnida > Araneae > Salticidae > Salticus > Salticus scenicus. Next base: position 127,683,785 of record OZ005648.1, on the reverse strand, counting down.
GTTTTCACTTCAAATGGAAAGCGTCAGCTGACGATGACGGGAGTTCAAAGATTTTTCTTCACACAAAAGTGCTCAACGCGCCTAAAGAAGTTTTCACTTCAAAAAAATCTAATATATAACTGTCTGTAGGTAGAATATATTTGAAATCCCTTTCAGGGGATAAAATTGTATTTAAAAAGTAAAGAAATAAATGAATGTTAAAACGAATTCATTAAAATACGTTATCTGTAGTGCATTATAATTTATATTAATTGTATCTTAAACTACAAGCTATGATTACCATTTGGACTTTATAGTGTATTAAAGTATTTTCAGTTGTCAAGAGCACATAGAACTTTTAAATAATATTTTGCCGAGCTCAATAACAAATTGAAATTTAATACAATTTTTATGAAATTTTGGGATAGCTATTACATAAAAATTATTTTAATCATTGTTTTTAGTTTTAATTATTTAAATTAACTATGTAAATGCCTATTTTTAAATTCAATATCGTAGAATGTTTTTATAAAAAACATTGTCGTGATTTATTGCATCGAAAATAAAAATTGTAACAGGCTAATATGTAATAGCATTATTTGCAGCCTTGTCCTCAATATAAAAAGAAATAATTATAAGATAAAAAATTTTTTATAAACCATGTTTTTTAATTTTCTGTTGAATCATATAAACGCTACTGAAGGCAGCCGGAACCCCAGCAACTGGATAAAAGTATTAAAAAAATTGCTTGCTATCGTCTTTTGAGCTATTATAAAAGTTTCAAATGGCTATCTAGCCGGGAAGTTAGTTAAAAGTTGATTGCAAGCTTTGTACTGGAAACGCTGCCGAAGGCAGCAGGGTCCCGAAGCAATCGGATAAAAATATTTTTAAAAAGCATTTTCACCGTATTCTGAACTGTTCCGAAAGTTTCAAATGTCTAGCTACTCGGGAAGTTAGTTTAATAAATTTTCTGTTGAATCATATGAACGCTGCCGAAGGCAGTAGTGACCTGAAACAGTTGACTAAAAGTATTAAAAAAATATATTGCCACCGTGTTCTGAGCTATCCAAAAAGTTTCAAATATCTAGCTAGTCGGGAAGTTAGTGAAAAATCGATTGCAAGCTTTGTACTGGTAACGCTGCCGAAGGCAGCAGAACCCGAAACAGTTGGCTAAAGGTATTTAAAAAATGCATTTTCACCGTGTTCTGAACTATTCTGAAAATTTTAAATGTCTAGCTAGTCGGGAAGTTAGTTAAATAAATGTTCTGTCGAATTATATAAGCGCTGCCGAAGGCAGCGGGACCTGAAATAGTTGACTAAAATTATTAGAAAAATGTATTGTCACCGTGTTGTGAGCTGTCCTAAAAGTTTCAAATGTCTAGCTAGTCGGAAAGTTAGTGAAAAATGGATTGCAAGCTTTGTACTGATAACGCTGCCGAAGGCAGCAGGAACCCGAAACAGTTGGCTAAAGTTATTAAAAAAATGCATTTTCACCGTGTTCTGAACTATTCTGAAAATTTTAAATGTCTAGCTAGTCGGGAAGTTAGTTAAATAAATGTTCTGTCGAATTATATAAGCGCTGCCGAAGGCAGCGGGACCTGAAATAGTTGACTAAAATTAATAGAAAAATGTATTGTCACCGTGTTGTGAGCTGTCCTAAAAGTTTCAAACGTCTAGCTAGTCTGAAAGTTAGTGAAAAATTGATTGCAAGGTTTGTACTGATAACGCTGCCGAAGGCAGCGGGAACCCGAAACAGTTGGCTAAAGGTTTTAAGAAAATGCATTTTTACCCTGTTCTGAACTATTCTGAAAGTTTCAAATGTCTAGCTAGTCGGGAAGTTAGTTAAATAAATTTTCTGTCGAATCATATAAGCGCTGCCGAAGGCAGCGGTACTTGAAATAGCTGACTAAAATTATTAGTAAAATGTATTGTCACCGTGTTGTGAGCTGTCCTGAAAATTTCAAATATCTAGCTAGTCGGGAAGTTAGTTAAAAATCGATTGCAAGATTTGTCCCTGACAAACACACAAACCCACAAACCCACAAACCCACAAGAATCGAAGTTAATAAAAACATGGTAAAATATTGAAACTTTACACCAAAAACTTGAGGTAGCATAGCTGCTTCAAACATTTAATGTAATATCTCACAACTTGTTAGTTGTGTAGCACTTCAAAATTTTGAGGTAGTTATATTGCTTCGAGTTTCTGGTGTAGCGTTAAACATTTTACTTATTTTTTTATGACATAGCAACATAGATGATATTAAATTTAATAAGATTTTTATAATAACTGTAGTTATTAAATGAATGACATAGAACATTTTAAGAATCTATTTCATATTGAAATTTATTGAGAATATAAAATTTAAAAAAATTAAAATATTCTATAAGTTTCTCATTTTAGATCAGAACTTGCCAACAGTGTTGGGCATAATTGATTAAAAAGTAATTGAATTACAATTAAATTACAATTACAATTATTTTGCTGTCAATTAATTAACAACTAATTGATTGCAAATAAATTGAATTACTTATTTAATTAATTTGTAATAATTCAATTTATTTGTAACCATTTACTTGTTAATCGATTGACAGTAAAATAAGTATAATTGTAATTTAATTGTAATTCAATTGTAATTCATTACTTTTTAATCAATTATGCCCAACACTGCTTGCCAATCCGCGATTGTAATGAAATGCTCGCCCTCTGGTGGGCTAAGGTGAATTACAATAAACATGGTTTAATTCGAATTCCATACAGTCGCCATTGCTTGCCGATATTTAGTTTCACATATATTTATCGAATAAAAATGAATAAATACGGTAAAAAAGATAACACATACTTTTGTGTGCCACAGTGTAATTCCAAAGGATCAAGAAATCCATAATTGAGCTTCCATTTATTTCCAAATGACAAATTTAAAATTTCACTTGCTTCGGCTAATGGAAGTAAAGAATTAATCAGATGATTTGAAGCTAATATTTGTTCAACTTCAGTTAAAAATCTACTTCCGATCGAACTTTGAATAAACTGAAGTATTTTTTCCAAAAGCAATCAATTTTCCATAATGTAATGGCGGAGAAATTATAGTACGAATATTAAGTAGAATAACATTAAGAACACTAATGGAACACACGTGGCTAATGTTTACTAACAACTGCAGTGTTCACAAAGCGCCGTCTATCGATCATTACAAACGCGGATCGGTGGTTCGTGACAAAATTTTCATGGTTCGCAGAAAAATCTTTATTTTATTTGCATTTTTTGAGGTTTATTAGAAATTATACTGATGTTATTTTAAACTTCAGGATCTTCTGAGTCACTCCTACTCACAACATTAGACTTTAGAAATGTGAGTTATAAGTGTCAGACAAAGTTACGACTTTGAATTTCTGGTCTGCATTTCATACTTAGCTAGGAATTGTTTTAAATTTATTATCATATTCGAATTTTTCAAAGGTTTAAAATGTACACAAAAAATATAATTACCCATTGGATTTTTATAATCTGACAGTATAACATTCCTATTACAGTCGGTAACAAAAGTGTACGAACACTAGCAAAAATTCCTATGTAAAAAAAAGTACACTTAATACTGTTTTGTTAAAAAAATCCTTGTTGAATCATGTTCTTAGTCAGTCTAAGAACAGAATTCGACAAGGATTTATTTAGCGAAGCTGTATTAAGCGTACTTTTTTTATGTAGGAATTTTTGCTAGTGTTCGGACACTTTTGTTACCGACTGTACTAGATATATTGAAATTTATTTTTCCGACTGAGTGAAAATAATGCCTGGACCGGGAGTCGAACCCCAGATCTTTGACTTACAAGGTCAAAGATCTGGGGTTCGACTCCCCGTCCAGGCATTATTTTCACTCAGTCGGAAAAATAAATTTCAATAAATGATTTTCTTCCCAATCAGTTGATTGTGCGATTTTATTATACATGTATATTGTATTTCTTTCTCCCATTGTTTAATGGTGTTTTCCTTTACCTGTGGCTTGTTTCTGTCGAGCTAGCTACATGATAGATCAGATGTTTCTGCCTAAAGGTTGTCTGAGTGAGTAATGTCCACCGGTTGTCGGCCTGGATAGCTCAATTGGTAGAGCCTTGACCTTGTAAGTCAAAGATCTGGGGTTCGACACCCGGTCCAGGCATTATTTTCACTCAGTCGAAAAAATAAATTTCAATAAGTGATTTTCTTCCCAATCACTTGATTGTGTGATTTTAATATATATTGTACTAGATATAGTACATATACAGTGCTTAGTAAATACAAAAAATTATCATTGCAGTTAAATATTTCACCTGAGTTTATTATAAAATGGAAGCAATAAAAATATATTCACATTCTTTCATTGTAATTCTTTTTTTGCAATCAACCTTTAAGCATCGTTTTCATCGTTAAATAAGTATTTGCGTTTTTCTTATAATAAAATAAGCGATTTTGATCTTTTACAAGTTTATTTCATATTAATAAAAATGGCACTTTCAGGTTGTTATCCTACAAATTTATTTACATTTCTTATTCAATAATATTAGTGGTCTGCGAGATATTAAATCCTTAAATTAGTGGTTCGTAGGATTTTAAACCGTGAATTTAGTGTTCCGTGAAGTCCAAAACCTTGGCGACTGCTGGTCTAGATAGTGCATTTCTATAAATAAAAAGATCCATATACGTAAATAAAGTTACGTTGAGTAAGAATAGGGTCTATTTTGATTTTGGACGGAATACGCAGCCCATTTCCTAAACTAATCAATATTTAAAATTTTATTTTTTTTAGCAATACTAAGGTCCCCTGCAACCCGCGATTGTAATGAAATGCTCGCCCTCTGGTGGGCTAAGGGGAAATTACAATAAAAATGCTTTAATTCGAATTCCATCAAGCCGCCATTGCTAGCCGATGTTTAGTTTCACATATATTTATTGAATAAAAATGAATAAATCCGGTAAAAAAGATAACACATACTGTTGTGTGCTCCAGTGTAACTCCAAAGGACCAAGAAATCCAGAATTAAGTTTCCATTTATTTCCAAATGACAAATTTAAAATTTCAGTTGCTTCGGCTAATGGAAGTAAAGAATTAATCAGATGATTTGAAACTAATATTTGTTCAACTTCACTTAAAAGTCTACTTCCGATCGAACTTCGAATAAACTGAAATATTTTTTTCCAAAAGCAATCAATTTTCCATGATGTAATGTCGGAGAAATTATAGTACGAATATTAAGTAGAATAACAAAAAGAACAAAAATAGATACACGTGGCTGTAATATTTACTAACAACAAGAGCTGAAAAAGCGCCATCTATCGATCATTACAAACGCGGATAATAGAGTCATATGATTAATATGCAAAGTGGATTTTAGGACCATTACAATCATATGGAGGTGGAGAGCTGTTTGACAGTTTAATTATTATTAAAAATCTTTTCTACCTTAGAAAAAATGATAGTAATACTTGACGGTTTTATAAATGCTAAAATTGTTTATAGAAAATTCATTGTTGGTGTCATTTAATATGTAGTTATTAGAGAAAGATTTAGTGATTTTCATTTTTGAATAAGATTTTTAAGATGTATACACTGTAAAAAATTGAAACCTCCATGCCGAACATTTGTTGTAAATTTTACGGCTGAACTGTACTTTTCATATTTCATCTGCTGTATTTGACGTAATTTATGGATTATTTGCCGAAAAATTTACGTCTCGCTGTAAAATTTACGGCTAAAGTTTGGCAGTGAGGTTTTAATTTTTTACATTGTAGAATAGTCTAAGAAGTTCAAAACTATTGCTAAATAATAAAATTGTTTATAAAAAACCTGTTGTTAACATGATTTAAAATGTGATTGAAATAAAAGAAGATTAAAATACGAATAAACAAGAAATATTTTCATGATTCAAAAATAATATCACGTGTCAAGATTCACGTATATTTTATTCAAGTTTGAAGCTACATGAGGCTCAATTCTTAAAAAAGAAAAAAAAAAAAAAAAAAAAAAAAAAAACTTATCGAACCGAGAATAGCTGTTGCCATTCTACAAAAATAAACATATAAAAGATAGATGCTACAATATGTAGACAACCAATCTGAAAATAAATTATCGTCTGCAACAAAATATTTCTAACAGTGATCCGCGATTGTAACGAAATGCTCGCCCTCTGGTGGGCTATGGTGAAATTACAATTAACATGCATAGCTTTCGGCTTTCATCGAGACGCCATTGCTTGCCGATGTTTAGTTTCCCATATATTTATTGAATAAAAATGAATAAATCCGGTAAAAAAGATAACACTTACTGTTGTGTGCCACAGTGTAACTCCAAAAATCAAGAAATCCAGAATTAAGCTTCCATTTATTTCCAAATGACAAATTTAAAATTTCAGTTGCTTCGGCTAATGGAAGTAAAGAATTAATAAGATGATTTAAAACTAATATTTGTTCAGCTTCAGTTAAACATCTACTTCCGATGGAACTTTGAATAAACTGAAATATTTTTTCCAATAGCAATCCATTTTCCATGATGTAATGGCGGAGAAATTATAGCACGGATATTAAGTAGTAACACAAATAGAACATTAATAAATACACGTGGCTATTATATTTACTAACAACAAAAGCTGAAAAAGCGCCATCTATCGATCATTACAAACGCGGATTGTTAGAGAGATTAGGGCTTTCTGTTTTTGACCATAGATCTTTAATATGCGTAGATTATCCTAAAAAGTTCAGAATGATTAAAAGCATATTTGATTTCAATATAAATCTATTCTTAAAAAATTCTTCTTCTTCTTCTTTTTAGGACTGAGGGCCTATTAGTCTCAATCTGGGATTTTTGCGTTGTCGTTTTCGATAGTTGGACATTTGTCGAAATCATTTTTCGATAGTTAGACATTTATCGAAATCTAAAATTTATCGAAAATATAATTGAATAATTTGAAAGCGATGTTATAATTGGGAAGAAAAAAAAAACTAATAGTCCTCCGTCATAAACTAAATTCTGCTTTTGCCAGAATTTCATCAAAATCTTTATTATTATTATTATTGAAAGAAAAAGAAAAGAAAATTAATAATAATCAGTATCGTTACAAGCGATATCAAAAAAGTTTTTTTAAATAATTTTGAATTAGAAAATAAAAAGTGCGCGTGAAATAATATGAAATAAAAATAAGTAAAAAAAATGAATTTAATGATTTAATGTTTGTGTTTTTCGGGGGCTGCTCATGCATGTAAAAAATGCGTATTGAAACGAGTCGAAGAAGGAAGCGAAATAAGTATTGAGTTATATTACGATAAATACGATATATAATATGATACGATATGTTAGACCTATCGTCGAGGGTTAGTAGGCATTTTCGTTGAAAGAAATAGTTTGTTCGTTCGGTGCAACTTGCACATTAGTCCCGTGAGGTACAACTTTCACATTAGTCCCTTGAGGTACAACTTTCACTTTAGTTCCGTCAGGTACAACTTGCACATTATTCCCCTTTAATTTCCTTTTTTTTTTTTTTAAGAGTTAAATATTTGACAGCTTTTGCCCTTTATTTCAGGTGCGTAGAGCTGGATTGTTGGGACGGTCAGGGTAAAGACGAAGAACCTATTATTACTCACGGCAAAGCAATGTGTACAGATATATTATTTAAGGTATGTATAGATATAATTTAGTGCTACTTTAAGTATAATTTTCTTATATAATATTAATCAATTAAAAAAAAAATTACAGTAACTATTTGATCTGTTTCATTTAATGTTTTAGGTTATTACAATATTTCATGAATTGTTTGTTTCCACCCTCTTATTTTAAAACTACCAATAACCCGCATATATATTTTTTTAAATATTTGTTTGTTACAATTTATAAAATTTTCTAGTGATTTTTGCAAAAATATGTCAGAAAAATTCAGTGTCGCATGCATTTCTGTTTATTGAAAACTTTTCTTATTTTTTTCTATTCTAAAAAAAAAAAAAAACACTACTGTTGCAGTTTTTACTTTCCGAACACTATAGTGAGGAAAGTATTGTAATCATGTCAAAAATCCTAATTTGAGATTTTGATGTTTCTATACGTTTCAAGGTCCCCTGAGTCCGTTTTCACTATTTTTGCGATGATATATGTATGTGTGTGTATGTCTGTGAGTGAACACGCTAGCATCTAAACGCTTTGTTCGAATAAGCTGAAAGTTAGTACGTATATTGTAAGTCACCATAGTAGGAACCCTATAGATTTTGGTGAATCTAGCACTTATAGTTTTTTTTACAAGGACTCAAAGAAAAATTCTTTATCATTATGGCCTATGGGACCAAAATCTTAAAAGCGCGATAGCATCTAAGCACCTTATTCAATTGAGTAAAAAATTTATACACATATTATAGGTCACAGATACTCAATCTGTATAGATTTTGGAGAATCTTGCACTTACAGTTTTTTTACAGGGACACAAAGAAAAATTCTTTATCATTATGGCCTATGGAGCCAAATTTTTAAAAGTGTGATAGTGTCTAAACGCCTTATTAATCTGAGCAAAAAATTTGTACACATGTTATAGGTCACAGTTGCACCAACTGTATAGATTTTGGTGAATTTAGCACTTACGGTTTTTTTACAGGACACAAAGAAAAATTCTTTATCATTATGGCCTATGGGGCCAAATTTTTAAAAGTGCGATAGCATCTAAATGCCTTATTCAATTGAGCTGAAAATTTATATGAATATTATAAATCACTGTTGCACTAACTATAAGCATTTTGTTGAATCTAGAATTTATAGGTTTTTACAGGGACACAACGAAAAATTCTTTATCATTATGATATATGTGCTGTGCTCAATGTTCAGTAGCGTTAAATAAAACATCGTGTAATAAATGGAGAAAAATATTCAAACACTTTATTATGGTTTTCTCTCTTTTTTTTGTTTAACAACTCCTCTTTCTTTACTTTATCGACAAAACTGTTAATTACTCAATTTTCGTAAAGTCGAGTGGAGTCACTCCAGATTTTTTAATTTATCGCGTCTTTTCCGCTTTCTTAGCTTATACTGCAGAAACAGTTTCACATGAAAACATGAAAACTAGTAGTTTTGTATAGAAACCCATGGTAAACATGATGAAGTAAATCGTTTGTATGCCAAACCATTATTTTAAGTGATATTTAACATTGAAGTAGGAGGAAATATTTCGGTTATAAAAGATTTTGTGGAATCAAAAAGTATTTACGGCAACCTTATCAGATTTTGCTAAGATATACTTCAGCTAATTGTGGTGTGCAGTACGTAATAAGTTTTTAATTTTAATAATTAAAAAGAAATTTTTTTTTTGGATTTTCCCCCCTAAAGTATAGACATGCAACGTTAAAATTTCTTTTGTTCTGAAATTTAAAGATCTCAAAACAGTACTTGAAATAATAATCCTTAATAATAGTTACATTTTATCAAACTATTACAATTAGAGGATTTTATATAATTCTATTATTATGAAAATTTTATGTTTCATACGACTTTTTGTGTTTTTTCCCCGATATTTTTCATTGAGTTGTAATTTCAAGCTGATGCCAATAAAAATAAAATGCGTGCAACTTTTTATTTATGCAATTGTTTTTTACTTTTTAACATAACAGAACATAATATTTTATTTATATCTTTATTTTAACACGTGAATAATAATAATGATAAAAAAAAAAAAAAAAAAAAAAAAAAAAAAGAAGAAAATTTAAACCTGTATCATTAAATATTTCTGCCAAAACTGACGTCATAATAGCTTTAAATTTTTGATTTTGATTTATTTATTATTTAAATATTAATTTCAATTAATCAAATAGTCTTCTTACATGATTTTTTTCCTTGATTTTATCGTTGAGCAAACTAATGTGAATGCATATTTAGTTTATTTTAAATTAACCGTGCATGTTTCTAATTCGCATAATGAAACACAAATAACTAAATGGCATTTACTTTTCCAAACACTTGACTGCCAAACACTTGACATACAGCTGTTGTCAAGTGTTTGGCAGTGGATTGATTTTACGAAATTAGTCACCAATCGAAATGTAATTGTTACGGTCAATGCGATTAATTGTTAATTATCAATAATATCCGACGGTTATTAATAATAATCAAACAAGCCGGTTAAAATGAATAATTTATAAGAAATTATCACATCGACCGGATATTATTAATAATAACCAATAAAGTTTGGTTTAAGTGAATAATTTTTGAGAATTTATCACAATGTAATAATTTTCAACGCGTTTATCTAAAGATTTCCATTACTAAGGTATGACTAAATGGTCACATTGAACAAACTTCCATGGTAATTATTCATAATAACCGGTTAATGTGATTAATGTTTTTTTTTTAATCACATTCACCAAACTCCTTTAATAATTACATTGCGCTGCAAAAAAAAAAAAAAAAAAAAAAAAAAAGAAAAAGAAAAAGAAAAAAAGTCCTGATACCATTCTTGCTGATACTTATGTAAAATGACCTCCTGAATCCGAATATGACTCCCATTTTGCCCAGTCACCCACCGTTTTCTCGGGATACCACTTATTTTATGGCCATGAATTTGATTTGGAGAATGAAAACACTTTGTATATATATATATATATATATATATATATATGTGTGTGTGTGTGTGTGTATATATAATATATATATAATGTTTAATAAATGACATTAATAATAAATTAAATAAATATAAGAAATGTAATACATAATTTCAGTGGCAAATCCCCCCCCCCCCTAAATATTCCCCTTGTCGCAAATGTTCATGTTTTAGAAATTTCCAACTCTGTAGCCCTTCAGAAGATATTTAACAGTTAAAATAATCCCCCCCCCCTAAAAATCAAATTTATAGCCATAAAATTACCGAAAAGTGGTAAAAATAGGAGGGCAACCCCAAAATATGGTGGGTGTTAGGGCAAAATGGCCGTCATATTCGGATTCAGGAGGTCATTTTACATAAGAATTTTCAAAAATGGTGTTGGGTACAATTTTCATGCAGAGCAGTGTTATTAATAACAACTGGTTAAAGTGATAAATGTTCATTAATTAATCACATACACCAAAAGAGACGGTTATTATTAATAATCGCTGGCTATTATTAATAATAACCGAATTTATTTCTTAACCGTAACATATTTATTTAAATATTTTAATTCTTCTTCTTCTTCTTCTTCTTTTCTTTTTTCTTCTTCTTCTTCTTCTTCTTCTTTTTTTTTTTTTTTTTTTTTAGTGCTAGAGGCCTATTTCAGTCGGTACAGTTGTCGAATTTTTATAATACACTCTTAATAGTGCTAAGGGCCTATTTCAGTCGGTTTATTGAATGGGGATTTATTGAATGAAGTCCCCCCAAGGCACACCTTTGACATGAGTCCCCCTCAGGCCCAACTTTGACATGAGTCCCCCCCAAAGTACCCCTATTTCAGTCGGTACATCGTTTTCGAATTTTATAATACACTCTTAATAGTGCTAAGGGCCTATTTCAGTCGGTTTATTGAATGGGGATTTATTGAATGAAGTCCCCCCAAGGCACAACTTTGACATGAGTCCCCCCCCCAGGCCCAACTTTGACATGAGTCCCCCCCTAGGTACCCCTATTTCAGTCGGTACAGCGTTGTCGAATTTTTATAATACACTCTTAATAGTGCTAAGGGCCTATTTCAGTCGGTTTATTGAATGGGGATTTATTGAATGAAGTCCCCCCAAGGCACAACTTTGACATGAGTCCCCCCCAAGGCCCAACTTTGACATGAGTCCCCCCCCAGGCTCAACTTTGACATGAGTCCCCCCAAGGCCCAACTTTGACATGAGTCCTCCCCAAGGTACAACTTTGACATGAGTCCCCCCCCCAAGGCACACCTTTGACATGAGTCCCCCCCAAGGCACACCTCCCCCTCATTGGGAAAAAGAGAAAAAACGTTGTTTTGCGGCTATAAGACAGTTTGGACTTCCAACGTTATTTGTTACAATAGCTGCAGCTGAAACACATTGGTTTGATTTAATGAAAACTTTATCATGGAATTTAGATCGTCACGAATTAACTAAAGAAGAATTTGTCGATATTAACAAGTTTAGCAGTAGGCCTCTGGCACTAAATTAAAATCTGTCAATGTCAGATTGTCATGTTTTTTTTTCTTTTTTTTAATTTATTTTAAATATTTTAAATATTAGTTTTAATTAATATTTTAAATATTGTGACTAGCATAGCGGGCAAAGCCTGCTAAGGTAAGTTGCCATAGGGGTTATTCGGACTCCATTTTCACTTGTGTTATGAGATTTATTTTTATTATTACTTTTTTTTCCTGTACTGAATTTTCATCGCATTATACAAGGCATATTTAATTTTCTAACAACATACTGAACTACACAAAAACTGTATGTTCTATGTATACTCCATTTTAAAATAATGATATAATACTTTTTGTGAGATTCCTTCTTTATTGTTAAATATACTATGCGGTTCATTGTTGCTTTCATGCTGCATCATGACTAATTTTTCAGCTGATGATGATGTGTGTTTTATTATTTAGATTAAAGGTAGATTTAGGTGGGTTGATTTATTATTTAGATTGTACTTTATTATTTAAATGAGTTGTACATTATTATTTAGATTAGAAGCAACTGTTGCGTGTTTGTGCATTTTACAATTTTGTTTTACAAAATACTCATGCTTCATCAGTTTTAAATGATGTTTATTTTATAAAGAAATATTGGTATATTTTTCAGTTTTAGTTAATATAAATTTTTAAACTTTTTATTTCAGGATGCAATTCATGCTATTAATGATTGTGCCTTTATCACTTCAGATTATCCTATAATACTTTCTTTCGAAAATCATTGTTGGTGAGTAATTACGCATATATCCACTTGTACGTTGTGCATATTTTATGTAAAGTAATAATCTGAGTTCTAAATTCGGCCGTAGCAAAATGTAACTGCGTTATCATATGCAATTCTTTATTATTATTATTATTTGAGCATCATACAGTTACAGATATTGCTGTTAAAACTACAATATTTTATCTTTACAACTGCTTTTACTATAAAAATTACAGTATTTTGTTATTATAATTGTTATTATTATTACAATGCACTGTTCATTTCTATAACGTGGTCGTAATAACTCAAAAAATTGAAGTTTGAGTGCATTATTTTAAACCATTCAATAATTGTTAAACTGAACAAATTCAATTCAAAATAAACGAGTGCGTTTCTTCTAAGGAAATGTTTAAAATTAACTCAAATTGAGTTGAATACATTATTTCATTTTAAGAGAAAATAAGAAAACTTTAACAAAGTAGCAATAATTTTATGTTTTTTACTTTCCGAGATAAAAAAAAAAAAAATATTGTAATCATGAAAAGAAAAATTGACTATGAGTTTTAGTGTATAAGTTTTAAAACCTTCTAAGTTCTTTTTTTTTCTGTTTTTGTGGCGATGTATGTATGTGTATGTATATATACAGGGTCCACCAACAATCCCTTCCTCCTTCCATCTCGGAAATGCGCGAGAATTTAAATGTCTAAACATATGTTCAATGAATTCGAGGAGGATCTCTTTTGGTGAAATGATTTTGGGCCTGGGGGGGGCTGCACAATACAACTTTACAACTAGAATACAACTTTAAAATTTCAAATAGGAAAGTATGCCTTGTGATACATCCCTGGAAACGCTTCTTCAATATAATGCATTTGCATTTGGTATAAATAGTTTTGTCTTGTGATGATTATTAAAGGAGATGCATAAGTATAAAATCCACAATTCAAAACTCTAAAATCTCACGTATCGCCTTTATTAATTGTCTCATGACAAACTATTTATATCAAATTCATTGTTTTGAAGAGACATTTCTAGGGATTTATCATAAGACTTACCTTCAGAGCTGCCAACCTAATCAGGCAAATTGTTAGTACCGCCCATTTTTCTACACCAGTCTTTTTCTAGAGAATTTTATTTCTTAATTCATTAAATTTGACGAGAATTACTCTAAAAATTAAGTGGTGTGAGAAAAGGGGCGGTGATAACATTTTGCCGGATTAGGTTGGCAGCTCTGTACCTTCCTATCTGAAATTTTAATGTTGCCTTCCCGAGCGGCGTCCCTAGCTCCCCCCGGAGCCTAAAATATTTTCACCAAAAGAGGTACCTCCCGAATTCATTGAACACGCGTTTCGCCATTTTTCAAAATTCCGACGTATTTATGAGATAGGAGGGAAGGGGAGACTTTTGGCTGACCCTGTATATATATATATATATATATATATATATATATGATTAAAATGAAAGTCGGTAGGTATGTTATATGTTACCGTCGTAGTAACTGTAGAGGTTTTGGTGAATGTACGATTGATAGTTTTTTTTCACAGGAACAGAAAGAAAAAATCGTTATCGTTTTGACCAATGGACTCAAAATATTTGAAATGCAATACGTCTTAACTTTGTTTTCGATTAAGACATAAATTGGTAGGCGTGTTAATGACTGCCTTCACAAGAACAGTACAGATTTACATGAGTGTAGAATTCATAGTTTTTTTTTTGCTGAAACACAAAGTAGAATTTTGGTACATTGCGGTGTGTGGGTGCAAACCATTTAATGTGCTTTTTACTAATGTTAAATCGTTTAAAACACGCATAAAGAAAGAAAAGAAAGAAAACAGCTAAATATTTATATTGCAAGTTTGCTATTTATGGGCGCACAGAAGAATTTGGATGCGTTATGTTTCGTTAAACGGCATACAATTTGGGGAGAAATATTCAATCACCTATTATAATTTTCCTTTTGTTTATTTAACGAAATCTCTCATCTAATTTTATTTCATTAACCAATAATTACTAAATGTTCGGAACATCGAAAGATGTTACACCAGATTTTTTTTAAATACCTAATTGATCAAATTAATAATAATATTATTATTTTAATTCATTTTGTAGTCTAATAAAATTGTAAATGTCTGCATCCATTTTTTTTTTTTTTTTTTACGAGTTAAAAAATCATGGGTTATTATAATAAGAAATGAATATTAAAATTATTGATTTAATTTTACTATTAGTATTTATTTTATTTATTTGTTTGTTTATTTTTTAGCAAGAAGCAGCAGTATAAGTTAGCTAAATACAGTGATGAAATATTTGGAGATTATCTACTTAAAGAACCTCTTCCAAATCATCCAGTAAGTATAAAATCCAAAATTTAATTGTTATGAGGATGGTATTGCAGATTGCGTTTTAAAATAAACAAATTGATCGAAGTTGGGAAATTTTTTTTTGAAATAATGAATTTCTGTTTTTTTTTTTTTTTTTTTTAATCAGTAAAGATGTGTAGTATTCACATCGGAATAAACTTCTAATTTAAGTATATTTATATTAACACATTGCATATAAGTGTTTATACAATTTTAAGGTAACGCTCCGCCCATTTTAAATTACAATAACTTCTGTCCCTAAATGTATATTACGAGGGCTGTTTTTTTTTCAACCTCCGATCGCAAGGTATGAAGGCCAGACATGCGGCAGGTGACTGGCGTGCGCAGTATGTGACTGCGCATCTCCTCTTCTACACGCTCTGTCACTGCCGAGTGTAACACGCTAATTTGTTTTCAGCTGCAGTCAAGTAAACATGGCTGTCTTTATTGATTCTACCGCCAAGTGTGAATTGCGAAGTGTTATTCGTTTTTTCCAGGCAGAAGATAATAGTGCAACGGAAATTTATCGAAGAATGAGTCGAGTGTATGGAGACAGCTTTATGAGTGAGGGTGTTGTTCGTGAATGGTGTCAAAATTTAAAGATGGCCGAACTGATGTACATGATGAAGGAGGTCAAGGGCGCAAGTCTGTCGCTACAGACGATCTTGTTCATCGAGTTGACCAAGTGGTTAAAGAAAAGAGTAGGTTCACCCGACCTAGCGCCCAGTGATTACCATCTTTTCATGGAACAAAAGAAGTGTCTTGGAGGGCAACGCTTTCAAACTGACGAGGAGTTCAAAGAAACCGTCATAACTCACTTCAAGTCACTGGCGGCAACATTTTATGAAGAGTATATTTCAAAGATTGTTTACAGGTATGACAAATGCCTCAATCGTCAAGATGATTATGTAGAGAAGTAACCTTTAATCTACATTACTTTTGGCAATAAAATCATTTTTTTATATTTACCCGTTTTTCTTTTATAGCCTATCGGAGGCTGAAAAAAAAAAAAAAAATAGCCCTCGTACATACCTACGAACATTTTAATTAATGTTCCATTGTATTGTTAGCTCTGCCTTTTTATTCATACCAATATATATTTTTTTTTCTTTTTAACTGCATTTGTAGAATATTACTCTACAAATTTATTGATGTGAAAAAAAAAAAAAAAAAAAAAAAAAAAAAAGCGGGACTAACAACACTACGGAACATTAATTAGGATGTTGGCAGATGTGATATTATAATTAAGTTATAAATGTGTGCATTATTACGGTACAAATAAATATAAAATTACAATACATCTAATAAATAAGTATACATTTACTATGTAGATAATTATGATCTAAACTGTATTGCTACAGTGGGGAGAAGACGACAGGAAGAGTGCAGAATCTTATTGAGTAAAAACTCCGTAAAAAATACGTGGCCCGCATACTATTTATTATTTGTAAATGTAGATATAGCAAAAATTATATTCTCTCCTCGGAAAAAATCATAGCTACTAAATTATAACATATAGATCTATTATTATTACTAGCGAACCCGTGCGAAATATTCGCACTTTATTTCTTTTCTTATTTACCTTTAAAATTTGAAACTCATAAATGTTATACCAATTTCACCAACTAATTAAAATTCTAATTTACCAGAAGTCAAATTAATATTGTACAATAGTGAAACCAAAATCATTCAAAGAAAGGTTTCCAAATAAAATTCATCGTTCACGAACCAATTTTTATACTTTCACAGGCAGTACAGTTTTAATATAGGACTCCCACAACACCTTTTAAATTTTTGTCGTCATGTTGGCGATGATATTTTATTAATTTTGGTATAAATTTTTTTTGTTTGTTTAAAAATAAATAAATAAATAAAATAATTCCTATTTTGATTACATTTTTTATGATTGTGTTCTTTAGTCAATTCATGACACAAAAGTTCATATTCTGTATATATCTTTAAAATAATGATAGGTTTAAAATGACGCTTGCAAAGATTCTGAAGAAACAACTATTAAAAATACATTTTTTCGTAAAATAATATCATCAGACAAATGTCGTTATTTTTTCTTTTTAGTCCATTAAGCTAAGTCCGCGTGGCTAAATATTGTCCATGTACAAATATTATTTTCTTTATCCTCGCGTATCGTATCGTTTCGTCAAAAAATAATTGAAACTGGTCCACGTTAGAGAAATATTATATAGATTATTATTATTATTATTATTATTTAAAAAGAAAATTCTTAAAATTTTTCTGGTAGTTGTTGTTAATAGATTTACTGATATTGCAATACGAGCATTTTAGAACGTTTAGCGCGGCAGGAATATTTTTTTTACATTTAGAACATTTCAGAGCATTAAGGCCGGCAAAAGGTAATTTTTTTAATTAAAAAAAATTAAGTTAAATTAATGTTATTTTAAAATTTTAAGCAATCTTCTTCTTGGAAATTTCTGTATTTTGTAGCTCAATTATCAACTACATGAAAAGAATTTTCTCCTGAAAATTATGAGGTAACTTCACTGGCTAAAATGTTTTGTATTTATTCATGTAACAAGTGGTTTATATCAACAATTTGATCAAAATTTATTTAAATATTAATTTACGTGTTTCATTTTTTAATTTACATAATTTAAACTAATTTAATATTACATTAAAATTTTAAGCAAACATTTTCTTAGAATTTTCTGTATTTCGAAACCTAATTATTTGTTCCATGTATTTTTTGCAAAGAATTTCTTACTGAAAAATATGAGTTAACGCTACTGGATAAAATATGTTTTTTTCTTTATTCATTCATTTTATCTTAAAAAAAAGAAAAAAAAAATCTTTTGATATACTGAAACATTTTATGTAAAGTAAATGTAACTACTTAGTTACGCAAATTCTGTAACCAGCATCGTTATTTTCAGTACATAATTGTAAAATAACTAATAAAAAATGTAAGACACCCCTTTTTATTTCTTATTTAATACCATTCTTGAATAGTCTTCTGTGATGTGGTCATATGTATTTAAAGCTTATATCAGTAACTCATTAGAGCTCAAAATACAACTATTAGGCAACCAATATTTCTAAGTATGTTCGAAAATTTCGAATAGGAGATTTTCACTTTCCAATTCAACGACTTCATTCATCGCCACTTGGCATTTGAATTCATGTATAATTATGGTTCTGATTATTTATACGACTACAGTAATTAATCAATCTAATTGGCGTAGGCCCAAGGGGGCTTATGTTTAAAAGCTTATGAAAATTTTCATTCTAAGCTCCACGTTCAACATATTATTTTTAGGGAATTGTGGATCCTGTGGGAAACTAATTGCTATTTTGAATGCTTTGAAACAAAGCAAAATAAATCTTTTTTTTTAACGGGTCATAGGTCTTATTTATATAAGGAAAACGCCACAATTTTAATGGTGTCGAATACCCTTATACTGATAATGTTGAATTTTCAAAATCTATTATAGATACAGGTTTGGAATTTTTTAAGCATTTAAATTATATCTCTGTAATTATACTGAAATGAGATTTAGAAAAAAAAAAAAAAAAAAAAAAAAAAAAGAAGATTATAATGATTTACAGTAGAATTATTTATAAATAGAAAAAATCAATAATTTTTTTAATGGAAACTAATTTGTAAAATATTTCTTTTTATCTTTTGAAAATAGCACATTGCAGTAAACATTGCTAAACGCAGTGAACATGCCATGAAATTTTACGTAACTGAGTGAAGAATTCCTGAGAGAAGATCCATTGAATATAATAAGTTTATCGTTTGAAAAAGCGCATCTTTATGTAAAAATATTTCCAATCCTCATATTTAGGATTATCAACATTTTTATCACCTCCTCTCTTCATTTTAAATCTCTTTTTTTCCCCCATTACTTTATCTTACCAGAATATGATAGAGAAATATTGTTCTTCGGCAGAATTTCTGAAATTGGTTTTTGCTATATTTATATGTTTCGAGGTTCTCTAAATCGTAAAAACAGGTTTTTTACCGTTGGTTTGTGTATCTGTGTGTCCACGTGTATGCCTATGTGATTTTTATAAGCATATCTCAAGAATAAATAGTAGTAGGGGCCCTACTGCTATTTATTCAGTAAGTTAAGATTAGAATATCCAGTTTGTAGGGTGCACAAACTGGACATTCTAAATCTGTATCATATAGGGATGCTACACTAAACTTTTCTTTTAGACCAAGTAAATGGTTTGGGCACAGAAACATTCAAAGAAATTCAAATATATTATGTCTATTCGTGAAATTTCTGGTAGGTATACATTAAGCTTTATAGGTTGCATTAAACAAGATGAAATAAAATTTTTTTATACATATGCATTAAATCCCGCTTCAAGTAAAATATGGTATGAAAATCATTCACCATTTGTTTTCGGGGCTACCCAAAAGAATTCGCATATTTCGGCTCCATAGCGTGAAATTGCCAGTATTGTATTTAAGATTGTGTTATGTGTTTTTCATGTACAACTAAATTTAGATACGTAATTTGACGTGCATACAATTTATGGACAATATGCAGGATTATCCAAAATTAAGCAAATATAATTTTTTTTCTATTGTATTTTACGGATAGAAGTTCTTTACTACATTTTACCATGTCTAGGAAAATTCCACCGGAAAACGAAAAATTTAATTTCCCATACCGAGGGTCGCATTCTCCGTCCTTTTTTTAGGACACTCTCATGCATGAGAAATTTCTGTCTTCATTCGTATATCTATTTGTATACAATAATCTCAAATATATTTAAATACGACACATGACTATGGAAATACCACAAAGTTTTCTGCATAAAATTAGTGGTGACAAAAAAGAGGAAATTTCTCATCTCCTGAGTGTCCTGAAAAAAAGGGCGGAGAGTGTGACCTCTGCCATACTCATGTGGTAGATATTCAATTATCAGTCCTCCCCACCTTTTTTTTGTTACATTTTTGAGACGCCTTATGTATTTAAGATGGAAGTTAAGTTTTTAGAAGACGTCTATTATCAGCTTAACAAATAATAATTGCAGAAAATTAAAATTTGATATTTTAAATCCATAAGAAGTTGTAATATGGAAAACCACATATTCTCTCTTAAAATTTACCATTTCATCTAATTTCATTCTCTTTCCCTTTCAAAAAGTATTTATTCTAATGGGAAAATATTGTAGTCTCCTTTCTGTCAGTTAAAATAAATTAATGAAGCGTATCTAAAGTTCAGTACTTTCTCTTTTACATAACCCAGAATCCAGATATCAGAGATTGTAAATTTAACCTTGAAACCGAGCTTTAAGTTACAACAAAGTAAAACAAGAAGTAGAAGAAGAAGAAAGAAATTAACGTAGGAGTTCATGATAAAGTATTAATGTATTAGATTTGTCTCTGCAACTTTTCCTGAAATCATAACTACTATTTTTATACGGAAATATTGTGCTGAATCGGGAATCTCAGAAATCATAACGAATGTTAAGGTTCTTATAAAATGCTAAGATATTTTTGGCGTAGATTTAGGTCGCCATAACATTTAAAATTAACACATAGAATTTATTATATTCACTTATTAGAATTTTGATGTTGCTATTGTCGATTTTAAAATATGAGTTTGGCGAGTATATGTTTTTATGCTAATCATTTTGGCCAAACTTTTACGTCACTTTAAATCTTGTCACTGGTCTGTTATGACACATTGGTTTTGCTCTTCGCAAAATTTTATCTCCCCGTGCTCTACTAATTGTTTCTGAACAATGTCATGACTGTGTATTTCATGAGGCATTATATATTATCTTGTATGTATCTATTATTTGAATCATTGTTGAAAATATTGCCTATTAAAATTATATTGATATTTTTGAAATAGAACGATAATAAATTTAATGAAGTTACCAAAGTGCCTGGACTATTCGATACAACGCTGTTTATCTTTTGTTTTTCCATAATACTTCGGTACAAAACCAAAAAAAAAAAAAAAAAAGAAGAAGAAGAAGAATGATATATATTTTATAATTCAGTATTTTACGTAACAGATTCAAACTTACAAACTTCTTTAACAACGAATTAACTTTATAACAGAGATTACTACTTGAAAAGTTTGATCAAGATTGGTAAGCTTCAAGAGGTGGTGCCAGTGAAAGTTGTCTGAAAAATTTTGAATAATTCTTTTTATTTAATATCAGCCTAGAGTTTTTTTTTTTTTAATGTAGATTACAATATTTAAATGGGGAGTATTTTAAGGAATATTTAAGATTCAGTAGTCACCCTCACACGGAATTACATGTCAAATAGACTTGTTTTTAAACATTTTTTGGATTACTTTTTAAGTAGATTCATATACCATACAATACTGAAATGCCTGTTAAGAAAACGTAGTGTAAGAGCCACATTAGATTATTCTTTTTATTTCTTTTCCTTTTTCCCTTTTCTTTCTTTCTTTCTTTCTTTTTTTTTTTTTTTTTTTTTTTTAACGTGAGCGCTTATTAATTTAAAAGGTCAGTGTTTGTTACTCTCTCTTCATTGAGATATTTCATCGCATCTGTCATATAAGCTTGTGGCTGCAATTATATAGTGTAACCACGTTTCCTACGACTAGCAGTGAGGACGAATCCAAAGGCTTGAAGGGGTGCCAAATTGACCGACAGATTGAGATTTGTTAAACTAATCCAGTCATTCGGTGTTCCTCTTATCAGTTATTTTTCTCCCAATCACCCCTATTTTAACACCGGACTCATTCAATCTCTACTTGCGTAGAGGGCTTCCATGGTCGCAAAAAATTTGGTTTAAGAATAGCTAAATTATTACTATTTTAATACTGTTTGTATGATTGGCGAGTGGAAATGAAGAGTTATATATATATATATATATATATATATATATATATATATAGATATGTATATATATATATATATATATATATATATATATATGCTACATTTCATCACATTCTTATAGCTTCATAAGCATCATCCGGGTTTTTTTTTTTCTTTTTTGGCCTTTGGGATTCTCAAAATAACGTTTTCATTTATAGTCCGTTTTCTATTTGCAAAAAATTTTTCTTTGTTGTCTTTGAAGAAGCATTTTACAAATGGTTTTTGAAGTTCAGAACCCAGTTACTTACTAGCTTTTTGAACCATTCCCATTTTTTGTAAACGTTTTGCAACATTTGATAAATCAATATCTGAAGCTGCAACCAATTGTGATTGTGTTTGACCAGAATTTTCAGCCAATAATGTTTCCAGTTAAGCATCGATTTTTTTTTTTTTTTTTTTTTTTTTTTTTGTGTGTGTGTAGGTTACCATGCTATTTATCCTCAATGCCAAATTCATCCCTTTTAAATCGTCGCATCGAAACCATTCTTTGCAAATTGTATTCGATGAAGCATGCTCACCGTAAATTTCCACATGCAAACGTTTAGTTTCCGCCGCACTTTTCTATGCAATAAAATAATGTAATAAAACTTCCTTCAAATGGTGTTTGTTTCGAATAAATTTCGACATTTTCAAGCTGACATCGAGTAGTATCGAATATAAGTATCGGTCATTTTATATAACACGCAAGCAGTACTAATAATAACACCAGGAGTCGTAGTCTCCGCTTTTTTTATTTTCAGGACACTTTCAGAAATGTGAAGTTTATACATATTTTTTTACAACTATTTATATACAATAATTTTTGTCCTGTTTATTCACGACATACTACTTTAAAAATACAATACGTACTTCTGTAAGGAAAAAGTGGTAGAGAAACAGGCGGAAATTTCTTATATCTGAAACTGTTCTGAAAAATAAAAGTCGGAGACTACGACCCCTATAATACCTATTAGGAAAAGGCAGAGTCATATTCGCATACCCATTTTTTTTTTTTTTTCGAATATTTTAATTTATGTTTGATCTATGGGGGTTTGAATTAGCAGGCGTTGATATGAATTGTATATTCCCGTTTTTAATTATTTTTAATTGTTTTTATTTATGTATATATTTATTTTATTGTTATTACTATTATTATTATTAACATCAGCATGTCTAATCGATTATTATACAGCGATAATGTTTTAATTTATTTCCCTTTTTTCCAATATAGTTGGAGCCAGGAAAGCCACTTCCACCTCCAAATGAATTATTAAAGAAAATTATGATAAAAAACAAGCGACTGAAACCAGAGGTGGAAAAACGTACGTATAAATGTATATATATATACGAGGTGTGGCTATTAAATAACGAGACTTATGCCGCTGCAGATGAACTACATATGCGCCAAATCGGAACGACCGACAACTGTGCAGCGTAAAGCCTTCTCTTTCGATTCCAGTGCCTTCCGTGTTTGTAGAGAAATCAGTCTGACCATAAACTTCGTTTGTGTAAGAGGTGTTTGTTTCGTTTTGCTAAAAACATGGCAGCGAATTGTCGAGAAATTTCGCGTGAAACTTGGTAAAACCGCTAGTAAAACTTATCTTTCATTAAAACAAGTTTATGCTAATGAAAGTTTATCACGTGTGCGAGTTTTTGAGTGGTTCAAGCGTTTCCAAGATGGCCGAGAAGACGTTGGAGATGATAATCATTTTTTTTTTCGACATTCATGGAATTGTATACCTTCACTGGGTTCCTGAAGGTCAAGCAATTAATCGACATTACTATCTTGAGGTGCTTGCTCAACTCCGTGAAAGAGTAAGGAAAAAACGACCCGAACTGTGGAAGAACAAGTCATGGGTTCTCCATCAAGACAACGCGCCGGCTCACACTGCATTGTATGTCAGGACGTTTCTAGCCAAGTACAACATCCCAGTTTTAGACCATCCGCCTTATTCGCCAGACCTGGCCCATGTGACTTTTATCTGTTCCCCAAAGTCAAATCTGCATTAAAAGGAACAAGATTTGAGTCAGTTGAAGCTGTGAAAGAAAAAGCAGCACGCCTCATGTAGGAGCTCACAGAAGAAGACCTTCAGCACTGTTTGAAACAATGGACAATTCACATGGAGCGTTGTAGGGATAGAGGAGGGGTGTATATTGAAGGCGATAATAACTAAATATGTGTAAATTTAAAATAAAATGTGTTACAGCAATAGTCTCGTTATTTAATAGCCACACTTCGTATATATACCTTTTTAGTGGTAAAATAATACAAGAAATGTAAACGAAAATTCTTTATTTTCGCATACAGTTAAAAAAAAATAACGCATTTAACAAAACTCTCATGGTTTCTTAATATTTAAATAATACAAATAAAGCTAAGGTACCTTATTTTATTTTTCTGGCTTTATTTTCATTGTCTGTTTTAATATATATATCTATATATATATATATATATGTGTGTGTGTGTGTGTGTGTGTGTGTGCGTGTGTGTGTATACAATACACACACAGAGACATATATATATATGTATCATTAAATCATTAAAAAACTCATGTCGCGCTCGTCTATCTAGCCGTTATTAGTTTTTTGAAGTTTCCTCCGAAACTCGCTTAAATAACGGGCTTGAATCTCTTAAAAAGTTTCCCACTGAGAGCATTACTATTCGATTCGATGCATAATCCCCATATGGAAAGATGGAATTTTTCATGCATCCTGAGAATGTAGACTCAAACTACGGATAAAATATATTTTTGTTTTTTAGCTCTATTTTTGATTGACGACATGGCAATGAATAATTTTAATTTAAGCTTCGACCATATAGTTTTGGTGCAATAACGAGATAATTTTAGCAAGAGCGAAAAATGATCAGGATAGGATTGAAACCTTGCGCCCTTGTCCTTACGTGGGTTTAACCATAGCCTTCTAAACTAGATGCCTATCGTGTGGCTCAGAAACTTGGTAACAATTCAAGCGGTAGACAGTGTCACCTGTTATAGATTGCGCGACTTTTTTTATTCAACTGTCACCAATAATTTTAGAAGTTATGTATGTTATATATAATCGACGTTTCTTCGATTCTGTTCGCCTTTTATGTGTATCAAATCCCACTTTTTAAAATTTTTGATGGCTGCGGAATAAAAAAGTCGCACAATCTGTACCAGGTGGCACTGTCTACTGCTTGAACTGTTGCCAAGTTTCCGAGCAACGCGACAGGCATCTAGTTTAGGAGGCTATGGTTTTAACGTCTCCCTATAGCCACGCAGCGGGCAATTGGTGATAGTGCGGGGATTCACTCCCTAATGATGGTCCGGAGACATGTTATCACAATTTTGGCAAAGCAGGAGATTTTACTGTTCATGTTTTACTGCCCAAAACATTTAACCTGGGAGTTATTGAAAGAAAACGTCGTACAGTGAATCAGTCAAATTTTCTTGCGAAGGGTTTGAGACTTTACTTAAAAAATAAGAGAAATATTGCGGGAAAAAAAAAAAAAAACAGAAATTGATTGTTTTTGTTGATTTTCTTTTGTTTTCTGGGCACAAATCCCCTGAAATTTCCTCCTTACTACAAATGTCCGTGTTTTAGAACTTTCTACCTCTGTAGCTCTTCAGGTCAGAAGACATTTAACGGTTAAAATAATCATCGTTCTTCTCCAGATCATACTGATGGGTATAAAATTACCAAACAATGATAAAAATGAGAGAGGGGGTGTATCTAAAAAACGGTGGGTGATTGGGCAAAATAGCGGTCATATTCGGATTCAGGAGGCCATTTTACATAAGAATCTGCAAGAATGGTATCAGATCTCAGATTTTTTTTTTTTTTTTTTTTTTTTTTTTTTGCAGTGCAGTGTATTCTTACTGTGTAACATTTTACATCTGAGCATATTATGTACCTATATAAAAGAAAACATTTTTTTTTTTTAATTATAGGACTTTGTTAAATGATTAAACACTTTCTTACATTACAATTAAATTTGTGGTACATGAATGTTTTGTTTTGCAGAGGAACTTGAATTGTTCAGGAAAGGACAACTGGCGGAAGAAGAAGGTCCAAAAGAATCAGCAGAGGGAGGAGGAGAAGGTAATAACTTTTTTCTTTCTTTTGTCTCTGTAGTAATAATAATAATAATAATAATAAGAACTTTGATTATATTTCAGATTAGCTTCTATACGAATATTTTGATTAAAAATATAAATATTAAAGTGATTTATACAAATTATGAATAATAACCAAATAGTAATAATAATAATATGTAATACTAAGCAAATATCGTTTATATATATTTCAAAAGTTTTTTCGAACCAAAAATATATTTAATTATAAAAGTTTTACAATTTATTAAAAAAATATTTTTTTTCTGATATATTACCTTTTTTCAGTGTTAATTAAATGGTATTATTTTACAAGAACCAAAACATACATTTATCTTGCTGCCATTCTTTATAACAAAATGTAATAGGTATCCAATGATTATAACAAACATTAATGCAATAATTGGCAGAATTTTTTTTTCGGTAATTAATGGATTATTCTCTAATTAATGTAATAGTGTAACGAGACATGCCAACAATTTTTTATTTCTCTGGAGTAATAGTAGTGCATTTTTTAACACCAATTTTTTAACGAGTATTTTTTTTTTTTTTTTTTTTTTTGTATAATTATGATTAAATTAAAAAAAAAAATGTATTGAATAAGAAATGAATATTAACAATATTTTGGAGAAATCTGAAATGTTGACATACATGTATAACGCATAACTTTATTCCTGTTTTAAAAGTGTTTTTAGCGAAATATTATTCATATCAGTTTTCTCCACTATGCAAAGTTTTATATAAAGTTAATATTATATGCAGCAACTGAGAAAAAAGAATGTTTTTCTGGAAGAAATATTAGGAAATGGTAGCCATTAAAACCATTAAAATTTTAAATATATTAGAAATTCGACATTTACGATCACAATGAAAAATAAAGGGACTGTTTCTTTTTTCTCATTATTACCTTACCGTAATGTAAAAATTTAATATCTGAAGTTAATCATATATTTTAATTTGATTGAATGCCATATTTTTAAATATAATTGCTTCAATCAATCGAAAAAAAAAAAAAAAAAGATTGTATTTTTGAATAATAATAATCACTAAAAAAGCACCAAAAAGCACTATAAAGATCCTTTTAAAACAAGCAAAGTCGTTAATTTGGTTAAAATTCATACTTACAATTAAAAATTCATATTAACAAAGCTTTTCAGTATGACATCACAGCATCTTCAAGTTAAAAAAATTTATGTGTTACAAAATGTTTTGACATGAAGATGCTATGATGTCATAGCAAAAAAACCTTGTTAATATGAATTTTAAATTGTAAACATATATATTTAATCAGATAAGTGACTTTGTACGTGTTTAAGAGTAGCTTTTTTGTGCATAATTTATTACGAGTGTTTGAGCAAATTTTCTTCTTTTATAAAAGAAAATGTTTCCTTTTAATATCAATAAATAAATAATAAAAGTTCAAAATTTCATTAAAATAATAATAATAATAATAATTTGTAACCGCTGAAAATATAATTTGTGTAATTTATTGTATTTAAAATTATTGTATTTTTAAATTTGTTCTGAGTCTTAATAAACGCCTGCATTTTCTTTTTATTTTCAGAAAAAAAGGTAAGTCTATGTAATAAAATGGGGAACGAAAATTTAAAGAAAATTGAATGTAAGTATCTATTTGAATGAAGAAAAGTAAGTATATTACAGTAATAAACAAAATTCATAGTGAGTAGAATGTCCATATAAAATTAATATAGTTTGTAACTGCTGCAGAAAAAGTCTGATTAAAACTCGATTTGTGTGTTAGTTATTGGGTGAGCGACAAATAGGCCAGTATAAAATGGTTAAAAAGGGGGGGGGGCATACAAAATAATGACAATAATTTTTATTATCCAAAGAAGGAGTTTGAAAGAAAATTGAGCTTAAAAATGTGTTCATGTTTTAGTACACTCTCAGAAATGGAGACTCAAATTTCACGAAATTTTCTTTAATTTTTACGAAACCGTTTCCAGGGAAATACTCCGAGCGAATATTTCGTCAAATTGAGAAAACTACTTTCGTCACTTGTTTGATCATACGAATTTTGTTAAAAGTAAAGTTACATTTTTTCATCCTAGTTTCGTGATACAGAATAAAATACAAATTATAGAATTATAAAATTACCTGCAAGTTCGTTGCTTTAGACATTATATCCTAATTATATTTAATGAAAATATAAATAAAACAGAGCAAACAAATAAAAGTCATTTGGACATTTATTTGACAGCATTGAGACCTATAGTTACAATAACTTATGTCTCAATTAATCCATATTTTTACAGAAATTCACAGAAACAAGCGCACACAATATTTTGTAGACATAGGACATCACAAACATCCATGCCCGCACCGGGATTCGAAACCAAGACTTGGGAATCCAAAAGGCAGCGACCTATCGACCGAACCACCAGGCCGGCAAATAAAAGTCATTGTAACGTAAAGTCGAAACAACACAGGAAAAAAAAAAAAAAAAAACAATACGGTGGTTATGAAAGCTAGCACATGCAATTGTGAGTAAACAGTTTCGTCAAATATTTGAGAGTTCACGTTTCCTCAAAAATCACGTGACCGCTTGACGAAATGGTTGTCAAAAACAAAGAAATTCAGCCCGAGGATGTCTGAATCGTCAAAATTCAGTATATTATTTCTGAGAGTGTAAAATCAAATGAAATTAACATTTCGATCATATATTTGACAAAACAATATATGCACTGACATCCAAAAACTAAGCATGGTTTGTAATTAGCTGAATAATTAAATAAAAAAAAAAAAAAAAAAAAAAAAAAAAAAAACTAAACAGAAATAGCGGGAAATGTAGTAGGTAATGTACGAATGTAAAATGATTTGAGTAAGCAAACTTTGCAAAATAACGACAATAATATTTATTACTCTGTACAACATGAGAAATTTCAATACTAAACCACTTGAGATTTCAAAAAATGGCACAAAATTACCTAGTTTTTAGTGATATGCTTACACTAAACACATTTTGGTTATTTTTAAAACGTTTGATATTAACATGCACAATATAATTTTTTCTAAATTATTTTATATAAACAGCGACATATAACAGAATTTTATAGATATTGTTGATGACTATAAAAGGATCTGCTATATCTTGTCTCATAAACACATACACGCATATAGTATATCATATAAGTCCAATAAGCTGTAAAATATTTAATTTAAAGTTATGATTAGCAAAGTATACACTTCACAAAATTCATTTTCTTTTGTAAAATATAGGAAGAAGGTGCAGGAGAAGCTGCTCCTGGAGCCGTGCCATATTCAGGTGGTACTACACTTGTTCACCCATGGCTTTCTTCTATGATTAATTACGCCCAACCTGTTAAGTTTGCAGGTTTTGACGTAGCCATCGGTATGTTGTTCTAAATATATTATGTATGTATGTATTTTTTTCCCTTAAAAAATAAATAAATAATAATAATAAAAATAAATAAATAAATAATAATAATAATAATTGATAGAAAAAATAAATAAATTAATAAATAAATTAAAATGTCTATCTGGATAAAGTTATTCGACAACCTTATATATGTTTTTAGGAATCTCTGACTGCGATGTTTTTGTCAGATTTTTAACTTTTCGAATTTTTAAAATGTATCCATAAACATGTAAAATGTATGAAAGATTCTGTTATATAAAATTTAGAGTATGCCTACATGCCTAATAAATCAAAAAGTGTATACATGAATTTAAATGGCAAATGTTTTAAATCTCTTTTATGCACATGCTATATATATAAATATATATATATATATATATTTCCAGAAGAAAGTTGTAATTAGATGGAGCATTTGAAAAGCAATTAGTCCGACAGTTTAATGGCGTCATTAGTCATATAACTATACATAATTCGAAGAACGTTAATAATAATTATAACTTTTTTTTGTAATTCCCAAAATGTAGCTGTTTTCAGGAATTTTTCTAATTGATTTATATTTTACCATGTTTTTATCAACTCGTTTGTTTGTCTAGTACAAATCTTGTAATCGATTTTTAACTAACTTCCTGACTAGTTAGACTTTTGAAACTCTTGGAATAGCTCAGAACACGGTGACAATGTATTTTTTAAATACTTTTAGCCAATTGTTTCGGGTTACCGCTGGCTTCGGTAGCGTTTATATGATTCAACAATTATATAACTTCCCGACTAACTAGACATTTGAAATTTTCAGAATACCTCAGAACACGATGACAATGCATTTTTTTTAAATACTTGTAGTCAATTGTTTCGGGTCTCCGCTGCCTTTGGTAGCGTTTATATCACTCGACAGAAAATTTAAAAACATGGTATATAAAAAGTTCTTTTTACTTTGCAATTATTTTGCTTTGAAGACCTGTCTGTATATTTATTTTTGCCCGAACTTTAAGTACAAATCGCTTATTTGTGTCTTGTTATTAAATTTTCCCTTTTTTATTTAATATAAATATAAATTTACCACTCTACATTGAAAATCCACCTGCCCCCCTTTAAGGGCGAGAGGGGGGGTGGTCGCTTTTAAGATTAACGCTGCTGAAAATTATCCCAGGATAGGGATTCTTTGATACGTTGATAGGTTATGCGCACTCACGATACGCACTACAATGGGATTTTGTGAAATTTCACTCTACCTCCTTTGGGGGTGGGACAAAAAACATGTTTCCATGCGTAACTGTGCTCTGAACTATCTTAAAAAGGCGTTTTTTTTTTTTTTTTTTTTTTTTTTTACCGGCAGGATGGTAATGGGTTTCCAACACGCACTATAAAGGTATTTTGTGTAATTTCCCTTTTCCTCCCTTTTAAGGGCGGGAGGGGAACCACAAAAGCACGTTTTTAAGAGTAGCTCTGCTCTAAATTATCTCATAAAAGAAATTTTTTGATATGACGATTGGTTATGCGTACTCAACAGACACATTACAAAGGGATTTTTTGAAATTCCGTCCTACCCCCTTGGAAGTCGGGGGGGGGGGAGGGGGCAAAAAAATATATGTCCATGCTTAACTCTGTTCCAGATTATCTTAGAATGACAATATTTTATGTGTGGATTGCTAATGCATACTCAACGCACACTTCAAAGGGATTTTGTGAAATTCCACCCTACCGACCTTTGGTGAGTGGGGGGCAAAAACATGTATCCATGCGTAACTCTGTACTAAATTACCTTAGGTTGGAAATTTTTTATGTGTGGGTCGATTATAAGTATCTAACTCATAGTATGAAGAGATTTTGCTAAATTCCCTCACCCTGCCCTCTTTTAAAAGCGGGGGTAGATTAAAAAAAAAAGTTCTAAAACATAGCTTTACTTTAAATAATCTCAGAATCACGATTTTTTATGTGTCGGTTTGGTATGTATATGCAACATGCAATATAAAGTAATTTTGCGAATTTACCCCTTTGGAGCGGGCGGGGCCAAAAACACATTTTCAAGCTTAAATCCGTCCACATTACCTAAGAATGGCGAATTTAGGTGTGTGGGTGTTGATTAAGTGTACGCAATATGCACTTTGATGAGATTTTGCAAAACTTTCGACTTTAACCGCGAGGGAGGGGGAGTAAAAAGAAGTTAAGAGATTGCCGAAAGCATTGGAGCTCCAGAATTGACTGTAACGAGCGGAATACCGCTACAGAAAGTAGCGGGAACTTAAACTTATATTTTGACTAATTTAAAAAAAAAATAAAAATTATACAGACACGACATTATTTCATTATTTAAAACATGAAAATCTGACATTGACAGATTTTAATTTAGTGCCAGAGGCCTACTGCTAAACTTGTTAATATCGACAAATTCTTCTTTAGTTAATTCGTGACGATCTAAATTCCATGATAAAGTTTTCATTAAATCAAACCAATGTGTTTCAGCTGCAGATATTGTAACAAATAACGTTGGAAGTCCAAACTGTCTTACAGCCGCAAAACAACGTTTTTTCTCTTTTTCCCAATGAGGGGGAGGTGTGCCTTGGGGGGGGACTCATGTCAAAGGTGTGCCTTGGGGGTGGGACTCATGTCAAAGTTGTGCCTTGGGGGGGGACTCATGTCAAAGTTGTACCTTGGGACTCATGTCAAAGTTGGGCCTTGGGGGGGGGACTCATGTCAAAGTTGGGCCTTGGGGGGGGGACTCATGTCAAAGTTGGGCCTGGGGGGACTCATGTCAAAGTTGTGCCTTGGGGGGGACTTCATTCAATAAATCCCCATTCAATAAACCGACTGAAATAGGCCCTTAGCACTATTAAGAGTGTATTATAAAAATTCGACAACGCTGTACCGACTGAAATAGGGATACCTTGGGGGGGGACTCATGTCAAAGTTGGGCCTGGGGGGGGGACTCATGTCAAAGGTGTGTCTTGGGGGGACTTCATTCAATAAATCCCCATTCAATAAACCGACTGAAATAGGCCTCTAGCACTAATTAGTGTATTATAAAAATTCGACAACTGTACCGACTGAAATAGGCCTCTAGCACTAAAATATATATATATATATATATTTTTAAAAATTATTTTATTATTTTTAATGATATGGTGTTTTGAGAATTCATTTCAATATAATGACCAACGAAGTGGGCAAAACCTTATAGTGTATATATATATATATACATATTTATATGTATAAATGATATTGACAAATGTATATGATAAAATACTTAATGCATAGAAAGGTAATATATTTCAATTAACTCCCGATTTTAATACTCCATCATCACTGAGAATGTTTTACATGAAATCAATTTATGATTAAAAATTTTATATATATATATATATATATGCATATTTTAACTTATGCTTCAGAAACTTGAACATTAACGTATGAAACTATACAAAAACTTTAAATAACCCAGAGAAGCATGGAGAAATGCTTGTTAGGATTCACCCAAAGAGACAGAAAGCGAAGCGCTTGGATTAGAGAGCAAACCAAAATTACTGATGTCATTTGTAGCGTTAAGAAGTTAAAATGGAGCTGAACTGAGTACTATGGGAAAAAAAAAAAAAAAAGATGGTATATGGACCACCAATGTCCTATTTTGGATAGATACAAGAAAAACCGAGCAAGAGACCACAGTGTCGTTGTAGAGGTGAAAATATGAAGTTTAGAAGAGCAGAATGGAGAGGAATTGCAGAAAACAGGGAAGATTGGAATCACATAGAAGAGGCCTTTATCCTGCAGTGGATTCATAAAGGCTAAAATTGATGATATAGTATATATACATCTTTTCAGTATTTTTTAGAAAAATGATTATCTTATATCTCAATCTGTAAATAAGGTTTTTTTTTTTTTTTAACTTTGTAGACTTGTTTGATTTGTTGCTCTGCAATCTTTTCCTTGCACACTACAGCTAATTGAAGTAGTTTATGGGTTAAAGTGGATTATGAAGCATTGCGGACATTTATGATTGAACAAAGATTAGAATTTACACTCCGTAGGCATGTACACTGTTAAAACTTTTGGTTTAAGTTTGAACCAAAATTTGCTACAACAGTTGCTGCAATGTATGAGACTGAACCAAAACTTGGTACGACAGTAGCTGCAACCATACGATGGTGAAACACACCATAATCTGGTAATTCTTGTTGAAAAAAATGCATGTTGAAAAAATGCACCAAATCATGATAAATAATTTCACCGTCATATGGTTACAAATATTGTAGCACGAAGTTTTGGTTTAATCAACACTTCGTAGGCATGTACACTGTTAAAACTTTTGGTTTAAGTTTGAACCAAAATTTGTTACAACAGTTGCTGCAATGTATGAGACTGAACCAAAACTTGGTACCAACAGTAGCTGCAACCATACGATGGGTGAAACATACCATAATCTGGTAATTCTTGTTGAAAAAATGCATGTTAAAATGCATGTTGAAAAAATGCACCAAATCATGATAAATAATTTTACCGTCATATGGTTACAAATATTGTAGTACGAAGTCTGGTTTAATCAAGTATCAGATCATGGTAAAAAGTTTCACCACGTTTTGGTTGCAGCTGCTGTAGTACCATGTTTTGGTTCAACCTAACACAAAATTCTTAACAGTGTAACTTAAATAAATTTCTCAATTATTTCAAAGAAAAAGATTTTTAATGTTACGTTTTCGCAATATTTTTGTTAGGTACATTATTCTAAAAAATGCTACTATTTTTTAAACAGCCACATAAATTTCAGTTTACTTTAAATGAATATCGTATTACATTCGTTAATAGATATGGCTATGAAATTTATGCACATAGATTAATTTGATTTTTATTATTTTTTTTTCAGAGAAAAATATTCATCATAACATGTCCTCCTTTGCTGAAACTGCTGCACTTGGATATTTAAAATCACAAGCCATCGAGTTTGTAAAGTATCCTTTAAAAACAATTTAGAAACTAGGTATTGAAAAAATTTAATTTTCAGTTAATCGATTTGAAGCGCGTTTTGTTTCTTACATTTTTGAAGTATTATAATGCAACTCTATGTACTGCTGTTTGTTAGTTACCCTTGTCGTGGACACCATTTATGTGTACTGAAAAAAAATCTTTATTCTAGCTTAATATCTAACTTATAAATTGAGTATATTTGATTGAGTATATTATAATATTTCTCACAAAATTTCTTACAAGAAAACATTCAAAAGGTGTCATCTTCAAAAAACATTGAAAAAAATACATGTGATTCTACTCTTCCTAAAACACCAGAGAGTGAAAAAATTATCGGCTGAAATGAATTACAGCGACCACGAAAAATTATCAAAATTAAGCATATTTGGCGATTTCACATTATTAGGAATTGATTTTGAGTACTTGGTGGAGAAACAAAACACGGTTCTGTTCGCACACGGCAATCTCGGTGCTAGCGAACAGAACGCCTAACTTCGCTAAATCGCCAAATATGCTTAATTTTGATAATTTTTTGTGGTCGCTGTAATTCATTTCAGCCGATAATTTTTTCACTGCTTGGTGTTTTATGAAGAGTAGAATCACATATATTTTTTTTCAATATTTTTTGAAGATGACACCTTTTGGATGTTTCCTTGTTAGTTAATATTACAAGTGCCAATGAAAACACTTTGTTCGGCTTCATTTTTCTTTTTACAATTCTGGTGTATTAAAAAATGATACAACCTTTTTACTTGTCATTTTCTACTACATTTAAGAAGATGATATTAGATTCATGAATATTTTCTAACTCAGGTTTTTGATAGATTTACACGTTTTGAGATGTCTTCAACACAATTTGATTATTTTTAGAGAATGTCTCCGTGTGTGTCGAAATTTTGTAAGCGCTGTATTTCACGACCAACCTTGGTATTTTGTTGGACTTTAAGCTAAATTGGTTCTGGTTACATTTGGAAATAAATCGCTTCACAGGCGGTGATGTCTTTTTTTTTTTTTTTTTTTTTTTTTTTTTTTTTTTTTATCATTATTATTTTGATGATTTTAACATGGCAGTACAGGACAAAATTTCGTATACATGTACTTGTACATAATGAGAATTATTTTTAACTTTTCAACTGAAAAAAAAAAAAAAAATAAATAATTAAAATACAGTCAAACCTCGTTAACGCGAACACTGTTAACGTGGATTACTTTTAACATGAACTTTTTCTACAAACCCCGTCGAAATGAAGATTAGTTTAGTTATATGGATATAGTTATAAGCATGAATTACTGATAACATGAACAAACTTTTTATCCCCCTTGAGATTCATGTTAACGAGGTTCGACTGTATATATATATATATATATATATATAATGATAATAGTCAACCAGAATTTTTATCTTTATATATATATATATATATATATATATATATATGTAGGGCAACCTGGGGGGGGAGTCCACCTTGAGGGTGGTAAATTTTAATTATGGATATTTTTCAACAGAACTCATGAAGGTTACATTTACGTGCTCAGAGCGTATATCGGAAATTGGTGCATGGAGTGTATACAGATTCTCACACTGTAAAAAGTATGTCCTATTTGCTGCCAGAAATTCTCTGCAAATTCAGAAAATACGAGTAAATTACGAAAAAATTACGTTGTCAGAACGTATTTTCTCAAATTACAGAGAATTTCTGGCAGCAAATAGGACATACTTTTTACAGTGCAGTTTCATCCATTTTCTTTATTTAAACAGAAGTAAAATTGTTAAATTTTTGTTTATTTGTTCCATTTCATGAAATATTAAGTTTTTTCTTAAATATCTGTAGAAATTTTAGCATTTTGTAGGTCGTGAATCCCTGAAAAAAATGCAAACTGAGAAAACAGAATTTAAAGATTTCAAATCTGTTAAAAATATACCAGAAATCATAAGAATCGTTGCTTAAATATATATTTTATCGAACAACCCACCGTTAAAAAAATCCAACTTTGCTGCCAGAAATTCTCTGTAATGACAGAAAAATACGTTTTGTCAACGTAATTTTTACGTAATTTACGACTATTTTCTCAAATTACAAAGAATTTCTGGCAGCAAAGTTGCATTTTTTTAACAGTGAATTCAGTTTATAGATATTAAATGGAAATATAAGTTTTTATATGGTGCTTCAATGGTGCCGTCAAAAGTTCCCTTAAAGACAAATTTTAATCTATAATTAATTTCAATATTTTTTTGTAGATTTGTTGGTAGTTTGTCCAATATAGTTTCTTAACTCATATCAAAGTTATAATAAACGACAAATCAGTCGTATTTATCCAAAAGGAACACGTGTCGACTCAAGTAATTACATGCCACAGGTAGATCATACATTATACATACCATTTTTATTTTAGATTTAAAATTTTCCTAATGTTGCATATGATGCATTATGTTGAAGTAATTTATTTATTTATTGCTTGACTTTAGATCTTCTGGAACGCTGGTTGTCAGCTGGTAGCGTTAAACTTTCAAACAGCCGATCTACCCATGCAATTGAATCAAGGAAAGTTTGAATATAATGGTGGATGTGGGTAAGTTTTCCTTCTTCAAATGTTTAAAGTGATAATGACTGAAATGTTGGAATAATAAAAGAGGTAAATACAAAATTTAAAGCGTGGATAAATTTTCTCTAGGTTATTATTTATTTATGGTCTACAATATCAACAATAACTTAAAAAAAAAAAAAAAAAAAGAAGAAGAGAGAGAATTGTATACATACGTGTAGCCCTTGACGTGTGCACATAACTTCATCAGTGAATTGCATAAAATTTTAATCTATTTGACGA
Organism: Salticus scenicus; assembly: GCA_963930645.1. NCBI lineage: Eukaryota > Metazoa > Arthropoda > Arachnida > Araneae > Salticidae > Salticus > Salticus scenicus. Next base: position 127,646,518 of record OZ005648.1, on the reverse strand, counting down.
GGAAAATTAATGTGATATTATTTTTGATCATCTATTTAATATAACAAAAATTTTTTCCAGGTATTTACTGAAACCAGATTTTATGCGGCGAGCTGATCGATCATTTGATCCCTTTTCCGAATCTCCAGTAGATGGTGTAATTGCTGCTGAATGTTCAGTACGAGTAATAGCCGGTCAATTCTTGTCTGACAAGAAAGTTGGAACTTACGTAGAAGTCGATATGTATGGTTTACCAGCTGATACAATTAGGAAAGAATTCAAAACAAGAATGGTTCCGGCCAATGGATTAAATCCCGTATACAACGAAGAACCGTTTGTATTTAGAAAGGTGATTGATTCAAATAATAAATTGGAATAATTTGCAACAAGGAATTTTTAGACTTTTAAGTAACTTGGGAAAACATTTTCTTTTTAGGTTGTATTGCCTGATCTGGCTGTAATCAGAATTGGAGTTTATGATGAAAGTAATAAGATTCTCGGGCAAAGAATATTGCCTTTGGATGGTCTCCAAGCAGGTGAGTTAGAATTATTTATATTCATTGTAATCCATATTTTTTGTCAGTAAAATTTCTCCAAGTGTGTAAGTCTAAAATCTTCATTTAAACTATCAGTAAGGATTATACTAATTAGCTATCGATATTTTTAAAGTAAAATAGTAGATAAATTAAAAGCAATTAAAATATATATAAAAAAAAAATATATATATATATATATATATATATATATTAAGTTTTGCATAAGCTAAATTTATTGAAAAATGCTAGAAAACAAACATTATTCCGTTTTTCAAATGATTATCAACTTTTTTACTCCCCTGTAACGCTGTGTTTTTAATCTTTGCAAGATTTGATATTGCGTTTCCATTCTATGTATGAACATTTAAATCGAAAAAAATATAAAATGATCATTTTCGAAATAAATATATATATATATAAAAAATAACAAAAAATATAATTTTTTTTTTTCATCCTCCACGCACTTTTTAGAGATACTTTAGTTTGACATTTCTTAAATAGATTTTTTTTTTTTTTTTTTTTTTTTTTTAACAATTTTCAACAGGTATAAAGTTTCTTGAAAACTTTGGGAAGCAGAATTTAGTCGGTTTGGTTCAATTCAGTGGCCCAATATAATTTATTTAGAAGCATGGTTTCTTTTGAAAGTGCTTCATTATAAGTAACAGAATCTGGTTTGCGATTACCTTCATGTTCACTCAAGGAAAAACTCAATTCTAAATAGTCAAAGTAATATTTCCTCACACCTTTTATTTACTTTGATTTGTTTTAATTTAAGCTTGAATATTCTTTTTTTTTTATGTTGGCATCTATTTATACACGATATAAATACGATAAAAGAATCAGAAACACTGTGATTAACTCAAATGATGACAAAACACTTCATGATTACTACAGCCAAATTGAATGTTTTTAGCAAAAAGAAGATTTCATTTAAGTGGGCGCATATTTTAGCAACAGGCAATATGACTGATATAAAAGCTGGTTGATGTTTGGGTATATTAAAGATAAATCAATTATTTATAAAATACTCAAAGCAGAGGAAATTTTTTACAAATACACGCTTTTATACCTGCTTTTATACACACACTTTTATACTTCAATACTTCATAAACCTGTCACTATAGCCAACGGATTTCTGTTCACCATAAGATAACATCTTCGGGCTTTTATGTATGTATATATGAAGTCGTTCATAAAATGTAAAAGGATATGTTGTTATAAATAAATGCTTTAAATGTGATGAAAAAATTGGGAGGGAAAAAAAAAAAAGAAAGAAAAAAAAAAAAAAAAAAAAATCTGACTACAGTTTTCTACATAAAAGAGATTGTTTATTTTATTGATTTTCTTAGTGTTAATTGTAACAGCATCATTATTCGGAATTATGTTATTGTCTCATTTTGAAATTTGTATTGCACAGGATACCGTCACGTTTCTCTGAGAACTGAAGGTAATTTCCCGATGTCACTGGCTATGCTTTTCATCTGTGTAGAACTAAAGATTTATGTACCGGATGGTCTTGGCGGTAAGTGCATATCTAGAACATATAATAAATTTTAAGTTAACATTTTAGAAATATATTTTAAAATAAATATTTTATGTATAAATAAAAAAATATATATATATATATATATATATATTTTAATTTTCTTAAATAAATATATATAAAAACTATTTTTGTTGAATAATTTTAGTTTTAGACACTTATTAAATTCAATGTTTCATAATTCAGATTTTTCTAGTTTAAAAATTTAAATTTGATAATAAAGAAAATATGTTTATCTTCTAAAAATTAAAAACAGGCAGCCTTTTTGCCTAGAGTCATATTTTAAACTATTCTCGCCTAAAAAAAAAAAAAAAAAAAAATAATATTATTTTAAATTTTTAATGCTAAAAATATTAAATATGATATTATTTATATAAAGCTTAACTCAAATTAAACGTTTAATATTAATTTAAGCTTGAATCTTCTCCCTTTTTTTTACTGTGACAATATCCAAGTAAAATTTTAAAAATGTCCTATTAAATTCACTTTGAAATGCTTGATTCTTATAATATATATTTATCTTGTTTAATGTTATTTTTTAATATTTAAATGTACCGCTTCCTTTTTATTTTAGACTTGATGGATGCCCTTTCGGATCCAAGAGCTTTCTTATCTGCTCAAGAAAAGCGAGTTGCTCAAATGAAGGCAATGGGTATTGATGAAACTGATGTACAAACGCAAGGCTTAAAGCTCGGAGGTGAACCTGGTGCTAAGAAACCTGGAGAAAAGGCTGCAGAAAAGAAAGGTGTGGTAATTGTATATATATCTTTCGATAGTGAATAGCGCACAAGTCGTCGGGGGGGGGGGAATCATGATTTAAAATCTTTAAGTATATATATATATATACAAGGAGTGGCTATTAAATAACGAGACTCTTGCTGTAAAACATTTTATTTTACATTTATACATATTTAGTTATTATCACATCCTTTAGTTATTATTACATCCTTCCTCTATCCCTACAACTCTCCATGCCAATTTTCCATTGTTTGAAACAGGGCTGTAAGTCTTGTCCTGTGAGCTCCTGCATGAGGCTTGCCGCTTTTTCTTTCACAGCTTTAACTGACTCAGACCTTGTTCCTTTTAATGCAGATTTAAATTTGGGGAACGGATAAAAGTCACATGGGGCCAGATCAGGCGAATAAGGCGGATGGTCTAAAACTGGGATGTTGTATTTGGCTAGAAACGTCTTGACAGACAATGACGTGTGAGCCGGCGCGTTGTCTTGATGGAGAACCCACGACTTGTTTTTCTACAATTCGGGTCATTTTTTCCTTACCCGGAGTTGAGCAGGCACCTCAGGATAGTAATGTTGATTAATAATTTGGCATTCAGGAACCCAGTGAAGGTACACAATACCATGAATGTCGAAAAAAAAGGATCACCATCGCTTTGATTTTCGGTCATCATCTCCAAAGTCTTCTCAGCCATCTTGGAAACGGTTGAACCACTCATAAACTCGCATACGTGATAGACATTCATCGCCATAAACTTGATTTAATAAAAGATAAGTTTCACTAGCGGTTTTTCACGTGAAATTCCACGACAATTCGTTGCTCTACTTTTACACTTATCACGTTTTCAGCAAAACGAAGCAAACACCTCTTACACAAACGAAGGTTACGGCCAGACTAATATCTCTACAAACACGGGAGGTGCAGCAATCGAAAGAGAAGGCTTTACGCTGCACAGCTGTCGGTTGTTCGAATTTGGCGCATATGTGGTTCATCTGTAGCAGCAACAGTCTCGTTATTTAATAGCCACACCTCGTATATATATACAGTCGGTAACAAAAGTGTCCGAACACTAGCAAAAATTCCTATGTAAAAAAAGTACTCTTCATACGGTTTTGTTAAATAAATCCTTGTCGGATCCTGTTCATAGTCAGTGTAAGAACATGATTGGATAAGGATTTATTTAACAAAACCGTATGAAGTGTACTTTTTTTACATAGGAATTTTTGCTAGTGTTCGGACACTTTTGTTACCGACTGTATATGAAAATTGTAACTAAATTGTTTAAAAAAGAAATTTAGTAAATTTTAACATAATAAAAATGTGCCAAATAGCGTCGCAGTCGTCAAATGAAAAAGTACCCATTGCCCTAATTTGCTGCTTAGTGTTATCTACGTCACTCTTTTAGTTTTCATGTAATTATAGATTATTATCCGTGCGAATATTTCCATAATGCACGAATATGCAATGTATTATCATATTTCTTCATGTTATGAAAAGCTTTAATATTCGGATAAATTACGAATTTTTAAAGTAGACTGTTAAAAAAAATCAGTAGAGTTATTGTCAATATCATAAAATTTAATTAGAACTAATACGACTTCGTTAGGATGAAAATAACCTTCATAATACACGTTTAGCTATGCGAAATTTTGCCCTATTCTATAATGTTAAATTTTTTTTCATGGGATAAAGATGATGAAAATTGTCCAAATCGATGCAATTAAAAATATCGAGATAGTTATTATAAATGTATAAAAGTATAAAATACTTTTAAAATAATATCATTCAGTAGTTCCTCAAACATTATTTAAAAGCTTTTATAAAAATTTTAAATTTTAAACTTATTTTTCTTGAGTTCCAAATTTCAGGAATAACCAGCTACTTATAATGTTCCTTGGTAGTTTCTTTCCATACAATCCTCTTAAAAATGTGCATAAATGTTAATCAGTATATTTCTCACAAAATTGTGCATTCATTTTGAAATCAAGAAATCATTACATTTATTACGAACTCTCAAACCCAATCGCAAGACAAAAATTCATGAAGGCTTCAAAATTTACACTTTGTTTTCGCTTTTAACTGATGCTGTAATTGAGATATACAATTGCAGATGTACGATATGATGTACAATTAGATATATGATATACAACGAGATATACACAGCTGCCAATATTTTAATTTATTCCGGAGTACTTTTAGCCCCGCCTTTAATTCGCACCACTTTATTTATAGAAAAATTTTCTTCAATACATAACTTCGATAAAATAAGAAAAAATTGCTTTTAAAAAATAAGTGGTACGAATTAGAGGCGGGGCTAAAATTACTCCGGAATAAATTAAAATATTGGCAGCTATGCATACAGGATGATTATAATTAAAGTTATGATTTCAAAACGCTATAATTTCAAAACTTCTTTTGAGAATGACTTGATATTTTACCAGAACAATTGTTAAGCCATAGCCTCCTAAACTAGATGCCTTCCGCGTGGCTCGGTGACTTGACTGTAGACAGCGCCACCTGGTACGGATTGTGCGACTTTTTTATTCAACTGCCACCAAATATTTTTAAAAATGGGATTTGATATACATAAAAGGCGAACAGAATCGAAGAAACGTCGATTATATACATCATATATCACTTCTTAAAATTATTGGTGATAGTTGAATTAAAAATTCTGCAATCTGTACCAGGTGGCGCTGTCTACTGCTTGAACTGTTGCCAAGTTTCCGAGCCACGCGACAGGCATCTAATTTTATGATTAGGCAATGGAAGTTTGTTTGGCAAAGGAAAAAAAAAAAGTTCCAAAATGTACCGTTAATTATTTGTAAGATGTTTGTTTCATGAAGCTTCTCTTTTACTCTTGTCGCTATTACTGTTTCTACTGTAAACACGTATTCTTGTCTTTTTGCTAAAAAAGTTGTCGTAAACCCATACAGTCTATTGTTTTCTACTATTCTATTCTATTGCTGACAACATTCCTGCGTATAATGAATCAATGGACAATATTCCTGTGACGTCACCGTAGGTAAAATCGCCGAACACGTGGTCGATATTTTGTAAACAAATTAGATTCAAGATGCCATATTATTGTTACGCATAACATTTTCCTAAATATTTCTGCAGTGAAACTTAATAACAATATTCAAACAAGAACAAAAGAGAAATGTAAACAACTGAATCGAATGATAAAGTTAAGACTATTCCATATCGTAAAATTTTAGAACATTTTATGTATACACACACACATACATATATATAATGAATAAAATATTAATAAAAACATCTTATACACACACACACACATATTTATAGACATCAAAGCTTAAATAATTAGAATTTCAATCATTTTAATAAAGGAATCTATTAGATGGAACATTCATTTAAATTTGTTAACATCGCCACAGTTCACATGACATCTTTTAATATTACATATGTTGATTAAGATTAAAGTATATTACTAAAACTGGATTAAAAACAAAACAAAGTTATTACTATATCACTCTTACTTCAATTTCATATAATCTGTAACTCTTAGAAAAAATATTGCAAGATAAAAATTTGCAAGCCACAATGCTTTGCTATGGTAGAGTTGAGAATTTTTTACCGAAAACAGCTGATTTTTTATAGTCTCGAACCCAAAGGAGGAATATGGTCCATTTAGGCATTTCTTTTGAGATTACCTTGACAGCACCATCTATAGGCACATTTTATAAATACTTTTTTCCTTCGCCAAACAAATTCCATTGCCTAACGATTGCTCAAGTAAAATATCAAATCGCTCTGATGGGTAGTTTTAAAATTATAGCGTTTGAAATCGTAACTTTAATTATAATCACCCTGTCACACACACAAAATAAATAAATAAATAAATAAAATGAAGATTTAAAGTAGTTTAGAATTTGCATATAGAGCATTTTGAAATTGGGCTTTATTTTGTATTATTTATCCCATGCAAGAAGCTTTTCCACCTCTATAATTACTTTTTATCCATTAAAATATGCTCTATAGATAAGAAATGATAGATTTTTATGATAGTACACGAATTAAGAAGCGATAGAACGTAAAGCAAAAATAATTTCAACATTCCTTGTGTTCATTTAAATTTATAATAACTTACAAAATTTCAAAATAGAAATTTGAAATTCAGTAGGGTTCTGTTTACTATCGCAAGGAATATTTTAAAACTGGTCCGACTTCTTTACAATCATTCGTTTTTGAAATAATGCCAAATTAACAAACTATCTGTATAACAAACTGACTAAATGGAGGACACCACATCGGCTTTGTGTTTTTTGGATGCCTTTTATCTTAAAATGTTTAAAGATGTAAAAAAAAAACCAAGGTTGAAAATTTTCACGAATGTCAAAGTCACTCATATTTATAGTGTGATGTAGAACTAAAAATAGAATGTTATTTCTGTCGGAGTTAAATCTAGACGCTGTATTGTGACTTGATATTACTTTATGAAGTGGCTCTGAAATATATATCTACTGTTATATATATATATATATATATATATATAAAAGACCATATCGTTTAACATGCAATTCTTATTAAAAGAATATACATATATATATGAAAAGAATAAAGAATATAAATAAAGAATATACATATATATATACATATGTATATTCTTATTAAAAGAATATACATATATACAGAGAGAGAGAGAAAAGGTAGAACTAATTGGATTAGGATGATTAGCTTAAAGTCGATTGATTACACTAGAGGTCTAGGCCTATTGCTGGGTTGCCCTCGGTGGGGGTCTTTCGACGGGGTCCTAGCCTGTATTTATGGGAGTTTCGAAAAAAAAAAAACCCACTAAAACCTATGAACGGCTGGATCGATGAGCACGACCTGGGACTGAAGCCGGCACTTCCCATCTACCAGGTTTGAGCGCAGAACCGCTCGGCCAGTGGTGGGGCATAAGTGAGTTAGGAAAATAAGAGCTTGTTAGAAATTAGCAACTGCTAATTAAAATTAATATAGTCACGTTTCTGACAGAGAAAATTATTCAAATTTTTTGAATAGGAAATACTTGATTTAAAAGTTTTTTCATAATTGTCTGAAAAGACATTTAATAATTAAATAATAATGTAAAATTAAATTTATTTAAATATGTAACAATAAAGTTATTACAAATATTTATAATAAAGCATTTAATAACAAAACTTTCTTCAAACGCTTTTTTATATAATAAGTAATTGAAAGATTTGAACAAAAGTAAATGGATGTACGTAATTTTTCGCTGTAAATTATTGTGTTTCAATAAATAAATAAATAAATAAATAAATAAAAATCTTCTTTTGCAGAAAAATATTTCCTATTCGCCGTTTTACATCTGAATGATTTTTATCTTGATGAATGAATAAGTCTAAGTCTACAAATTTCCGAAATTTTAGCTTGAATTGCATGCGCTCTCTTTGAAAAATAGCTTATAAAATTTTGTTTGTAAATTAACTTTTTGACAGACTTACCAAAGTTTACTTTAGCATTGCTCGTTTCAAAAATGAATATTTGATTCGTCTATTACTTATTAATCTCAATTTTATTATTATTATTATTATTATTATTATTTACATAGAGGAATTCAAAATGGAACCCATTACACGAGAAAGTTTAAAAGAAGAAAAAGCATTCCAAAAACTGAACAAGAAGTTCCAAAAAGATATTGCTACCATGCAGAAAAAGCAAGCAAAAGAAGAAGCAAATATGATGAAAAATCAATGCAATGCAATTGAAAAATATGTGAAATCAAATAAAAAGTAAGTAAAGTAAATAACAAGCTGTTTGTCTAGCATTTTTTTTTTTCCACTCTCGCTTTTATATCTGTACACCAGAAGTAACGGACAAAATGTTTAAAAATGTAATTTTTCAGGAGAGCAACATTTTTATTTTTTTCAACCTTATTTTTACAACTTTTTGCCTGTTTCTTTGTAACTATCAGTAATTGGTTTATGATATTTTTACACATTATTAATATTATAATGTACTAAATGAAAATACTGTTTTTACTAATACACTCTCGTGCTAATACTTTTCCCGAAAAAATGAATATGGTGTCCTTTACCCCCTGGGTACAAATATTATTTTATATTTCAGTATTTTCTGATATGTAAGTCGATATGGTATGTAAGTCAACTCTGATTATTCAAGCCCAAAATGCTTTTTTTTTTTTTGGGTGTGTGTGTGTGTGTGTGTATATTCAGTGTACAAATCAAATCGGTTACTTTGTAAAAATTGTGAACGCGAAGTGAAAACAGATTAATAGTGATGTTGCTAGATCAGTTTTAGAAAAAAGTAGGTTTGAAATATTGTTCTCAAATCTTTCTTTTATCCATATTTAGCAAGCAGATAAAAGATTAAAAACGTTTACCATTTAAATACTTGAGTACATGCATTGCGTTTTTATGCATGTAGGCATACATCTAAATTTTATATAGCGGAATCTTTCTCACTTTTTACAAGTATATGAATACATTTTAAAATTTCATACAAGTCCATGGTTACATTTTAAAAATACAAAGGTAACATTTTTTTGTGCAATAACTTTTCAATATTTTTTCCTTGTTTTAATGAATTTTTATACCGAAAGAATATTCTGTGACAGACGTTAGGAACTAAATTATAGTTCTAGTAAAAGTAATTTCATATCATTCTTATAAATTCTAGTTCCCTTTGCTAACGAGTTCTAAAATCCCTTATTGGAATTCTAGAGCGTTTTCCCATGTTAACGTAGTCAATCTTATTTAAAAATCTCTGCAAATAAATGCGAAGTCAAGAAGCGAGTTTTAGTAACTATAATTTTAATTTATGACCCATTTCTAGGAAATCAAGCAAGAATTTCTGGCAATACAAAGGATTCATAACATTCATAGAAATCATAATATTGTTTCCCCATTTAGAAAAGTATAGGCTAGAAATTCTTAATCATTTCTTCTATCCAGTTTATTTGGTTGTCTTATAGGCATAACTCGGAAATTTAATAAAAAAGAACCACAAAACTGGCGTTGTAAAAAATATTACTTACAAACTTTGAATAAACACCATAAAATGCAATAAACTCGCAACAATTGTTTCGGGTCGAAAAAACACACGACCCTTCATCAGGCGAATAAAGTAAGCACGAGTGCTGCAGTCAAGGCGGCAACGCACTCATGTTATCGTAGCTCCCATGTTATCGTAGTCAATCTTATTTAAAAATCTCTGCAAATAAATGCGAAGTCAAGAAGCGAGTTTTAGTAACTATAATTTTGATTTATGACCCATTTCTAGGAAATCAAGCAAGAATTTCTGGGAATACAAAGGATTCATAATATTCATAGAAATCATATTATTGTTTCCCCATTTAGAAAAGTATAGACTAGAAATTCTCAATCATTTCTTCTATCCAGTTGTGTTGCCGCTTTGACTGCAGCACTCGTGCTTACTTTATTCGCCTAATGAAGGGTCGTGTGTTTTTTCGACCCGAAACAATTGTTGCGAGTTTATTGCATTTTATGGTGTTTATTCAAAGTTTGTAAGTAATGTAACTCGGCAATCTATATTTCTAGTTTAAGGATTCAAGAAATGACTATACTTATTCGTTCTAGATGAAGGAATAAGTATTATATATATATATATATACATATATATATATATATATATATACCATCAGGCTAAATAAACCCTAAATTACATCTCTTTCAATTCAAGGTAATTTTTTCTCGATGGTTCAGTTTATAATTTAATTATTAATTCAAGGTTATTGATGTGTTTTTTGTTCTCTGGAAGGTATTCTGTTTTTATTTCTTTGAAAAATATTTTGGCATTATTTCATCTAATTCATTTCAGGTTATTTTTCTTGTAGGTTCGTGCTATCAATTGATATTTTGCTGAAATGCATACCAATTACAGAAGACCTACAATTCTTCGCTCAATGCTAGTGAGGATAGCACTTGAAAATGTCATATAGCATTATGAGCTTTTAAGCACAAATTCAGTTTTGTTCTGTTTTGGTCCGATTTTCTTTTCCTCATCTCAAAATTAATAGGTTCATTTCATAACATTGTTCTGTTTTTCCCCTTAAAATAATATCCTAGTGTCAACTTTTTTCCCTTCAGAATATCATTACACCGTCCTATTTAATTTTCATCAGGTATTGAAGACTTAAAAATTAAAGTAAGTACTACTAATAATCTTAAAAAATAAATCAATTTAAGATATCTAGTTATTTTGTTTGGCTTGTGTATGTTTCTTTGGTGAATTACTTGACTGTCTGTTGTTCGTTCTCATTCTTTTCTTTTACTATAAAAGGATTATATATATATATATATTCTTTTCTTTTCACTGTAAACCTTTGTTCCTTCTATGTTTGGTAAATAACAATACTACTCTGAAATTTAAGAAATGATTTTTCCCAGTAAGCCAAGTGCTGAAGTCACTTTAAATTTCTTACTATTCGCGAATGCTCCTTGCTACTGTAATGATGCACTCGTGCGTAGTTTTTTCACCTTCTGTTATATTGGCCTGAAGTAATTTTTGAGAATTTTTGCAATTTATAATATTTATTTATAAAGTTATTTATTTACTAAATTAACTTTAATTTGAATGTAGTCAAGTCAACATATAGATAGATGATTCAGACCGAAAATTCCTCGAAACTTAAAAATGTTAATTTATCCTTTTTACATAATCAGCTATGCGACTAATTGCCGTTTTTGAAAATAGTTTAGCCATTAAAAAAAAGAAAAGAATAGTGAACGTTAAAGAGTTAAAATATTACTTGTATTTGATCAAAAATATATACTAATGACTGTTATTATTTTAATACTAGTATATAACCCCGTCAAAAATAACGGAATGTGAAATCAATTAAGGTAGTGAATCAACGAATGCTTTACCTGCTTCACTGGACACTATATTTAAAAGGGACTAATGTGCAAGTTGCACCTGACGGGACTAATATGCAAGTTGTATCTGACGGGACTAATGTGCAAGTTGCACTGAACGAACAAACTATTTCTTTTAACGAAAATACCTACTAACCTAGGACGATAGGTCTAATATAACGCATCGTATTATATATCATATTTATCGTAATATAACTCAGTACTTATTTCGCTTCCTTCTTCGACTCGTTTTAATAAATAATTTTTGTATGCATGGGCAAATTTAATATTTTTAATTTTTCACGTGAAAACATTATTTCATCTTATGCCCCCCCCCTAAAAAAAAGTATATATATATATATATATATATATATATAACAATAACTGGTAATTTTTTTTGGCAACAATCATAAATTTAAATGTCCAATTTCGAAATTATTTTCATATTTTAATTAATTCTAAAATATCTAATCAAAACTTCGTTACAAATAAGGTACCAAATGAAAGGTACCATATTTGTAACGAAGTAACCTTAGGTACCTTATTTGTAACCTTATTTATTTTAACTAATTTGATAAGTATGACGTCACAATCAACTGTTTGTTTATATCAGATAAGTACATTATCATGATTGCAAGAAAATAATGCAATAACTATTAGCCCATAATTTTTATGATTGAATTTTATATTACATTTTAATTTTATCCTCCATGGGTATTTTAGAATTGCAATGGTAGTTATAAATTTTCGTTGAAATCTTTTTACATATTGAGATTAAGGGAAAAGTGCAAGCACAAAAAATGTTCAGTTTTGTAAGATCTTTCTATTGATGTAACATTTATGCAGATTAATAAATAAATAAAAATAAAAATACATAGCATTTCTAAGGGGAAAAAATGGCTACCAAAAGTCTCTGTTTTGAAGCGGTCTAAACCGGAATCGTTCCTGACAGAAGATGGTCATTATTATTATTAATTAATTTTACATCAAAAGTTTTTGAAATATATGCAACTTTTATATAAAACGTATCATTTTACTTTTTCAGTGCTGATCCAGCTACGGATAATAAATTAAAAGACATTGTGACAAGTCAGACTCAAGAGTGGTCACAGTTGATGGAAAAACATAAGATTGAGGAATGGGAAATGCTGAAGAGTCATGCCGCCCAGACAGGGGAGCTCTTTGAAAAACTCATCTTAGAAGTACAAGCAAGGCAATTGAAAAAACTACAGCAAAAATTTGACGAGTTAGTGCTAACTTTTTCTTATTTAAATATCTGAAATTATGCTGTAAATGATGAAGTCAATTAACTAAATTGTCATATAGGGAAAAAAAAAAAACTTTTATACAGGGTGTTCTAAAAAATTGAAAGACGGTTTAATATTTTTTAACTATTAGAGATAAGTAGGTGGCAATGTAAATTGAAAAAAATGTCCAAAATAAGGTAAGATATAATATAAGATTATATTAAAGAGAAAGGAAAAAAAAAAAAAAAAACGCTCATTAATTTTTAAAAGTTCTTTTTAAAATTTTTTATTGCAACCCCCCATATGCAAATTTGTTCAATTAGAAAATATTTATTTTCCATCCAAAATCATTTAGAAATGCAGCATTGCTGATAGAATTAAATTACTTAAGCGAAGTATTTTTCCTAATGATAAAACTAGTAAAAAGAAATAAAAGTTTTCTTTTTCCCTTTCTTTATTTTCACGAATTTTTGTAACAGGCAAATATAATGGTTACAAAGGTGTAAGTTTTGTAATATAAATTTGTAAACAGTATACAATTGGGTTTTTGAATTACTGATAAATCAGCAGTCTTAATTAAAAAAAATTAAAATCGTATGGAATCGGGCTCATTGCTCAAAAATAGGATTATAAATGGATTATATATACCGAAATTAGTATCTCAGGGATACCAAATTACTCAGAAAACTAACTAAGATAAGATGAAAGTAAAAAATAGTAAAGATAACCGCTGTTAACTACATGACTAAAACGAAAGAAAACAGTAATAAAGTCTATGAGAGACCTGTATCTAGCAGTGGATTTAAAAGAAATTACTAAGTTGATGATCACGATAAAATAAAACTTAAAAATATCGTTTATTAAATGAAATAATTATCGTAACCATCGTAACATGCTAATTATTTTTATCCCATGTTAATGTTGTGAACAACCGTTTCATTTCTCTTTCTCTTTTATTATATTATATTTATTTTTTATTATCTAAATCTCGAATGAGCATTGAAATTATTACTCAAAATATTACATTAATTAGGAAATCAATGGTATTTTAGACTGAAAGAATGCTAAATGTAATTTAATAATAATAATAAAAGTTTTTTTTCTTTTTTTTTTTCTCCTTTGTTGTTGTTTTAATTTAAGAAATGCATATATGATTGTTATTACAATTATCAGAATATATTATAGGTAATCATTATGATAATTACTATTATCGTATTCTTCATAAATTTATTCACCAAGTAACATTTATTAAAGTAATAAATTTGATTATCTTTAGAAATAATACATTGTGATATAAGCATTTTGTCAAATAATGTTAGAAGCACTTAAATTTAGATTTCAAATAATATGTAATATAATCCTTTGTTTTTTCTGCTATTTTAAATTAAGAAATGTATACATAAATTATCATTGTTATTAAAACTATTAGAATACTATCTGTAATCATTATGGTAACTATTATTTACATATTCTTTAAGAATCTTCTCACTATGTAACATTTATCTACATAAAATATTAAAATTTGTTATATCTAGGAATAATACTTTTTGCCATGAGTGATATGGTAAGATATTTTGTCAAAGAATGTTTAGAGCAATTAAATTTAGACTTTAAATATATTTAGCATATAATCAGGTTCTAAAGTATATATATATACATGTTAAATCATATTGAATAAGTAGAGTATATTCATATACCTAAATAATATATTTCAGTGAGACCAAAGATATGAAAGCGAGACAAGCAAAAATATCTGTTGATACTGCAAAAGAAGTTGCTGGAGACAATACTCTCAAGACCAAAGCTGATAAAGACAGGTAAGATTTCATCGTTATAATGCCAGAGGAAAACTGAAAGTCGTATATAATAAATGAGATACTTTTCAAAAATTTTTATGAGAATAAATGAAGTTGAATATTTAATATTGAAATAAACAAACTCAAATTATCTCTCAAAATTTGAATTAGTTAAAATTTTTAAAATTTTGCACTTTGAATTGTTTAATAAATTTATAGATTTTTCCAAATTTGTTTACTCGTGCGAAAAATTACACATTAATTCAAGTATATATTTCTTTAATTCTAATTGATAAAGAAGTGAAAATATGTTCATTTGATAAAAGTTTTCCAACGAAAAAATAACGAAAGAAATTCAAAAAGTTAAATTAGCCAATTAGAAGTTTTTGTTGTTATTTGTACTTATTTTCATGTAATTTTTGGTTTATTTTATTAAATTAACAATTATATCAATAGATATGTTGCAAGTTCGGACGTACAACAATAGAATTTTGGTTTAATAAAACTCCATAGTTTTCGAAATCTGCTCTGCGAATAAGGCACATTCCCTGAAGGAATATTCTTCTATTTTCGAGCATTTTCCTTCTTGTATTTTTGTCAACGTTCATTTTATTCGTGAAAGTTTTCAGTTAAGGTGAAAATTTCTTTACTCTTGTCGATAATAGATTTAAAATATTTCATTATTGGCGATTGTGGGTATTACTTTTCATTAAAGCGTGAGTATTAGGGTTAAATTCATATACATATTAACTATTCCTGGTTATATTTTTTATAAATCTTTTGGATGAATTTGGCATTGATAATATGTTTTTGTTGTATTCTAAATTTTATTACGATATTTATATATGTATATAAACACATAAAATAGTTTGAAGGGAAGTTTTATCACAAGTTTCGATGTACTAGTTTTGATTATTATGACACCTGCTGTCAAATAATTCAAAGACATTATTATGATAATTCCTGAAATGTCATTTATTTAAATGTTCGTTTATCACATAAAATGGTGTAAATTGCATAATTACACGTAGTTGCATTCTGTGAGAGTATTTTTCATTTCATTTTCCTTTTAATGAACGGAATAAAAAATATTCTTGCATTTAACATTATTACGTTTATCGCTTATATATGTGATATTTGGTCACGTCATGTGCTCTATGATACTCTGATATATAATTACAATTATTTTGTAGTCTAATATTCATTCACTTAATCTGTTAATTAAGATATAGTATAACAATACGTACATAAAGCATTAAACAAACAACACAGAAAATAATAAAGGTGACAAATTTATATTCTCTATTAAATTAATAAGTTATCAATAGATATATGTGTTTTGGTAATCAGCATTTTCTTAAATTTCAAAATCTATATTTTCTATTTTTTTTTTTTTTTTCAAAAAATGTTTTTATTATTAATATTTTTTTAACTACCATACTGTAAGTGCGAGCTAAAATATAAAAAAGAACTGTTCAACGAAGTAAATAAATAATTTATTAAAGCTATAGAAAATACGTAAGTCCAACACCAGCAGAGAACATATGCAAAACATCTACTGTCTGCATGATAAAAACTTTTGTTTCCATATGTTACATATATAAGAAGGTAAATACAATCCGTTTTTAATGATGAAGACCATGTCCATGAGCAAGACCGTGTCCATAGGCAAGACCGTTTCCGTAGGCAAGACCGTGTCCATGAGCAAGACCGTGTCCGTAGGCAAGACCGTGTCCATGAGCAAGACCGTGTCCGTAGGCAAGACCGTGTCCATGAGCAAGACCGTGTCCGTAGGCAAGACCATGTCCATGACCAAGACCGTGCCCGTAGGCTAGACCATGTCCATGAGCCAAAACACCGTGGTTCAAAACAGCTCCATGAGCCAAGGGAGCAGCATGGGCGACTACTGGAGCTACATGAGCAGCGTGTGCAACTGGTGCTACATGGTGTGCGACTGGAGCAACTGGTGCAGCATAAGGACTGGCAATTACTGCTGCTGCAGGAGCACTGTGGGCAGTACCAGGTTCATTTGTCTTGACAACTGCTCTGAAACCATGTCCATCAGCGACATAATCGACTTTCCTAGCTCTTCCGTCGATGTCGTGAATGGTGTAGGATCCTTTTTTGTTACCATGGCCATCACCAACTTCAGAACGTGAGTTGCTAGCACCATGTCCATCGACAATATCGTAACCAAAAGCATAATTTCCATGAGCCTAAAAATAAAATTAGATATTTTAAATAAATTTTAAACGCATACTTTTACTTATATATGCATAACTTTTACTTATGCATACTTTTACATTCAGGTTTGAAATAAACCAAATTTTGATGATATAAATCATCATGTCAAACGTAACCACTAATTTTTTAATACGTATTAAAAAATTATAATTATTCCACTTACGTCTTGGTGCCTTGAGCTTGCACTTTTTCCAGTGTGAGCGAGGGCAACTCCATGAACTCCATGAAGAGCTCCAGCGTTTGCAGCCACAAGGGCAGAACACAGGATGAGAATCTAAACAAAAAACATTACATTATTAATGATTCATAAAAATAAATGCAAAATTTAGTTTTCTTACATGCTTAGTTTTAAAGTTGTTCATGATGTGTCGTAAAACTTTCATAATTTTAATTAACACATTTTCAAAATAATTTAAAAGACAAAAAAGACATATTTATTTGTATATATATATTAGCAATAATTTAATTGTGAAATTTTCAAACTGAAATAGTTCTTAAATTAAAAAAAAATAATAATATGTTTGTCTCTAATAATTAGGTACATTTTTACATTTGAGGTCAAAATTTACATTTGAATATTGTAAATTAGAGGCTGTAAATATGTAAACTTTCATGTGTATTAATTTTTGACGGACACATATTTTTGAGACATGTTATGAAGTTTTCTTTTTTTGATATTTTTTAAAGGGGAAAATAATTTTGTCAATGAAATAGTGGCACATCAATAATAATTCTGTTTACCACTATCGTGCGATTGCTTTAAAATTTTGTTTCTAAAATAAAAAAAAATTAGTATGTAAAATCTACTATCAAAATAAGAATAAATTTTTCAAGCCAAATGAACATAAATGATTTTTAATGTGAAGTGAAATTTCTCACGTTTAAAGCTAGTATGTGTTGGTTAATATTGAAAAATAGTTATTATATTATGAGACAGTATGTAAAATTTTTAAGAAACAGTGTAAATAATTTCCATTGTAAAAATAAATTCAAAAACCATATTTAGTTTCGTTATATTTATGAAACTAAATAGTCACATGCTTTAAAAATAATATTTTTAAAATGACTATAATATACTAAAGTAAAAGATAACTGATAGAAGATTTTTTAAGTTAACAGTTACGCAATAATATAATAATAATATATTGTGATATTCAAATGATTTTTCACTAGTTTCATGTAGTTATATAGATTAAATAAGAAATAGTAAGAAAAATGTCAAGTATTGATATATATATATTTTTTTATATAACATTCAGCTAGGGGCGTGTACGAACCCGGATTCTTCCACCCCAATTTTTATATAATAAAATTTTACTTAAAGTTATAAGCTTATTTTATGACAAAAATTGCTATAAAATTTTACTGGTGACTGTATAATATAAGGAATGTACGAATCCCTCTAGTTTTCAATTAAAGATTTTTTTCAGTGATAATTAATTAATTTCTGTTGAATTTAGATACCAAAAAATGCTTCTAAAAATGAAAAATTCATACTTAAAAGTGACTATTTTTGAAGTTTCATTATCACTTTCACTCAAGAAATCTTATCACTGTTTATAATATATATATATATATATATTTATAGAGTGTGTCATATTATGTGAAGGTATTACAAATATTACATTTTTTTAAAGGGAAATTTCATCTAATATACACACATATGTATTCGTATTTATATAAAATATATTGCAAAAATCTAGAACATGCTATGGATATGATAAAAATAACAGTCTTATAAATTTCATTTTGAAAGAAAAAATTTAAAAATGAAAACAATTCACAAAGAATAATTGTCCCTGATGGTGTTATGGTTGTTTTTCGGGATTTTTCACAGCTATTATTTCATAGTTTCTTATTTTTTCATCAAATGTTACATTATGCTTTTTTCAATATGTAATCTTCGTTTACATGTTATTTTATTATTATTATTATTTACTACGCTGACTTGTTAAAAAAAAAAAACATCAAAAAAAAAGTTTTTACTTTACAGAAAAAAATAAACAATTTATATTTTAAAAATACTACTCTTTATTCAATAAACAAAATTTTGAAAGCTATTTTTTAACCCGTTAACGTCCGAATCAATTTTGCGAAATATTATTAGCTGATTTTTTACTTCTAAATTAATATAGACAACTGACAGTAAAATATATTAACTTAAAGAATTCTTCTGATAGTTTTAAATTTAAAGCCTATCCTCATTTATTGACGTTTAGCGAGAAAATTTCGAGATTGAAAAACTTTGAGATAACAGTTTAATTTCTTATTATATGTTGACAAAGATCTCGAAAGTAAAGTACTATAATATATATTATTATTCAGCTTGATTTAAATTAGTATACCTGCGCAAAAAGCAAATATATGTGCGACGAATGAAAAATCATAAAATGACTATCCAAATTATGAAATAATAATTAATAGTAGGCACATAAAACTTTCAGGGATCATTCAGAGTGACACTATAAACTGTCACTAAAGAGCAGAAATCATTCCAAGAAACCACAAAAAATATACGTGCCATTTTATTAGCTGTCCTCAAATGAGGACACTGGGCGCTAACGGGTTAAACATGTCTAAATGCTTATAAAAATTATTATTATAAAATTTAAACGTGATTAATAAAATTGAAACTTTTACTTTGATTAAGCAATTTAAATTGAAGGTTCTATTTTTAGGAGTAAGATATTGTCGTTTGAAAAAGAAGGGGAGAAATAGGAAAAAAAAAAAAAAAAAAGAAATAAACTGTATCACTAGTATTGTAAAATGGTACATTAAATATGTTTCAAAATATTTGAATGGTATTATCAATTGAATGATATTATCAGATAATTGTCAAAAAATAAAATGGGTAATTTTTTACGCCACATTTAAAATAAATTAAAAAGTAAATAATAATAGATTTTCTTATAAATGATTTTAAACAGCTGTATTGAATTTTTTAATTTTTCAAAACCCAGTTTATGATGTATATATATTTATTAAATAAAATAAATTTTTAGTTAAAATACACACAATATCTTTAAGTTGGGAACTTTAAGCAAAAAATCTGTTAATTTATAAATATTTATTTTACATTTAATGTTAGTTATATGCAGATATTCGTATTATCCTGCTAAATATAGCATGTCAATTGTAAATTCGTTGTGTATTTAACTTATATACTTTCGTAAGCTGGATAAGTGTCAAATATTCTGAATTTTTACAAAAGATTTATTTTGAGGTATTTTAGAGAGAAAAATATCTTTCCTATATTTAATGAAGCACACCCATAATTTTAGATTGACAAATATATCTAAAAGTTACTATGTATATATGATAAGTATATTTCTAATTTTAAGCATTTATATCCAATTGATTATGTGGTTTATTATCTTTTTTCTCTTTCACAAGTTTAATGGTCCTTTTTTATTATCCTTCAGGTCGGCGTAAGTATTTTAAGTTAATATGGTAACTCATTGGTTCCTTATCTATATCGCAACTTTTTGTGTCATTCTTTCCTCTATGTTAAATTCAGTTCTATATTTTAGTGTGCTGTTATTGTTTTAGTTCTATTAATTGCTAAATTTTAAGATTAAATTTTATTACGTTATCTATTATATATATATATATATATATATATATGTATATATATCACTTTTCATAGAATTTATCATTTTAAAGGTCCCATTAAAACTTATTAAAGGACCTGTGCATACTATGTGTGCTGATTTTAGCGATAATAGTAAGGCAAACGCATACTTACTTACTTAATTAAAATATAATTAAATAAATAAATAAAATAAAAAGAAAAAATAGTTTTTCAAAAATTACTGTGCATTTATTTTTTTAAATTAAAAATTTCAGCAATTATTAATTTAGTTTGGAATATTGCTAAATTTTATTTTTTAAGTTAAAGTCAGAATACATTTGGTATGTAACAGAATTAGTTACATAATTAAAAAAGTTAAAGTAAATATGTATATATATATATATATGCATAATTTTTTAAAACGTAGCAAAAGCCGAGAAACATAAGATTTTAGACCCCTAAAACCACTTAGACCAATAAGAATAAAATTTCATAAAATTAAATTCATCTGTGAAGACAGTTTGTTAATTATTGAAACAATTAATTTTACTTAGATTACTGAAACAACCAACTTTACTTATTGATTTTTTTTTTATTTAATTGAATTTAACATCAAACTTACCTTAATATTATTCCTATATGGTTAGATGCAATTAAAATAAAGTTGCCTTTACGATAAATCGACACAAACCAAAACAAAAGAAACAAACAAACAAAGAGAGAATAAACCAACGATGACAATTAAAACACTTATTATGACAAATTATTTTTGAACTGAGAAAAGCTCAGAATACTGAAAAAAAAACTTTTCAAGGGATATTGCAAATTTTTAAAATAAACTATAATAGTAAATGAAAATTTTAAATCTACATAATAATAATAATAATAATAATAATAATCCATTCGTAATTAGTAATTCATTTAAAATTCAGTAATACTATAGATTTTTAAAAAATTAAACTAATTAAGTTTCTGAATTTCATTACTTTTCGTATAAAATTATATATATATATATATATATATATAAACCGATATTTAAGTACTATATTTCAATAGTGAAAAATTTTCGTGATTCTTGCTATTTGCATACTAATACATTACGTAAGGGAATTTAAGTTTGAGTTACATTACCTTTACTGTAGATTATTTAATAAATAAATAGTTAAGAAACTTACTTGAGCGATCATAATGAAGCTAAAGTCACTCGAGTTTGAGAACTGATAGTGCACAATCGGTAATCGCAACTTTTATACCAAACTTTGGAATGCAGATACCCCCAAAAAAGAAAACAAGCTTCATTCCACTGAAATCGAACGTAGAACAGAATTTGAGGGGTGAGGTCAATGAGAAAAAACAACGAGTTTGTGTAGCCTTGAAAAAAGATTACTTTCTGTCACATAGAAATAGAGCAAACGTAAGGTTCAAACCAGTTGCATATTTTATTCAGTTAATAATCCCCCATAATGATCTGAAGGTCAGAGTTACCTGAGGGTGTGTCGGCAATATTTGGTGAGAAATACTGAATTTGACAAAGTTTTGAAGGACTGATGGGTGTAAATAGGTGTTTCTAACCCGTTTAGAGGTTTGAAAACCAAATAACAATTACTTCCGCTTTCTGCAGGCAATTTTGTCTACAATTCGTGTAGTTTAATATATCATTTCCATTGTTATATAATGTGACTTGTTTAAGAATTTCCTTCTGTAAAATGGTATGTAATTTAAATTTGTTCGTAATTAAAAAGGTCTGGGTAAAAATTAAAAACTAAATTTCTTAAGTGTAAATACGAGTTAATAAATAAGAGTTAAGTGTAATTAAGAGTTAATAAAGGCAACTAGTTATAAGAATTTCCAGTTATAGGTGAGGCACATGCCCAGGGGCAATGGAGCTTACGGGAGTCTGTGCATTTTCTGAAGTTTATTATTTATTTTATAAAATTCACCTTAGGGAACCCTTACGCATTGTCACCAGAAACCTTTATATGATAAAATTTTTTGTATAATAATGGTGGTAGCAAAAAAAAAAAAAAAAAAAAAAGGCAGAAATTTGATCCCTCTTTGTGACTGAAACTACATGTGCCATGGAACTACCCTGTTTCAGAGCATTAAACTTGCATTTTATTTATTTCAATATACTTTATAGATATTTTTAAAATTATTAATACGTTTTCGTTGTTGATTTGTTTATTTTAAAGCCCACTATCCCTTAAATGTAGGGCCCCACCGATGGCCGAGAGATTCTGCTCTTGAAACTGGTAGACGGGAAGTGTCGGGTTAGAAATCAGGTCACACTCATTGGCCTAGTCCAAAGCTGCCAGCCCTCTGAATGATTTCGTACTATTATTTCTGGAAAGTTTTTTTCCCTTTATCTATTGAATAGGTCTACAAAAATAAATTTGGCGAAATTTGATTTGATAATTTTAGTTGATACACACACACACACACACATATATATATGGTGTACTTAAACCGGAAATAAATCCAATTTTTCTCTATCACGGGTAGATTTTTGTCAAAAATTCTGTGATTAAACAGGACGACATTTATTTTTTCTAGAATTAGAGGTACAAAATAATCTGTAATCAATTGGAAGTTTTCCTGGACTTTCTCCTAAACTTACGTAAATTCCGGCTAGGACCCCTTAGAAATATCCCCGTGGAAGACATTCCACCCAGGCTTAAAATACTTGAGTAGTTAATTGGCGTTAATCCTAACGCCAACACCAGTTAATATAATAAAAGTTAAAGTCTTTAACACAATGAATGTATTTTAAATTATATTCTCTATAATGAGACACAATCATTCGTAACTATTTTTCACTTACATGTACTGTATGCATGTTTGAATTTTACGACTCTTTTAGCAATAGTACTGACGAACTGTAATGTTTTATAAGATCAGTTTTATAACAGTTTATTGTTTCGCAGTATATTTTATTCTTTCGGATGCATTTATATATAAAAAAAATTAATTGCTTAGAATTAGAATATTACTCGAAAATTATTTGTTTTGTTCAGGACTTTTTAAAAATATTAATTAATTTGCTTTAAGCTATTACTTATGAAAAGATATGCACAAGTTAAATTTTATTTAAGGTTAATTATAAAGTTAGTGTAAGGTTACCTTTCATATGTGCAATGAAGAAAAGAATTTAAGTGGAGGATATTGAGTGAATAATTTAATATTGAGTGGAAAAGTAGAACTAATTGTCCTTGGAAAAAAAAAAAAAAAAAAAAAAAGTCATATTTTTTATAAACAATTTCAAATTTTAAATATAATCTAAAACTGTGTCTAAAAACAATTCCTTTTCTTCTAATAATGTTATTTTATACAATATTTGGAAACTAAAAAATTGCATTATATATATATATATATAAATCCCGAAGAAATTTTGTATAATTTCTTTAAAACTATTTCTTCTTTTTTTTTCTATTAATTGTAAATAATTGCTTTTCCATTTTTTTAAAAAACTTTATTAGAAAAGAACTTTAGCGTTATTTAGAAGAAAAAAAAATTAACATATAGAAATATTGCATTAATGTTAATAAATGGTTAATTAATTTCGTATTTTGTGCATTAATCGAACTCTAATAAAATTAATGTAGTGTATTTATTTTTCTTCATTTATAAATTTATTTTCATTTGCACATAAGATCTGCTGTATAAGAACATTGACTTATTAAAAGGAATATGAAGCCCTCATTGAAAATTATTTATTTATTTATTTATTTATTTATTTATTAATATAACGTTTTATTCACAAAAGAAAAACTTTTTATAGTAACACATCTAAATATTATTTTTTGAAGTAAGCAAGTTTAAGTATTTGAAAACAACTACAAAAAAAAAAAAAAAAAAAAAAAATCCTGTATAGAAAATTGTGAACAATATATTTAAAAAATTACAAATTCAACGATCTTTTTTTTTTTTCGATTTGGCACTGAAATATAATTTTAAAAAAATTCATATTTATACTTATAGTAACGACATATTTTTCTTCAAAAATAATGAATATTTGAAGCTTACATAATTTTCTGTCAACAATTTTACAAAAGCAATGTCATTTAACAATGTTGAAAATAGATGTTATTATATTAAAGGTAACTTTGCAGTCAAAATTCGATGTGAAATATTACATTTTTTATGAAATCTGTGGATACACTTACATGTTTAATTATTTTCACCTTCTATATTTAATATCATTCTCTTTTTATGGTTAAAATTTTCGCATTAAACTTAATTTTAATTTCTGATAACGTTGACTGTCTTTAATATCATATGAAGTTTAAGCCGACGAGTTTGATTTAGTCACAATAAGATGGATTTCTCAGACGTTTTTTAAGAGTAACTGTTTTCCTTTTAAACCGACATAGTTATTAGCATGCATGTTTTATAGCAAATATTTTGCGTTATATTTGATTTCGATTACAGAAGACTAATTGTGAAAATAAGAGCACGAATATTGGGAAACATTATTTTCAGAAACTGGTTTATTTTTTTGAACGACGGTGAAATACCGATTATTCAGGTAGTTATTTTATACATGCCTATAACAATAGCTTGTAGTTTTATAGGGCAAAATAAATTTTTGGTTAAAATAAGATTGGATCTAACAAAAATATCACGAGGGAAAATACAGGGAAAGAAAAAAAAAAAAAAAAAAAAAAAAGATATTATAATCTTTAGCATTTAGACTAAATATATAGGAAAGCTCCTTTTCCTCAAGTGAATGGCTGAATGACTTTTGCTTAACAATTTTTCGTTCATGATTTTAAAATTTAAAATTGAACAGATTCAATTCAAAGGATTATTTTTTAAAACATTGCTTATATTTAGGTTAACTAAAAACGCATTCTTCTTATGCGTTGGA
Organism: Salticus scenicus; assembly: GCA_963930645.1. Lineage (NCBI taxonomy): Eukaryota > Metazoa > Arthropoda > Arachnida > Araneae > Salticidae > Salticus > Salticus scenicus. Next base: position 127,621,128 of record OZ005648.1, on the reverse strand, counting down.
ATTTCTTGACAATCCTAACATATAATCCTTAATATTTCTTAAATATAGATAAACTTTTCAAACTTTTTCAAGAACTGGAATAGAATTTCTTAAGAAATCTCAAAACTTACGTTTTTTGTATGTAAATTATATTTTATTTTTATGTAAGATATTTATTTTTACTTCCATTACCCTACTACCGTAGGTAAAGGAAGTATTGTATTCGGTCCAAAAATTCAATATCGAGTTTTCACCTGATTTACACGTTTTAAGGCCTCCTGAGTCCAAAAAAGTAGTTTTCGGCAATTGGTCAGTGCGTGTGTCTATATGTGTGTGTATGTATGTGTGTGCGTGTATGTGTGGAATCTTCTGGCTACCATACCTCCGAAACTAATAAAGATAAAACTACGAAACTTCAGAATTGATACAGGTCTGGTGTACAGATGAATTTCCCAAATTTTGGTGAAATTGGAAAACCGCAAGTGGGTCATCGTAAACCGGAAGTGGGACCGGTAAGTCCGTATCTCAAAAACAGCTCTAACGATTTTCTTCAAAATTGTTATTAAACAGATGTCCTTTCGAATGATATAGTTGGTTAGTTCAGGAAAATTGATAGGCGTGTCCTGTATAAATAGCTCAATTTCAGGTCTTGCAAGTACGTTCCTTTAAAAATGGCTGTACGGATCTTTTTCAAACTCGCCATATTAACTCCCTTTTAAATATCATTTTGTATGTAATTATTGTTTTCCGGTCAATAATTGAGTAGGTCAAGTTTTAGTAAAAGTTGGTGTCTCAAAAACGGCACTAACGATTTTCTTGAAAATTGTTACATAAATCCATTTTAGATACCATTTTTCATGTATTATGTGGTTATTACAGAAAATTAACGGTCATTCTGATTAGATAGTTCAGTTTAGATCTCGGTAATTGGTGTTTAAAAAAATAATTCTATCATAGTTTTTCTTTCTTATTTTTTAACTCTCTGTGTAAACTCTGTTTTACATGTTTTTAGACGTGTATCAAGTTTCTCTCACTGGAAAAAAAAAAAAAAATAAATAAATAAATAAAAATAAAAAAATGCATATAATAATCTCCAAAAAATGCATATAATACGTGTAATAGTGGGTAATGGAAATCGTGTGGTTGTTTCACACCAGATTTTTTAGTATTTCATTGCGTGCGTTATCGGTAGATGCAAAGTTTTTAATAGTAATAACAAGTATTGATTAGTATATACTTTTAAAATTATGTGACTTTTTTCATGAAATTTTTACATACAATATTTTATCCTATTAAAAATATATCATTTATAAGAAAAAAGTAATCACTTAGAAATTTCTCTTCGACCTCAAATTTATGGATTGTTCCATCGTGACAAATTAAAAATTTATAATAAGGTATTTATTTTACTTATAATCAGATTTAACCTTTTATCTATAGCATTATGAAACAGACAAAAAACGAGAGTAATTGTTAAAGATATATGTAGTAAAAAATATGCATATCACCTCACCATAGTAATTAATGAGGATTTTATGAAGTGGTACTCTAGTATACCACTGGTACATAGAGGTGGAAAAAGGTATTTGGACCTTAGAAAAGTGTTAAAAAGTATTTATTTTTCATGTTCTTTATAGTTTACCTAACATTGATGGGTGATTTCTGAAGTAATATAGGAATTAAATGTATAAAACACGCGAAGATTGGGAAAAACGCCAAGCAGAAACAGCGAGAGTACTTTATAAAATCCTTTATGGAACAAAAACAGCTACATGTAGATCAAGTGCTTTGTAGTGAGATTAAAGTGAGGTATATATGTGCTATTCTTATAAACGCCTTTGGCGTTTATTCCATAAATTTGATTTTATACGCTTTTAAATGTAATGATCCTGCAAAGTAGCATGCATCGGTAGATAAAAAGATAAAAGCTGCTTATTGAAAGTTCTCTTTCTTTCTTATAACATTATAACATGTTCAGATATTATAAAAAGAGCCGTGTATATTAATTTAAGAATTATTTTTGAATTATTATTATTAATTTTTTTTTTTTATCCATAAGGTAGAAAGTATTGTTTTTGGGTCAAACATTCGAAAGTGAGCTTTTGTTATATTTACATGTTTTGAGGTCCCCTGAATCCGAAAATCATGCACTTAGAGGTTCATCTGTGTATGTGTCTGTGTGTCTGTCTGTGTATCTGTCTGTCTGTCTCTGTGTTATCAGCATAGCTCAAGAACGAATGAAAGCAGAAAGTCCAAACTTGGTATTTTAAATGTGTGTCATATAGGGATGCTACACTAAGCTTTTCGTTGAGATGAAGCAAATGAGTCGTGTACAGGGACACCCAAGAGAATTCATATACATTACATCTATGGGGGAAATCGCAGGTAAGTAGAGTTTAACGTCTATAGACTGCACTAAATCAAATGAAATTAATATATATATATATATATATATTATATGCGTAAAAACATGTCTCATGTAGATTATGGTATAGAAATCATTCACTGTTCGTTTACAGGGCTACGCAAAAGAACTAGATTATAGTGCTACAATAGTTGAAAATTGGTGGAAGTGTATTTCAGGTTGTGCCGTGTATTATTACTATAGGATTATGATTAGGTGCACATGAGGTTTGTACATAATCTTCGAACGATATTCAGAGCTACAAATGTTTAAGCGATAACATTCTTTTTTATTGTTAGTGGATGTGCTTTACTATAATATTTTACCATGTCCAGGAAAACTGCTCAGGAATTGAAATAAATTCCTCATAGACATATAATAAATAATGTATGTTTTTAAGCTAAATATTTCTGATTACCGAAGTGAAGGTTTTTTTCTTTCTATCGCGTAATTTTTTCACAAAATGAGGTTAAAGATTTGAAGAATTGGCACAGAGGCTATAACAGAATCGGAATATTTTTTGTATAAAATACATTAAAATAGCTTGTTATTTGCAAATTATCTTTTAAATGTGTCTGTTTCTTTACATCAAAGCTCTGTTTAGAGTTTTTTTCACTTGTGCACGGTTCGAGAGTACTCTCAATGCAGCATCGAATGATAATCTGCTAACAGGTTAACATTCCGTCGGCTCTGATATCTCCTTTCCATTTCTTTGAAGTCTTATGAAATCATTCACCTCGTTCTTCACTCACATCGCTTAGATATTCATGGAAACAATTGAGATGGGAGTTCAGAAAATGCAGTTTTAAGCTCATTTCTGTCTAAATAAATAAATAAATAAATAAATAATGAATAAATAAATATAAAAATTAAATAAATTTAAATAAATAAATAAAAATAAACATTTTCTGTCAAAAATAATTAGTGATAGAAATTTTTGAATAACGTTTCTTTAATGAGCATTCAAAAGTACATTAGAAAAATACATGTCTTTGAAGAAAAAAGTCATCGCAGATCTGCCTTAACTTATTGTAAATGAAACTTTTGTCACGATGAAATGGTCCTTATTGTCCTTATTAATTAATAACAAAAGAAATTTACAATTTGATCAATGCCACCAACTAATTTGACGAAATATTTTGGACTCTAAAGACAGTGTTTTCAATGACATGATATTACTGTTGTTCTTGAAGGTCAACAAATGAAAACTTTGGAGGTGTGGCAAGGCCGAATATATAATTCATAACCTCTGATTACGTACTTTCTGAAAGTATGCACGGATATTATTAAATAAACCGGGTTTATGATTTTATTTGCTTTTTAACGCTTTGTGTATACAAGGAAAATAATTTGCACCAAAATGTGGTGAGCTGAATGTTTTGCTTCCATTATCCGACTACCGTAGGTAATGGAAATATTGTATTAAAAAAATTCGATATCGAGTTTTCACCAGATTTACACGTTTTAAGGTCTACCGAGTCCAACAAAGTAATTTTTGGCAATTGATGAGTGTGGTGTGTGTGTGTATGTATGTGGGGAATCTTCTGACTATGATATCTCTGAAACTAATAAAGATAGAACTACGAAACTTCAGAATTGAGACAAGTCTGGTGTGCAGATGAATTTTCCAAATTTTGATGAAAATTGGAAAACCGGAAGTTGGACCGTAAGTCTGTATCTCAAAAACGGCTCTAACGACTTTTTCAAAGTTGCTACAGTGCGAAGCAAAATTTTAGACAATGAAGAAATTCATGCAGATTTTGAAAAAATATTTAATAAATTTTCCTAACACAGCTTGAATGTAATGTGCTGTGCATATAAACAATATTTATAGCAATGAAAAGTAGTACTGAACATATTGCAAGTAATTAAATGGTAACAAAAATATAATATACTGTCTCAAAAGTTTAGACAAAAATTAAATAAAATCTAAATAAACAATTTTTAAAACCTAATTGTGCATCCGTGCTTCTGTATTACTTCATAAATACGACATTTCATCGAAAAAACTAAATTTTGCATAGTTTGGAGACCGATGTCGTACTATGCATTCTCAATAGATGTCTTGAGTTCCTGTACAGAAAAGTATTGCCTACCATTGCTATAAACTTTGCGAGACATGATGCCCCAAAGATTCTCTGTAGGGTTAAGATCTGTGTTACATGCTGGCCAGTCGAGAACTCTTATATTATGAGGATTAAACCAAGATTGTGTATTGTTTGTTTGCAGTGTGAATCGAAACCTTGTCTTGTTGAAATTGCCACTGAGGGTGCCCTGGAAGCAAATGGCATCAAGTTCTTTTCTAATTAATGTCTTTGTATAATGCTGTGATATTTGACGACCACTGGTAAAGGTCAGAGATACTTGTCCATTATAGCAAATGGCTGCCCAAATCATCACCGAGCCCCCTCCTTATCTGCGACTGAAAAAACCTAGAGGTTCCTTCCGCAATCATGCCAGTACGATGACCAGACATCTGGACCATCTAGATTCTACTTTTTTTCATCGCTAAATATGACTGATTGCCATTTCTGTCCATATGACATATGCTTTCGAGCCTACAATATTCTTTGTAACTTATGATGTGGCTTCAGAGCTGCTTTCTTTTACATTTTGCTACAAACTGTTGTTCTTTTCCCCACAATTCATCTACGAATCGTATCCTTTGATATAGAGAGTCCCGATGACCTTTGAACTCCACGTACACTCATTTGTTGGGTACAAGCTAGTCTTTGTATCAGGCGATCCTCTTGTATATTTTTTACACGTGGCCTCCCAGATCTACATTTTGCTTTATATTCACAACCACGCGATAAAACTCGATGAATAGATTTCTTAGATCTATTAATAATTGCCAAAATTTCTGAAACGCGTTTCCCTTCAGCTTTCAACTGCCAAATCATTGAAACCTCATTCCCTTGAACTTTTTTAGCTCGCGGCATGTCGACTACGAAGCGTTATCGTTTGCAGAACTTAAGTACTCAAAATCTGTGACATCATCGATTTTAAATTTGCATATGCCAGCAAATATTCACAGAAACTCATGATCGCGTCTAAACTTTTGCGACAAGCACATTTTTATTTTTATCACAAAAATTAAAATTATAGCAAATCAAACGATTGTTTTTTGACTATAGCATTTTAAAGCATATTTTATATATACAGGTTTTTGTAATTCTGACGTCATAATTCTAAATTTTAAATATGAATAACGTCATTGTCTAAACTTCTGCGTCGTACTGTATATAAACACTCTAATAGGTGCCCTTTCGAATGATACAGTTGGTTAGTTCAGGAAAATTGACAGGCATCCTGATAAATACTAGCTCAATTTCAGGCCTCGCAAGTGCGTTCCTTTTTAAAACGGTGCACGAATTTTTTTTCAACTTCGTCATATTCACTCCCTTTTAAATACCCTTTTATATGTAGTTATTGTTTTCCGGTCAATAATTGAGTAAACGAAGTTTGGATAAAAGTCGGTATCTCCAAAACGGCTCTAACGATTTTAATGAAAATTCTTACATAAATCCATTTTAGATATATTTACATTACTTTCTCATGTATTACGTGGTCATTACAGGAAAAGTAACAGTCATCCTGATCAGGCAGCTCAGTTTTAGATCTCGGAAATTGGTGTTTCAGAAAAAAAAAAAAAAAAAAAAAAAAAAAACCTCTACCATATATAAATATATATATATATATATATTAGCTCACTATGTGAACTATGTTTTATATGTCTTTACACGTGTTTAATGCTTAGGTGTCTACTTCGTTAGGTCAATTTTATGTCTTTTGATCACATTGTCTCCAAAAAGTGCTTATAATACGTGCGATAGTGGGTAATGGAAGTCGTGTGATTGTTTCACAGCAGATTTTTCCTTCTTTTTTTCAGAAACATTAAAATATTGCAAACAGTAACACTTTTACGAATCGATATGGAAGCATAATAATCCCTTTAATTTTTAAAGCACTCCATGTAGCTAGGAAAATTTTGGATGAAACGACGGCAACGACTTGCGACAAAATTGTCCTTCTTACAATAGTTTTCTGAAATTATTTTTTATTTTATTTTCATGCCACAATATTGTCCAATTGGTATTTTAATGATAAATAAAGTGCATTATTTCTGAAGAAAAATATACAATACTTATTCTTATCATGAAGAAATAACGAAAATATTATTCTTTCAGAAATCCATCCCATTTAAAAATATATATATATATATTAAAAAATAAATAAATAAATAAATAAAATATTTATTGTTTTATGTACTATACACTGAAAAAAAAAAAAAAAAAAAAAAAAAAATCTGTGACTGACATCTAGAAACTAAATTCTGGCTGTAGTAAAAATAGTTCCATGCCCTCCTTATAAATTCTAATTTAGTATCTTTTATAATTTGATATGGTTTTCCTGTCATGAATTATAATTTCATCCAAATGTTATTAATATTTTAATTTCTGATTTTTATCTATTGCTATATATTTTCAATTATTTTATCATTAGCATATGATGTAGTCATTTTATGCTTAAAAATGTCTCAAAGCTGTAAAAATGTTTTCACAAATGGAACATGAAACTGTTGCAATTGTTCACAAGTTTTTCAGTTCTTATTAGAATTACACAAAACTGATATTTTGTTTCAGCTTTAGGAAATATTTAAAAGAATACTCGTAATTAATTGTGATTAAAAATTTATGTTAGTGTACTAATATATACCAGTACTAATATATACTAACATAAGATAATTTAATTTGGAATTTACATATTAACATATAACTTGTATTAAGAAATCCGCAAAACGACATTTTATAGAATTAAGTAATTATTTAGATGTATCTTGGGATAAAGTATTTAATATCATAAAATTCTACAATAAATAAATAAATAAATAAATAAATAAAAAATAAAATAAAATAAAATAAATAAGTAAATAAAAACGGAAACGTTTTAATTATTTAATTATCAGAAAAAAAAAAAAAAAAAACATTTGATTGGCTTAAAGAAATTAACTTTTTCCAAAGAATGCAATTTTTGGAAACATTTTTAAGGTGTTAATATGTAAATTCTAAAATAAGTTATCTTATGGATCGTGAAAGAGCACCGAATTTTTTTCGATATCATATGCAAAATTTTTAATTATAATTATTACAATTTAGAGTATTAATTTCATAATTTTCCAAAAGCTTAATCAAGCCTTAAATATCATGAAAAATTGTATGCAATTTGAACCAGAACTAAAAAAGATTGCTATCATTTGAAACAGATACATTTTTCGACTGTAATATGGCATTATAAAAGGTATGATACCCCTTATAATGTTGCTTTATTTCCGAAAAATACCTTTGAAAAATCTACTGTAAAATTACAAACCAATTCCGTGACTCTCTTGTGATCGTATTTGACTTTATTCTCATTTAAAAAATATGCTAATGATAACGGAAGCATTAATTCTTTCATTTTTTTTTTTTTTCCGATTTTTCTCTTCTAGTGGTATTAGAAGCAACTCAATTTAGGTGTGAAAATTATTTTCGAAGTGTATTTCCTGATGGTTGTTAGATAGAAAATTGTTCAAGGCTGAAATCGTGTTACCAAAGGAGGCGTAGCAAGGACATTCGTTCCCTAAGAACATGTTCTGAAAGAATTATCTAATGTTCAGTTATCACATAGTTTTCGATATAAGGAATTCGCAATTATTTCCTCGGTAGTTAATGCGGTCACTTTTATTTTATGACATTTTTTTAAAGTGCGCGGTTGGTAGAAAAGAGATATAAGAATTAACACTAGAATATTAATGTCAGTACGAAAACGGATTATTTATAAAGAAAAGAAAAGAAAAATTCCAATTCTTCATTTGTGGATTAACCTATATAATAATTGCGTAAAGTGAACATTTCATTAAAAACAAATGACAAGGAGAAAAAATGCTTTTAAACTTATGGGAACATTCAGCGTAAATTACTTAAATCTTCAAAATTTGAAAGTTATTATATTTAACACAGATTATTTCTGACTGATTGAGGTTTACTTGTCACACACATATATATATGAGATGTTAAATGTGGTTCTTTTGTCTGTGGAAGGATTAAAAGATTTTTAGTTTCAAGGCAAATTAAGAAACAACGTTGAAAACTTGAATAGTTACTTAGTTTTATTAAAAAAAAAAAAAAAAAAAAAAAAAAAAAAAAAAAAAACTTTTATTAGTGCTAGTTGATTAGTACAATCAGTATTCATTAAGAGCTTTGTCCCCATTTTATAGTTTACAGTAAAAGAAATTATAGAACGCAAACAACTTTGAACATTTTGATAATTTTTTTTTCTCTACAGAAATCGATTTGACAAGTTGTCAACAAAGTAAAAAATAACTTTTACTAATTAAAGGTTCATAAGAAGTTGGTGTGGGAAGAAAGTTCATTATAAAGCAAAACTGTGATCTAACTATTTTGATATAAACAAACTATTAAAGCTGTGCTGTGCATGGAAACTGACATAACAGATTATGGCTAACGAAACAAATTGTTTTTATTAAAACCCACTCTGAGAACGGGAAATAGTATTACAAAAATCAAACTTCTTTGAAAATTTCAATGAAATGCTCGGAAACGTTTATTCGAAAAGTCTAAATGATATTACTCATCTGAAAAAGCTGTATATTAGAGAGTTTAATTAATTTTAAATTTTATTTCAAATTCTTTGCGGTAACTGCTGAACACTCTAGTACACAATAATATGATGATAACTATATTTATATTAAAAATAAAAATGTTCCACTACTGCTATAACTAAAGAAAGATATTTTCAAAAAAAAAAAAAAAAAAGTTAAAAAAATTATTTTCTTCTAAACTATTTAGATGAACTATAAACAGAAACTGGTCTGTAAGCTATATAGCGATTAATACATTACTATCTGTCTGTAAATGTTATTATATATTTTTTTATTATCTTCATGTCAGTCAGGGAGTGTTTAAATTGTTTCATTTTTAACTTAAAGTTTATAATAAGTACCGTAGCAAGTGTTTGCTTTAGTAAGATGTTCGAGAAAACTTTTCCCTTTTTTTTTTTTTTTTTTAAATTTTAATCCTTAAACTAAAATTAACTGAGATTCCTCACCTTTAGGGGAGGGGGAGGGGGGGAGCACTTCATTATTCTCTTACATTTCGTTCGGAAGGTTCATTTGTTCAACAGATTGTTGACTGAGTCCCTTTCTTTACACGATCTATTTAGTATATGTATCAATATATATTGTAAATTTTCCCGTTTATTAAGGAATCAAGTACTTTTGAAAGAAGATGATATCAGAAAAGAAGACCATAATTTTATTTACAATAATTCGAAAAATAATTGCATTTAAAAATTGCAAATTTTTAATTACACCAATTAACTTAATTCTCTCTCTCTCTCTCTCTCTCTCTCTCTATATATATATATATATATATATTATTTAATTTTTTTTTTTTTTTTTTTTTTAATGTCATAACGAAATTTTTTGTCGTTGTATAGCCTTGCGCGCAGAATACCTCCGTGATGGTTAACCAGAATTACATGAAAGTTTAATAGCTTTTACATGAGACATAAATATATGAAATGATGAACAATTAGCTTTTTAACTTTAAAAGTTTTGTAATTATAAGCATAATTACACCAAAAATAGTGATATCTTTCAAAATGATAATTATAATGATTTTTTTTTTTCAAAAGAACGGAGTTTCCCAGCAAAAATATTTTTTCGTTATTTTAATTATAAGGTATTTTTCGATGTGTACAACTTTTTTTAGGTTCATGTATTCTACCATTTGCGTGTAATCCTGCGCAAAAGGTTTATATCCACAAAAAATTAGCTCTGATATTTAATAAATAAATGAATAAATAAAAATAAAATAAAATAAATATATACAATTAAAAATGTACAAGTATTTGAACAGTTGTAACATAGATCTCTCTGTAACAGAGATCTCTCTGTTACAACTGTTGAAATACTTGTTGGAACCTTCCTTATGGAATCTTCCTTAATACTTGCCGAAAATTGCAAATTTTAAAAGTAATTATATTTCAAGTTATTGTCAAGAGAATCAGGATCATTTCTTACTGACATTTCCAGCATTAAAAGGTACCTAACCCGTTGAAGGTCTTATATCAACAACAAAGAATAATTTTTGTGAAATACCGTCAAAGTATTATTGTATAGGTTTCATAAATGCACAATTTATGTTATTATATGTACGCTTTTATGTACACTGAGAAAAAAAAAAAAAAAAAAAAATATATATATATATATACCACCTTCCTCTAGAATGAATAAATGACCATTTTCTAGTTCCCTTAACTAGAAATATAGATTTCCGAGCTATGCGCATAAGGCACGCCAATAAACTGAATAGACGAAATGATCGAGAATTTCTAGTGTACATATTTATAGATGATGAAACAATATTCTGAATACTCTAAATATTCTGAATCATTTGTATTGCGAGAAATTCTCGCTTGATTTTCTAGAATTTGGTAATCAACCAAGATTATAGTTGCTGAAACCCGCCTCTTGTAGTCTCATTTATTTGCAGAGATTTTTAAATAACTTTGTCCTCGAGAATATAGGCAAACGCTCTAGAACTCTAATAGGGGCTTCTAGAAATCGCTTTCCAAGGGGACTAGAATTTATAAGGATGACATGGAACTATTTTTTCTAGAGCCACAATTCAGATTCTAGATGTCAGTTACAGAAATTTTTCTCAGTGTAGGTATTGTAGGCTTTTACAGCTAACCAGGCATCATTATTGCACAAATTTTAAAATTTTTCATATTTTAAGACGTGCAAAACTACATAGATAAATAGGTGTAAGCATTTTTATATAGATAGCATGATTGATTGATAATTTGATTTATTTACAAAAATTTACTATCAGTATTTTATTGATTGATTAATTAATCGATTTCGAAATTAAAAGTGTTTAATCTTAGCTTATTTTATCACGCAATAAAAAAATTTTGTTTCTCGTTCAGTTATATTAACTAATTTTTTTAACTTCTTTTTTGTTATTTGTATCGTAAAATTTAAAATAATTAAGAAATTGACTTTAATTAATTAATTAATAATTTAATTAATAAATTTACTTTTAATAATAATTTACTTTTAATAATAATTAAATTTATTAATTAATAATTTAATTTATTATATTTACATTATATTTATATTTAATATATTTAATATTTTTATTGACTTTAATATAAATAATGCAACTGAGACAGCTAGAATTTTTTTGTTTAAACTAACGTTTGCTATTATACTTGCCGATGAAAATACTAATATTTGTATGAATTCACTGTACTTTTAAATATTCTTATGTTATATATCTTTGTTGAAATAAATTCTCTCGAAAACAAAAAATGTATAAACTTTGTGGCGGTCAATATTCCTTTAAACTCTGCTGGGTTTGCTACAAGTTCGGATATAAGTTTATATAACGGAAATGTGGCAAGGTCATCAGTAGGTAATCATGGAACATGGTTTGTACGAATAAATTTGTTTTTATCTTGATTTTCCTGGTTATAAAATATCTTATTTTCAGTTTGTTATACTCTTAGTTCAACTGCACAAGTGTGTACTACAGAATTTTTCTTTTACACTTGTAATTTTGTATTACAATATTGAACCTTTTTCTTTCAATTAGAAAATAATAACTGTAATTTGCTTAGAATTTCACTTTTTTTTTAACATTTTCTTTCATTAATATTAATATTTTCTTAAAAATCATTAAAAACTATTTGTTTTCGACTATTATATGAAGTAGTGTTTTGTTAAAGTAAGAAAGATTCATAGAAAGTAACATTAAAAATTCTTTATTTTTTCTGAGTGTGATTTTGGCACTAAAAGGGTAGATGAAAGTTTTCCAATGGACATGTTGATTAATAATGATAGGATCCCAATCCATGATGACCTAATCCACCTAATCCATAAGCTAAATGTCCGGCTCCAAGCAATCCATGTCCAGCAAGGAGAGGAGCATGTGCTATTGGAGCAGCATGGTTAATTGTAGAATAAGCTACTGGAGCAGCATGGGCATAAGCCACTGGAGCTGAATGAGCCACTGCTACAGGGGCATGTGCAACTGGAGCGACAGGGGCAGCGTATGGTGAGGCAGTCAAAGATGCAGCTGGAGCACTGTGAGCGGTTCCTGGTTCATTGGTGTTAACTACGGCTCTGAAACCATGTCCGTCAGCAACATAATCTACTCTCCTAGCACGGCCATCAATATCATGCAAAGTGTAGGAACCTCTCTTGTTTCCATGGCCATCACCAACTTCAGAGCGAGAATTGGAAGCACCATGTCCATTTACGATGTCATATCCAAAACCATAATTTCCATGAGCCTGTTAAATATAAAAGTAAAAAAGACATAAATTTTCGCTCATTTTTTTTTTTTTTTTTTTTTTTTTTTTTTTTTTTTGTTGTTGTTTCTAGCCACGTTTCTGAGTAAACTTAGTGCAAAATTTTCAAGCTTGTGCTCTAGATAACAAGTATATTATTGATTATTTACAAAATAAACATGCAGAGAATAAAAATACATCGAAACTGCTAATTTACTAATATTCAAAAATTAAAATGATGAAAAAAATATTATTATAGTACTTACATCTTGATGCCTGGAACTCACACTGTGTCCAGTGTGTGCAAGGGCTGCTCCATGAAGAAGAGCGGTAGCATTGACAGCTACGAGGATGGAGCACAAAATGGCAACCTGTTAATAAAAAACAAAGATAATTATCTAAAAAGTTTTGTATTAATTTTGTTTTCATAATATAACTGTATTATTCACGAAAAACCCGACAAAATTCCCCCTCCCTCCCCCCCCCCAATAAAAAAAAAAGTAAGATAAATAGATAGATTCAGGGAGAAAAAATATATGTACTGAAATTGTATACTTATAATACAACTTGGTAAATATATGTATAGAAACTGTATTTCAACTTAACTACATTCCCATAACATTATTTATGAGCTACGATTTAAAAACCATTTTCTTATACAGATACTTAAATTTCAATATATTCGTTATCATGATGGAAAATTTAGCAAAATCTGATTCAAATGAAATTTGAAATAACATATAGTAGTAAGAAAAAGTGAAATTTAAAAACTAAACTATTGGAACTGGATATGAAATAGATGTCAAAAAGAAAAGAAAAAGAGGTCGTGAACAATGCTACGAAATATAAAATTCATGAAATTTGAAGAATTTTTAAAAAGTTAAGAAGTAGTAATGAATTAAATAAATTTTATATTAAAGTAATTAGAAAACGAGAAAGTAAAAACAATGCATATTGAAAGATTAAAGTTAAAATAGTAAATAATTTATACAATAAAACTGTATTTTTAAACTAGATGCGGGCAATATATTATTTATTAATTCAAAGTTAAAATTTATATATTTATCGAAGCAAAATTACTAATTAACACACAAACAAACAAACAAACACACACACACACACACAAAAAAAAAAAAATCGCGTTTTGTTTTATTGAGTAAAATTGTCATTTTTCGTAAACGTTAGGTCAGTCAAATGCTAAGATCTTTTTTCTCTATAGATGAATTAATTTAAAAGTCTTAAGCATATATATTAACCTAGAATTTATAATTTTATTTTATGAAAATGCTTTTTTTCTTTTTCTTTAGGGAATAAAAAATGTTCAAGGCAAATTATTTTCTATAATTTTTTTAAGGTCTTATTTTCTCTATAGATGAATTAATTTAAAAGTCTTAAGCATATATTAACCTAGAATTTATAATTTTATTTTTATGAAAATGCTTTCTTTTTTCTTTAGGGAATAAAAAATGTTCATTGCAAATTATTTTCTATAATTTGTTTTTTCTTTTTTTTAAGATTATCAAACATTTTATGATTATGATCAGTAATGGATAATTAATTTTAAATACAGCCATGCATCTTTATCTTTTAATGAATAATTGTGATGAGATTTTTTTTAATTAAAAAAGTTCAGAAATTATACAAAATGATTTTTCTACTTCTCTTGTTTTTATAAGACTTAATTATTTACTAATATTGTATATACAATATGATTTTTACTTTTAATCAATATCATAAACAAATATATTGAATACTATGTCCTTAGATATTGTTTTCTATAACATATATACATTATGTAAAAGAAGGGTTTTACATAAGCTTTTAAATTAATGTTGTTTCTATCTAAAATATCAAATTTGAAAATATCGAGTTGCAGAAACATACCTAATATATTTAGAAATGGCCTTTTATTTATGTATTATAAAAATATAAAATTATGTGTGCGCTTAAAACTTCTAAAAGCGCACTAAAAACTTTTCTTATAGGCATCTCTAAGGAAAATAGCTTGCAATGTCTAAATTTTTGTTAAATTGAATTAAAAAAAAAAAAAAGAAAAAGAAAAAAGGTGTCTACAGAGATTTTATTAAATTAAAAACTGATATGATGCAAAGAAATTTCAATATTTATAATTGTATTAATTAACAAAACAAAAGTTATACAATTTTATTCTTTTTAAAATGTCAAATGACACCATATATATAGTAATTTATATAGATCTATCATCCCATTGTTATCATGCAAAAAATTTTGAGGTCGAAAAATTTTTTTGGCATCAGCCATATAGTGGTATTGAAATCAATGAAACTCGGCAGTTGTAATAGAATAGAATAGAATGTTGATGAATTTTCAAAATGTCGAAATATTGCGTCTTTTAATTCTTCTAATAAATTTATGAAAAGAAATGGATAAGTTATCATAAAAGTAAATTATATTTGACCAAATTATGAAAAATATAATTTTTGTAATCAGTTGCTTTGTTATTATTATGACAGAAAAACTGGTTTGATTTTTTATGGAATACGTTTTTTAAAGATTGATATTGTTTAAGATTTTATATTAGCAAGTAATATAGAATTTTCAAAATTCTTTTAAATATGGTTAGCAGCGGCATAGGTAAAGAACGTTAGTTTTAGTATATAAAAAGAGTTTAACTTTAAACATTAACTAAATAAATAAATATATAAAAGAAAAAAAGAAAAATGAATTTGAAATTGTATCTGCAATTTTTCATTCACCTTTAGTACATAAATTATTCATAAATTTTATTTTCTAAATTATCTGTGTCTATTCACTCGGAGAAAGACAGCCATATTGTGGACTTTTCTCCGTGTAAAAAGGAATATGTCTTATTACTATATCTATGAATGACACTAGAAACTTTTTCTACTATCATTCAATTTATTTTTGTTGTTTTTATACATCCAATTAATAAAAATTTTAACTCTCAGTATCCATTAAGAATAGGAGGATACTAACATGCAAAAGTAAAAGAATTATTTTCGTAAATCTTTTTTAAGTTAGTGAAATTAAAGTAATCTTACCTTTGAGAACATGTTTGATTGGAGAAATTGAGTGAATCAATTGATGCTAATCAATTTTCGAACACTCTTTTATACCAAATCTCGGACTATGCTTTGGAAATAGATTACTAGTTAACCTCATGATGAAAAAATTTGAATTATTTAGATTCAGGGTACAACAGGAAATATCCTGAGGGTCATTTCCTGGTATGATGCCTTTCCTGACGTTACGTGGGACAGTAATTTCGTGAACATTCATCGTCTCACATGGTGGCGATATCGTTCAAGGGTATTTTCAAGGGTTGATCGGAGGTGTGGCAAGGGTGTTTTAGGGGATGTTCAACCAGTTTTTACTATTAAAATTCATAACGGAATCGTAGGTCAGCAACCGCTTTTTACTGCTATTTTAAGAGTCGAATTTTATGTGCATGTTATAAAAATGGTGAAAAAAAAAGTGTTTATTTAAGTATTACAAACAATTTTTAGTAATTTTTAGTAATTGTTTTATGAGGTATGCCTTAATTATGTATGCCTCGTTTAAAAATGCATTCTTATACAGGAGGATCCTGAGACATACAAAACTTATAAGTGTATGTTAACATATTATACAATTATAATGTTATATCCTATTTCTTTTTGCAATTTAAGATATTAAAATTTTAAATAAGAGAAAAATTTGGTGTTTAGGATAAAATGTATGAAATTTTGCACAGTCGACTTTCTTTTATTTCCCGAAAATACATAATTTTAACGGGTTTTTTGAATAAGTTTAACCTTTTAAAAGATTTTTTTTTCTTACTATAATTATGAAAAAAAAAAAAAAAAAAAAAGAGTATTACTTAGTTCGAAGTAATTTTATTCACTTAAAGAGTATTCAGAAAAAAAAAAAAAATCATTATTATTATAGAGCCATTAAAAAGGGAAAAGGAAAAAAAAAAAAAAAAAAAAGAAAGAAAAAGAAACGAAAAATGTGTTATTCTATGTTCCAACACTTGTTCCAACACTTCGAATTTCAAAATAATTTCAAATTCATTACATAAAAAAAAAAAAAAAAAAAAAAAAAAAAAAGAGCAAGCCTTAATCTAATATTGAATTTTATGGCTACAAACTAAAATTGTTAAGGTAGTATCGATATTTTAAAGAGAAATTTTGCAAATGTATGCTAAAGACTAATGAACCTTATTTGATAAAAATAAAATAAAGTAAAAACTTATAGATTTTTTTTTTATTTATTTTTTCTATAAGAAGTAGTATTACTCCTAATAAAATATATTGTGATTTGTTCTTTTTTTGGTGGAAAAAAGGGGTGTGAAAAAGTAACGGAAAAGTATGTAAAATCACAATCTAGAGATGAAAAACTATACTCCCAAAATTCAAGAGAAACAAACAAAAAAAAAAAAAAAAAAAATCTGGAGTGACTCCACTCGACTTTCCGAACATTGAGTAGTTAACAGTTTTGTAGAAAAAGCAAAGAAAGAGGAGTTGTTAAACAAACAAAAGAGAGAAAACCATAATAGAGTGTTCAGTATTTTTCTCCATATATTACCATATTGCCATATCTCTATATATTCTCCATATATTTAACGCTACTGAACTTTGAGCCCATAGATCATAATGATAAAGAATTTTTCGTTGTGTCCCTGTAAAAACCTATAAATGCTAGATTCACCAAAATGCTTATAGTTAGTGCAACAGTGAATATTCATATAAATTTTCAGCTCAATTGAATAAGGCGTTTAGAAGCTATCGCACTTTTAAAAATTTGGTCCCATAGGTCATAATGATAAAGAATTTTTCTTTGTGTCCCTGTAAAAACACTGTAAGTGCTAAATTCACCAAAATCTATACAGTTGGTGCAACTCTCACCTATAACATGTGTACAAATTGTTTCTCAGTTTAATAAGGCGTTTAGACGCTATCACACTTTTAAAAATTTGGCCCCATAGGCCATAATGATAAAGAATTTTTCTTTGTGCCCCTGTAAAAAAACTATAAGTGCTAGATTCCAAAATCTATACAGACCGAGTATCTGTGACCTATAATATGTGTATAATTTTTTTGCTGAATTGAATTAGGCGTTTAGATGCTATCGCACTTTTAAGATTTTGGTCTCATAGGCCAATGATAAAGACTTTTTTTTTTGTGTTCATGTAAAAAAACTTAAGTGCTAGATTCATCAAAATCAATAGGGTTCGGGCTACGGTGACTTGCAACATGCTTTCGGGACAGCCCTACTTGGACTTCGGTCCTTGTATAGCTCAAAACTGCTCATTGAGCGGTGAGCTGGGGCTGCGCCCCTGTTCAGACTTGCAACATGCGTACCAACTTACAGCTCATTCGAGCAAAGCGTTTAGACGCTAGCGTGTTCACTCACACATACACACACATACATACACACACATATACACACACACACATACATATATCATCGTAAAAATAGTGAAGACGGACTCAGGGGACCTTGAAACGTATAGAAACATCAAAATCTCAAATTCGGATTTTTGACATGATTACAATACTTTCCTCACTATAGTGTTCGGAAAGTAAAAATCATGCAGTTCATATAGAATACGAAACACTTTCAAATTGTTCTTACGTTCTCAATTTCTAGATGCCGGGCTCGAATCCCAATATAGGCATGGATATATTTTCGAGGTGGTTTGGAATCCACTGCAAGCTGTAGACCCCGATTCATAACAATCTGCAAAAAAATGACCTTAGTGCGACGCTTAAACCCAGATGTTCCCACCAGTTACATTATAAATACATAGTCACGAATTCTTTTTAACTTCATTGAAAGGAGTAAAAAATTCATGACACAACTAAAATGTCACCTAAAGTAATTTCTGCCTATATGTAGTCAGTTTTCCATTACAGACAGTTATATTTTACCTATATCAAGCGAAACCATTTCCCGCATTTTCCAATTTTATGAGAGAAAAGTATACACTTTTAGGAAATATTACTTACATAAGGGTGGAAGGGGACAGGTACCTTTGACCGGCGAAAATATCAGAAAAAAAATTATTTATAATATTTGAAAAAATAATTACTTTTAAAACTTTAATCATTTTTATAAATGTTTAATTTCTATACGTATTAATAAGTCTCAAAAATATGAACAGTTATTAATTGCTACAAATAAATTATTTTTTTAAATGATTCATTTGTGAAACATAACCCTGGAATGGCAATACTTTCCAAAAAAAAAAAAAGTTCTAAGAAAAGAGCTTGTTTTTGTTATTCAAATGATTAAAATGCTTAAGCATAACATGAAAAAAAGACTTCTGATATTTTATTAGAATTTGGGGTTGAGATTATTATTTCTCATTACTAAGCTCCATACAGACACAGTTAGCTGTTTCCTCTATGAAAATGTATCCCACTGACTTGTAACAGATGACATCATTTTCAAAGATGGTAATACTTCATTTAGGAGATGTTTTTGAAAGTGACACCATTCTAACGTGTTACTCGTATAAAAATTATTTTGATTTTCATTATAATATTTTAATAATATAAGGAGAAGACATTACATCAGTTTGACGTAATCAAAGTAAAATGTTAAACTGTATGCATGAAATTTTAACAGAAGCTTAATTTTAGAACGTTTTTTAATAATTTCAACGGTTTTAAATTTAAATTTTTTAAAAATCTCTATTTAGGAAGTATGTATACATTAGAAGTAGCCTACATATAAAATTTGATGTTTCTAGCTGCATTATTAGTATAGAAATCATACAAAAATGTGATTTTTGAGAGGGTTATTTCTTACCCCTTTTCATTACGCATGCACCAGAGGTGGCAAACTACTACAGTACTTCAACCTTAGTAATAAGCAGTAAGCGTGTGCGTGTCATGTTTGGTTGAAATCGGTTCTGTGGTTTCGGAGAAGTTGTAAGATATACACATCTACGTACATACCATGACGTTTATTTATATAAAGGTCTTTAGAATAATTACACGTTTCTTTGAAATGTCAAGTTTATTTCTTCCGATAAGATATTTGCGCACAAATAGTTTCTTAATGGTTGGCCAGAATTTAATGAGAATTTAACAACTTTTACACACACATATATATAAAGTTGATTGTTTGTTTGTCCGGATTTTTAGTTCACTATACAAAACTACACTATTTAAGCGACCGCTACGAAAAAAGGCACACTTATTAATCAGAACAAAATTTAGCTAACGTCGTATTTTTCAATTCAGCTGAATAATTGAATCAAAAGATGTTTAATAAAAACCCCATTTTAACTTTAAAATGATTAATAAAACAAAACAAAATTAAATTAAATTAAAGACTATTCTAATAGCTTGATTCGCACTAATAAGTATGAAAAGATTAAAACGAAGTGTTGTCCCCTAAATATCATACTTTAGTTAATTTTAAAATATATAACTGCGGTGTCGAAAAACTGTTTTCACCCCTCGATTCAGAAAAATTACCCCTTTCATTTGTTACTGAATTTGTAACGATAGGACTGACATTTCTAATTTATTTTCCCTTTTTTCCATTTTTAACTCGGATTCGGCAGAAATCGGCAAGCGGTTTATGACAGAGAATGTAAGCTAAGAAAAAGTCTTTAAAAAGAAAGAAATATCTGTTACAAAAATAAACAAATAAAATGCACCTTTTTTCCCCCCAGGAAATAAAATAAAATATTTTTAATTTTTCGTGAATAACATTTAAAGAGCTGACGTAAATCATGGAAAAAAAAAATCTGGAGTGACTCCACTCGACTTTCCGAACATTGAGTAACTAACAGTTTTGTAGATAAAATAAAGAAAGAGGAGTTGCTAAACAAACAAAAGAGAGAAAACCATAACAGAGTGTTTGAGTATTTTTCTCCATATATCACACGAGGTTTTATTTAACGCTACTGAACTTTGAGCCCTTAGATCATAATGATAAAGAATTTTTCGTTGTGTCCCTGTAAAAATCTATAAATTCTGACAAACTTAAACAAATTTTCACATTTTACCCACAATTTTGTCAAAGTCCCACTTTTTTTTTTTTTTTTTTTTTTTTATTATTGTTACTGAGTGAATTTGTATAGGAAAATATAGAAGAAAGTCTCGTGGTGGCCACAATTCTAGTGCAACAGTGATTTACAATATTCATACAAATTTTCAGCTCAATTGAATAAGGCGTTTAGATGCTATTGCACTTTTAAAAATTTGGTCTCATAGGTCATAATGATAAAGAATTTTTCTTTGTGTCCCTGTAAAAAAACTGTAAGTGCTAGATTCACCAAAATCTATACAGTTGGTTCAAATGTGACCTATAACATGTGTACAAATTCTTTGCTCACATTAATAAGGCGTTTAGACGCTATCACACTTTTAAAAATTTGGCAAATAATTTTTCTTTGTGTCCCTGTAAAAAAACTATAAGTGCTAGATTCTCCAAAATCTATACCGATTGAGTATCTGTGACGTATAATATGTGTATAAAGTTTTTGCTCAATTGAATAAGGCGTTTAAATGCTATCGCACTTTTAAGATTTTGCTCCCATAGGCCATAATGATAAAGAATTTTTCTTTGTGTCCCTGTAAAAAAACTATAAGTGCTAGATTCACCAAAATCTATAGGGTTCGTACTATGGTGACTTACAATATATGTACCAACTTTCAGCTTATTCGAACAAAGCGTTTAGACGCTAGCGTGTTCACTCACAGACATACACACATACATACACACATACATGCACACATACATACACACACACATACATACATCATCGTAAAAATAGTGAAAACGGACTCGTTGGACCTCGAAACGTATAGAAACATCAAAATCTCGAATTCGGATTTTTGACATGATTACAATACTTTCCTCACTATAGTGTTCGGAAAGTAAAAAGAATAAAAAAAGAAAGAAAGAAATTAGATCATAAAAAAATTAGAAAAAGAAATAGAACATTCATAAATCAAATCCTTTTTTAATTTGCGTTATACCTTCAATAGTATAAAATTTCGAGCCGTTGCTATAGGAACGCAGACGATTGGAATGAAAAGAATTTTAAATACAAAAGATTATGATTATATAAAAAAAATGAAAGCGTATCAAAAATATAAAGTATTTTTAAACACTTTCTTGACATCATAAGAAATTTTTTTGTATTCCGCAAATCTTGCTAATCACATCTTTCGAATGATACCATTTTTAATCCTTTACTCCCATAATTAATATGTTAAAATTGTATAATAAATTTCATGTTTGCCTATTAATATATAGACTAGCTGGAACCCGTCGAATTCGACGATCATTTTATTGACCGTAATGTTTCAAAAAACGTCGCATCATTATTTAAATGTATTTCAAGTTAAAACATCTAATATAATTTACGACATTTCACTTAAAAAAAAGAAAGTCAGAAAAATGCTTATAAATAGAAATACTCTATATGGCATCACTTTCTACAAAGTACAGTCAATGTGACGTCAAACGGACTCCAAATAAACAGTTCCTACCTTTCATTTTCTATTTCGTTTAATACTAAGACTACATGTTAGCTGACCCGTCCGGCGTTTCAAGGGGCCATGCCCATACAGCACAGAATGTTCCAGTTATGTTGCAAAAAGCTTACAATCTTTCAAAAACGTAACACATTTAAGTATGCTCTCTGATACCTTTCTGAAACATTCGCCCTTTTTGATTTTCTATCTGTTAAGTGATTGTAATGTTCCTGTTACGTATCAGATTTTTTGTTACGATCGCGGACATTTCTACGTTTCTGAAACTAGTCGGAAAGCAATCTGAAAGTTTTTAAACGTTTCTGAAATATTTATAATGTTTCAATGTTATATGATTGTTACGTTTCTGGAATATTTTGTGCTGTTAGGGTGGTTAACCTTAAATGAACCTTAAATTTGTATGGTTTTACATCTTTAACTCGATTTTGTTTGAATTACTATTTTTAAATAAAAGCAACGTGAAAAAATAATCAGCTGTAACAAAAAAATTACCTCGAACCGAACGAAATTCTGCCTTGTGACCCTGGTGTCTTCGGCAGCGCATACGCCGGCCTCTAATAACATAAAAATATTCCCAAAAATTAGCATGTAACCGAACGAACACGCCCGGTGTTGCCCGGGCCCATGATACCCTAAATGAACCTTAAATTTGTATGATTTTATACCTTTAACTCGATTTAGTTTGAATTTCTGTTTTTAAATGAAAGCATCACGAAAAAAATAATCAGCTGTAACAAAAAAAAATTACCTCGAACCGAACGAAACTCTACCTTGTGACCCCGGTGCCTGCGGCAGCGCATACGCGGGCCGCTAATAACATAAAAAAATTCCAAAAAATTAACCTGGAACCAAACGAACCCGCCCAGCAATGCCCGGGCCCATGATAATAACATTAAATTAACCTTAAATTTGTATGGTTTTATATCTTTAACTCGATTTTGTTTGAATTTCTATTTTTAAATGAAAGCATCACACACACACACAAAAAAAAAAAAAAATCATCTGTAACCCCCCCCCCCCCCCAAAAAAAAAAAAATCAAACAAAACGGAACTCGGACTCGTGACCCGGTGCCTGCGGCAGCGTATATACAGGCCGCTAATAACATGAAAAAATTCTCAAAAATGAACCTTGAACCGAGCGAACCTCTGACTCGTGTTACCTCTGCCTGTGGCTGCTGCACTGTATAGCAGGCATGCATGCTACGCACGCGTTGCAAAATCCACTTTCCTCCACCAGGGGGTGCAGTATGTTGTATACGAACATCACCAATCGCCTTGAATTTCCAAGACTTTTCAAATAAGGTGTCACTGGTGGTGTCAACTGCAAAATCCTTTAGTTGCACTTTCCACCGCCAGGGGGCACAGCGTGTTCTATACGAACAACACCAACGGTAAGGAAATACCAAGACCTTTAAAATAAGGTGTAACATGATAGGGTCGACTGCAAAATCACCCAGTTCCATTTCTAACCACCAGGGGGTGCAGTATATTGTATACGAACATCCCAATCAACATGAAATTTCCAGACCTCTATCACCAATCGCCTTGGGTTTCCAAGACCTTTCAAATAAGGTGTGACATGGTGGTGTCAACTGCAAAATCCTTTAGTTGCACTTTCCACCGCCTGGGGGCGCAGTGTGTTCTGTACGAACATCACCAACGGTCAGGAAATACCAAGACTTTTAAAATAAGGTGTAACATGATAGGTTCGACTGCAAAATCACCTAGTTCCATTTTTCACCACCAGGGGGCGCACTATATTGAATACAAACATCCCTAATCAACATGAAATTTCAAGACCTGTAAAATGAGGTGCTACATGTGTGGGTCTAGAACGGATTTAACTCTCAAACTATTTTTCCTCCTTTCCCCCCCTCCAAATCTACTTTCCCCCCTTTTTCCCCCTTTAAAATCGAAAATTCCAAATTCGCAGAAAGTGTTTTTTTTAGTATTCGACTCTAGTCCCCATATGTACAATTTCTTCACCGTGAAGTAATTTGGAGCTGAGTTAAGCTCGTAAACGTGTTTTTAACCCGTTTTCTCCCCGGGAGGGGGAAAACCATTCGACTTTTTTTTATTTTTCTCTTTTCATAGCACATCTACAGACCAAGACCTTTTTTTAGACACCTGAACCAAATTTTTACACCAAGTAGTTCTCTCAATATAGTGGAGACAGACAAAAACATGTTTCAAATTAATATATAGATTAGAGAGAAAAAAAAAAGTTACGTTATGATAGTTGATGCATTTTTTTTTTTTTTTAATCAGGAATTCACGTGTGGATAAATATTTTCATAGAAATATTTAGCATTAGCTTAAACTTTTTATTTAATTAAATAGTATTTTTATTTCCTACAGTAAAACAAAATTTTTCGTTTTTATTGTGTACTTTATGAGGTTCTTTTATGTTCTCACTAGTTCTCATCTAAACTGTAAATAGTTATAATTTTTTTTTTTTTTTTTTTGTAAATATCATAAAACATTTGTTTTTTTTTTCTTTGTATGGAATAGTTTTAGTATCAGACCCCTTTTTATTCAGTTGTATAATTGGATCAAAAGTTATTAAATAAAAAGCCCATTTAACTTTAAAATGATTAAAAAGAAAGAAAAATTTGATGCAGGAAATGAAAGAAATATTTGATGATGAAAAGAAAGATTTGAAAAGAAAGATGAAAGAAAAATTAGAGAGAAAAAATAAATAGTTACGCTACGAAAGTTGGTACTTAAAAAAAAAAAAAAAAAAAAAAAAAAAAAAGCAGGAATTCGCTTGTGAAGATATTAGATATTTTCATAGAGATATTTGGTATTAACTTAAAATTTTTACTTAATTAAGTAGTACTTTTCTTTCCTGCAATAAAACAAAATTTTTCGTTTTTATTGTGTACCTTATGAGATTCTTTTATGTTCTCACCTTAATTGTAAATAGTTATAATTTGGATTTTATTAAGATATTTTTATTTTGTAAATATCATAAAACAGTTTTTTTTTTTTTTTTTTTTTTTTTTTGTACGGAGCAGCTTTAGTATCGGATCCCTTGGGCAAATTTTGAAATTTTGCACCGAAGTTGCTCGGACGTTTCTCACCAAAAGCTTTAGTTACGTAATTGAAATAGCCATTTCAATTCATCTCAAAAATGGCTTAAAATATTTAAAGTCACCAAGGGGGTACCATGCTAAAGTTGTGCTTTTTGTATTTATTTATTTATAATATTTTCTATTAAAGACTTCGGAATATGTTTCATCTATTTCTCTTTTTACACCTATGTTCAGTTCTTTCATTGATTAGTAACACATAAATAAATAAATTATTAGACTTCTAACATTAAAGCTTTTGTAATTATGCTATTAATTATTAAAAAAAAAAAAATCTGAAGTGACTCTACTCGACTTTCCGAACTTTATGTAGCTAACGGTTGTTTAAACTAATGGATCTACAGATCAAGAACCCCAACGCTGTAATTGCATCACTCATTACTCAGCAGATATTTTTTTTATTTATTTCAAATTATTTCAAATATTTATTAATATATATATAAAGTGAAGAATTCAAGAGCGTTAAAAAATTTAGCAACTAATAGATTCATGATAATACCAACAACACTCAAATAAAAGTTATTTTAATTCATTTTAAATGTTAGCTCTAATTTTTTTCTATGATTCATTTACAATATATCAATTAACAGATAAATTCATTTTAAATTACTTACGCTAATGCTAGCAATCAGGGTCATAGCACAAAGTCCAACAAGTTGTGATTTTTATCATGCGATATTCAAGAAAGTTATCGAACAGAAACCAAGAATTTTATAAAAATATGAAAAAAAAAAAAAAAAAAAAGATAACTGGAAAGGAGAACTGGAATTAGAAATGTTCAAAAATACATAGATTCACAGGGAATATGTCCTTCTACGAGCAAAGAGATCGCAAGATTTCAGAAAACTGTATAGCTAATTTAAGCCAAAAACACACTTCATGCTCCTATTTTGCGACAAAACCCAAATTTAAAAAGGAATGAATTAAAAGGAATGAATTAAATTGAAATTTGAATTAAATTGAAAAGGAATGAATTAAATTTCAACAAATCATTAACCCAACCCAACAATGAAACAAGACAGAAAAATAATATCTATCGACATGCCATTCGTACACCAAACTCATATATATATGTATGTGTGTGTGTGTGTATAGAAACACACATATGTATGTATGATTAGCCCTTTCAGTCGCAGTGTTCCCGCTGATGGAACACCTAATTTTAATTTTCAAGTGCAAAAACTCATCCCGGAAATTTTTTAGCAAAAATTTACATTTTAACATAGCAAAAAAGGCCTTTTTTTTTAAACCTGAAAATTAAAAACTTCTTTTATTTTAATTTTGTTCGTAAATTCCAGTGGCAGTGTAATTTAAATGATCCGAATTACCCTGCGCCGCAAAGGGTTTACTAGCTACATAACCAGATACGTTTCTGAGGGAGGCTACTGTTTCCCTCAACCCCCTGTTGTACCTATCTGTCTGTATACATAATACTTACAAAACTTTGAATAAACACCATAAAATGCAAAAATCTCTCAACAATTGTTTCGAGTCGAAAGAGCACACGATCCTTCGTCAGGCGAAGAAAGTAGGCACGAGTACAGCAGTCAAAGCGGTAACGAATTTTGCATTTTACGGTGTTTATTCAAAGTTTTGTAAGTATTTTTTTGCAACACCAGTTCTGTAGTGCTTTCTTATTACTATCTGTATACATGTTTATGCATATTTCATTGTAAGTCAAAGATTTGTGTTAATTCCTTGTAACTCAAAGTACTAGGACAAAATTTCATAGCAAATGATTTTATAACATATGGGAATTATTTTGTAGGCCCTGTAAACTAATTACCAGTTCTATGCCCAGCATTTTCTACAGCTATGGTTTTAAACATTCAAATAACATACGTTTATTTTACTATATGTAATGGAGTGCAATCATGTTCAATTGTACTTATAATAAATACCATCTACAGACCGTAATGGTACAAAAGATATTTTGTGTCTTCCGGTACACAAGCCACACACATTGTTTATGCTAATAAAAACTATACAACTATTTCTTTGTAACTCATTTATATTTGGACCATATTAATTGATATCAATTGGATGGTTGTAGAATGCCATCGGAATTCTTTTGTGCGGTCCTGTAAATAAATTATTTAGCCTTTACATACCTTTTTTCTAGATGAAAAAAGCTTTTAAATATCTTAACAATATATGTTAATTACATTACGTTAAATGCGGCATAAACGCTTTTAAAATGCGCTTAAATAAAAATCTATCCATGGACTTTAATGTTACGAAATTATTTTGTGTGTCAGTGTAAACCAGCCACAAACATTATATGTTCCAATAAGAACTATATAACATATTCTGTGTAACTCAAGAATAATAGTTCTAAATTTAACGTAATTTGGATGATTATGTGACATTGCCGGAACACATTTGTAAGGCCCTGTATATTAATTATTTTGTCTAAGCACACATTTTTCTACAGAAAACAGCCTTTAAGGATCCCAATAATGTATGTTTATCGTTTTTTTTTTTTTTTTTTTTTTTTTTTAATGCAGTGTAATCATGTTAAAATATGTTTAAAAGAACTTCTGTGAATAGGCCGAAATGGTAGAAACTACTTTGGCGGATCCCTGCACACAAATCCTAAACAATATAAACATAAAAAATTATGCAGCTATTTCTCTATAGCGCATCGCAGTTTGAAAAATGTGGGCTTTAATAGACCATTATGATAAAGTATTCTTTGTTGTGTCCCTGTAAAAAAAAAAAAAAAAAAAAAAAGAACTATAAATGCTAGATTAATCAAAATTTATACAGTTTGTGCGACGTTGACTCATAACATGTGTGTAAATTTTCAGCTCAGTCGAGACGCTATCACACTTTTAAAAAATTGGGTCCATAAACTATAATGATAAAGAATTTTTCTTTGTTTCTCAGTAAAAAAAAAAAAACCATGAGAGCTAGATTAACCAAAAATCCATAGGGTTCGTGCTATGGTGACCAATAACACACGTAACAAATTTCAGCTCATTCGAACAAAGCGTTTAGACGCTTCCGTGTTCATTCACATACATACACACATACACCATCGTGAAAGTTGTAAATATGAATTCAGGGGATCTCATTACGTCTAGAAACTCTAAAACCTCAAACTTTGATTTTTGACATGATTACAGTACTTTCCTCATTATAGTGTTCGGAAAGTCGAAGAATAGCGGAAAAGTTTCCCGAACAAAGAAAAGTGATAAAGAAATTTTGGTTTAACTGTATTTGTAACAAGGAAAAGTTGTGGATTTCAGATTATGTGTTATGTGTAATAATTATGTGAACGAGAAATGTGTCGGACTTCTAAGAAAGATAAGAAAATTTTTACTTGCCGTACATGTGAAATTAAAATAAATCAAAAACATTTTTTACTATAAAAAATTTAAAATTGCTTAAAAATTGCTGAAAATTGCTTAAAACTGTTTAAAATCACTTAAAATTGTTTTCTAAATTTTGTACTTGCTTACCTTTTCATTAATTTTTGTAATGTTTCAAAAATTAAATTTGATTTTGTAATAATTGATGTACAGTCGGTAACAAAAGTGTCCGAACACTAGCAAAAATTCCTATGTAAAAAAAGTGCACTTCATATGGTTTTGTTAAACAAATCCTTGTCGAATCCTGTTCTCAGTCAGTGTAAGAACATGATTCGATAAGGATTTATTTAACAAAACCGTATGGAGTGTACTTTTTTTACATAGGAATTTTCGCTAGTGTTCGGACACTTTTGTTACCGACTGTATTTTCCTGCTTTAATTATAAATCTCTTCATTATATGTCACCCATGGGTACATTACCTGCATATGGGCATATTACCTTCATCAACCAGACATTTAAAAAAATATATTCCTGGTGATTTAATCTTGATTATTCCAATTTTTTTTTTTTTTTTTCCAGTACTAAAAGTAGTCAATTCTTTTAAACAATTTTTATTGTTTTTAATCGATTACTACTATCGCTAAAAAAAATTCTATCCTTGAGGTGGCCATATTACCTGCACTTACCATATATATAGAGAGGGAAAGATTGATTGATTGTAAATAGATAGATAACGGGGATTATTAGCTGTCAAAAAGATAAAATTGTTGCATTGGCAAAGTTCACCATGAGCTAGATTATAAAGTTGGGTTGATAATTAATTAGATAAGCAATACAATAGACCCAAATTCATATCTATGAGTCGTTTTAGTAAAGCAATTTCCAGATGAATTTATTGAATATTTACAGTAAGATATTATAATTGGTATTGTTTTGAAAGATTCGTTCATTGCTTGTCAATAAATAAACAAAATAATTTTTCCATTTTTAGAATGAACTCTTTTCGTTTCTATTTAATACTTCAGAAGAAAATTATAATCATAAATTAAACAGGTAGAATTGAACAAGGTCACGAAAAATTAATAATATAAATATGTAGATAGACATGCAGTTACAAAATGTAAAGTAAAGGATTACGATGTCATTTTAATTTTCTTAGAGCCGTTTTGACTTCAAAACATATAAACATCATGATGTAAAAAATGAAGCCATTTGTTTTAAATATCATGTAAACCAGTGATTATTTAATGGTTACTATTCAATGGTCAAATGCTTTGAACAGACAAGTAGAAATAAATTTAGAAATAAATGTGTAAAACTTGATCGATTGGCAGGCGCAGACCGACTAGTTACTAAAGAAATTTCAATATTAGGTAGGTGAGCCAAAGGTGGCCAGTATTCCTAAGATAGTCCACCCCCCTAAAAGAGCTTTAATTTAATTTATAATCCCAAAATAATGCTACTGCATTGCAAATCATGTATCTCCAAGGTATGTAATTAAATTTGAAAATATCATCTTCATCGACCGCCATTATGCGCAGTGAATTCACTTTAGAGGAGTAGTCGTTCTAATTTCTAGGTAAGAAGATATTTTAATCTACATGTGTTTAAGTTCTTGGAACTTTGAGCTGTAATATATTTCCTGAAAATTCATTTCTTTCTCTTAAACCGCATTCACTTCATTTCTAATAAATTTATCAAATTAAAAGTTTAATGCCGTGCAAATGATGGCGACCATAGGAATGTTTTCAAGGTGGCCCAGATGTCGGACAACCTTGTAAGATGTGAGCCAACTTAGCAAATAAATACGCAAATTAATGTACAGTCGGTAACAAAAGTTTCCGAACACTAGACAAAATTCCTATGTAAAGAAAGTGCACTTCATACGGTTTTGTTAAATATATCCTTGTCGAATCTTGTTCTTAGTAAGTGAAAGAACATGATTCGACAAGGATTTATTTAACAAAACCGTATGATGTGTACTTTTTCAACATAGGAATTTTTGTTAGAGTTCGGACACTTATGTTACCGAATGTAATAAGTATAACTTTCTAAAGTTTCTGCGGGCCGCGGTAGCCCAGTCGGCAGAGCGCCGGCCTCGTAATTGGAAGGTTGCGGGTTCGGTACTCGAGCCGGCCAAAGACCGTCGTGTACACTAATGGTGGCTGGTGCACGTAAAATCTGTCGTGGCCGCAATGTCCTTCATGTTCCCATCAAAAATTATACCTCTGGGGTCACCGAAGCGGGAGAGCCATCCCTTCCGTAGAGGATCAAAATTGTGATGGCATGTCTCCGGACCACCTCTGAGGGTGTGTCCCAGACCGTCGCCAATTGCCCATCTGCGCAGCACTAGTGCAATGTAAAACCCAACCATCCAACCACCCATCCAAAGTTTCTGATTAAATATCTGAAAAAACATATCATCATTTATTATTTAACAATTTCCACACTATTGAGAATACCAGAGATCTCCCGAAAGATGGCAATGAATCCCAGAATAAAAATTCTGAACTACTTTGCATAAAAGTGGTTTAAAGTCTTTTTCTGTTAAAAAATAAAAGGATAAAATGGGCAAGAAGAAAAACACAAAAAAATAACAAAAGATCATTTTAGACACAATTTAAAAGTGCTTTCAATATATATTGGGCTACCTTTGGAACGCTATGCGCCACAAGGTACACTTTTGAAATTGTATTATAAAAAATATCTAAATTACACTTTACCAAGAAAGTTATATTCGATATGTGTAAGAAATAAGTTTAGCACTTTCTTATAAA
Organism: Salticus scenicus; assembly: GCA_963930645.1. Taxonomy (NCBI): domain Eukaryota; kingdom Metazoa; phylum Arthropoda; class Arachnida; order Araneae; family Salticidae; genus Salticus; species Salticus scenicus. The sequence continues at coordinate 127,589,699 of OZ005648.1, read as the reverse complement.
TATTCCAGCTACATAGACACAACCGGATAATTATAAAAAATTCTCAAAGCTTAACTAAGGCCACCTTTGGCTCACCATACCTTATTTCATTTTATTGTTGTAATACATTGTTTAACCCGTTAGTAGTCGCTAGTTGGTCGATTTGCCGCCCATCCTTCAGTGTTGTCAGATTTTTTTATTCAATAGCCACCAAAAATTTTTAGAAGTGACATTTGATGTACATAAAACGCGAATAAAATCGAAGAAACGTCGATCACATTATTTCCTAAAATTATTGGTGACAGTTAAATAAAAAGTGCGAAATCTGTAATAGGTGGCGCTGTCTATAGCGACTACTAACGGGTTAATAGAAAATTATTTACAACATGGATATACATTTAATAATGTAATAATATAATAGTAAAATCAAAAAACAATCATATAACTTTCTTCTTCTTGTTATATATATATATATATATATATATATATTGTAAATTTAATATAAAATATTAAGTAATCGATAATGCTATTATTTATAACAGAGTTCGCATAGTTCTATAGTTTGAAAGTTTTTATTATTATTTGTTTTACAATTGTAGAAAGTCGGCGATTAATCAAAGGAACATTTTTTAAAGAAGATATTCGAAATAAAGGATTATGGAACTTCTCTCCATAATGACTAATTCTTTTATTTATTTTATTGTTTAATAAAAAAGTTTTTATTAGTTTATTTTTTTAATATATAAACTTGCGTAAGAACCTGTTTAATTTAGTATGTTTTAAACATATAATACATAAGTAAAGAAATTATGATTTTTTTAAAAACTTTGAATCCTTTATTACATCTCGAGAAAAAATAGGATTTATTTTAAAAATTTCAAAACAAAAAATATTTATTTAAAAATACTTATTAATATTAAATTTAAGAAATCCTAGTTTGTTTATTTCATAAATAAATGCAAACAGACACGTAAAGTGCAGAGAAAATAATTTATTAAGAAATCAACATTTGTACTATTTCCTTTCAACCGAATAACATTTTTTAAGAGGAGTTACATAAACTTTAATGAATTAAAGCTGGAGCATGTAGTCCATGTCCGTATAGGCCTCTGGCATAAGTACCAACATGCCCAGCAATAAAAGGTGCAGCTGCAACAACGGGTGCTGGGGCGACGTGATTTACAGCAGAAGAATAGGCGACAGCGATGGGTGCTGCATGTGCAAGTGGAGCTGCATGTGCAAGTGGAGCTGCATATGCAAGAGGAGCTGCAGCATGAGCAACTGGAGCAGCATGAGCTATGGGTGCTGCGTAAGCAAGTGGTGCTGGATGGGCTACAGCAACAGCAGCTGGAGCTACATGGTTTATGTGTGAGCTGTAAGATCCGTGTTTATTTCCGAAAGCATCTCCAACTTCAGATCGAGATTTGACTGAAGCATGTCCGTCAGCGATATCGTACTTGAAAGCATAATTTCCAAAAGCCTTTAAAAGAAGTTGAAAAATAAATTTTTGTACATGTTAACTATAGCAAGGTTTATTTACAGTTGGTAATTAAGGAAAGAAAAATGTTATGAACTTAGATTATTGCACGATCCCCCCTCCCCCTAAAATATGTATTCTTTATTTCATATATATATATTAAGCCATTTACAATATATGTTATATATCTTTGAAATTTTATTTGTTTAATGGGACTATAAACTGTATTTTTCGTATTAATTCCCTTTTATTTTATTTTCTGAAAAGGAAAAAAAAAAAAAAAAAAAAATTCTTATTAAAATTTTTAAAATTTTTTTTACATTTTAAATTAGTACTCATGGCCCATTATCACATGTTTTTCATTTTTAATATTTAATTGTAGATGAAGGAATAAAGATTTACATATAAAAATTGGTTTATCTTTATAAGTTAAAAAAAAAAAAAAATCAAGAAATAAAAATTTATGTTAAAGAAGTAATATAAAAGAAAAATTTTTTAAGTCAATTCCTACTTACAAACACTATCAAAAAAGTTTCTTTTTTTTTTAATAATCTTGAATTAGGAAATAAAAAGCGCGCGTGAAAAATTAAATAAAAATAATTATACGATAAAAAAAAAAAACTTTTTATATACCATGTTTTAAATTTTCTGATGAATCATAGAGCTCTTATCAATGTGCATAAAATTTTTAAAGTGATAATGACGTCAATTTTTGTGAGATGAATAATTTAACTTTTTATAATTTTTTAATGTTCACGTTTAATTAAATGTATTTATTTTTATGTCTAAAGAAAATGAACTCGTAATACTTTTTTGGCAACAATTAAATTATAGCTAATATTTTAATGGCTATAATAACGCTATTAAGATCTTATTATTTTCATATTTTAATTAATTATAAGAAAACTAATTAAATATTCGAAAATCGGACTTCGAAGTATTGTGTTGTCACCGTGTTCTGAGCAATTTTGAAGGTTTCAAATTTCTAGCTAGTCGGGAAGTTAGTTAAAAATCGTTTGCAAGATTTGTACAAGATACAGGGAGAGTGTGAACTAATAGTAGGAATCGAAAAAGAGAGATAGAGAATGAATTAGTTTTTGGCAACAATTAAATTATAGCTAATATTTTAATAGCTATAATAACGCTATTAGGATGTTATTAATTTCATATTTTAATTAATTATAAGAAAACTAACAAAAAATTCGAAAATCGGACTTCGAAGTGTTGTGTTGTCACCGTGTTCTGAGCAATTCTGTAAGTTCAAATTTCTAGCTAGTCGGGAAGTTAGTTAAAAATCGATTGCAAGATTTGTACAAGATATAGGGAGAGTGTGAACTAATGGCAGGAATCGAAAAAGAGAGATAGAGAAGGAATTAGTTTAGTTCGATAATAATAATAAAAAAATCCTAGCACCCCCCCCCTCTTTTTTTTTTCAAGTTTGTTGCTATTATGATTATAAAATAAGTGATTTTCGTTCTTTCATTCTTTAATATGTATATATATATATATATATATATATATAAATTAAAGTTGTTTATACGTAAATTAATACTTACATCTTGAGATCTAGAAGACACACTAGTTCCTGTATGTGCTAGTGCAGCTCCATGAAGAAGAGCTGTAGCATTTACAGCTACAAGAACAGCGAATAAGATGGCGACCTGAAGAAAAAAAAACTTATTAAATACAGTAAAACGGTATAAAATTACCCCCCTCCCCAAATAATTTCTAGTGGCTTCCTGATGCATAAAGGTCTATTCTCAGGAAAATGTAAATAACTGTATTGAATTTTACACATAACTATTTAACTGCTTTGTGATAGAATATCTATAAAATAAATAAATAAATAAATAAAATAAAATGCTGATAAACAACATTAGCAGTAAGTGCAATGCTATTATAATATTTGCCCGTCTTCTTCTATAATCTATGCAATGTTTACCATTTTTTATATAGAAGAATTGTACTTGAAGTATCTTTTATGAAACTTTAAAAATGTTGATAATATATTTAATTCTGGAATTGGGAATTTTTCTTTACATCGACATTTTCACAATGCATAGTTATCGTATCATAAATATTTTGAAATTATTTAATTTATTTGTAAGACAGCATTTTTACCTTCATTTAATATATTATTATTATTATCATTATTTCAACGGTTTGAATATTTAAAATACAATATCTGTAACTTAAAATTTACGTAATTCTAACAAAAACAATGGTACATATAACTACATATATTTCAATCAAATATAGGTTAGTCTTTTTATTTCGACCTGGTATTCATTTGGAACATCAACAGTTTTATGCAATTATTTAAAGCGATTTTAGTTTTTAAAATCAAATATTTTAAAACTTCTATCTTTTTTTTTTTTCCAAAAATATTGTATATTTAGAGCTATCAAGAAAAAGTTTGGACACCCAATGTATTTATACAAAAAATTTATAAACATATTAAAAAAAATAAATAAATAAAATGTATCAATCAAAATAGAAAATTCCCATTATTCTCTTTCCACGCCACCCCCTCTTTATTTATTTTTTTATAACAAAAATGAATTGTTACTATTATAATTTATCGCCAAAGTTTTTACATGTAATTATTATTATTATTATTATTATTATTATTATTTTGAACAATTTGTGAAAAATAATTAATTAATTTTTAGTGTTTCTATCAGCTTATTTAGTAAATTTTAATCTATTCAAAAACAGATAAAAATTCATAATAAAAATGCTATTTTAAATTCAAATATCAGTATGAAAATAAAATTTTGAGAAAGTATATCATGATGCTTTAAAACCTTTAAAACTTTAAATTCTTTCTTTAATGAAAAACTTTAAATAAAATTTAATATTTTTCATTTCATTTAATTTAATTTAATTTAATATAATTTAATTTAATTTAATTTTTAAACTGATTATAAAATAAACGGTGGGAAAGGAGTATTAAAATTTTTAAAAAGTTTATATTAGACACATTTTATTATTTATGCAAAATGTTGGCGTACTTATATGGGTAAATGCACTGATAAAAAAATATTAGGGTAGCACATGGTTTTAACGAAATTACAGAAATACTTATACAGATAACTAATGTCAACTAATGTACAATACAGCTCAACACCGCTCTTCGAGCGGTAAGCCGGGGCTGCTCCCCTGTTAAAACTAATGTCAAATAAAACATTCATAATTTTGTTACCTCATGACGTATGCTTTAAATTATGGATGTTTTATTTCACCTTAGTTATCTGTATAAGTATTTCTGTAATTTCGTCAAAACCATGTGCTACACTAATTTTTTTGAGCAGCGTAACTTCGGAATTCAACGTTGCAGATTGTTGTTTAAAAATGAAAATTTCTCTGAATTAAAAGGGAAAAAAAAAAGCACTGGAATAAATTATTTTAGAAATCTATATCAAATTTAATAAATTATATGCATTATTTTCACAAAACAGGCTTTTAAAATACATTCTTAAAATACATACAAATAAAATGTTTTCGTATAAAAAGGAAAATTTATATAAAGAAATAGGCATATAAGGAAAAAACAACTTCGACTGCAAATATAGATGGGACAAATAACCATGGGGGATTTTTAGGATGTGAACATATTATAATTAATTTAAAAAAGAAGACTGTTTAGCTAAAATAAAAAATAAAACCGACTATATTTGCTCAAAATTTATCTACTGATTAAAAAATTAAGTAAATTTTATGTAAATAAACAAGCGTAAAGCTAGCTTTAAAAAAGAAAAATGGCCTTAAATTTAGTTAAATATTGTTTTTCAAAAAAAAAAAAAAAAAAAAAAAAAAAATGTAATTTTCAAATTGGAAGAGCTCTAGATCACAAACTGTAAAATCTCAACGCATTGCTCGCTTTTAATTTCATTAAATATTATTTTTCGTTAGAATCTCCAATTTTCAACTGAATTTAACGATTTTTTTTTTTTTTTTTAACTGTGTCTCATAATCTATTTCTAGCCAATTTTTTATTTTTGTCAAAATCGGTTAAAAATTTCAGATTAAAAAAAAAGTATATTCTAACTAACAAAAAATAAAATAAAATAAAAGACCTCATTTACTAACATGAGTTGAAAGGGAAGTTGGAAGACTGCCAGCTCGAAAACTAAAATAATAATGCATGGTGGTCTGAAAAAGCACATTTTAAGTCATTTTAAGAAATCTATTGAGCAGATTTTCATTAAATATATAGCTAAAATCTATCGTGGTTAGATCAGCGTTCTTAAAAAAAAAAAAAAAAATCATTGAAATCGGTCTTTTCGCTTCCAAGTTACAATGCTATGACAGACACACAGATAGAAGGAAAAAAAAGCTTCAAACTTATAAGATCCCTCTTTTTTGGTCGAGGGTTAATTTAATTTAATTTATTTATTTATTTATTTGACCAACATTAAATGGAATCTACAAGTAATATAAACCAATATAAATACATTCTCAATCAAATACGAAAATAAATATATATGATAGAAACTGTTTCCTTTCACTCATAAACATTAGAAAACTGATAAAAAAGCTTTTCGGCTTCAGAATGTTTTTAAGTTTTTAAAACAAATGAAAAATTATAACATGCAACAATAAAATAATTGTTAAAATTTTCTGACAGAAATAAAGAAAAAGTTTTAGGTTATGCTTTTATGTGTTGATTTTATCTTATACCTTTAAGGTTTACTTTTCAAGAAATTAAGGAACAGTTCATAAAATGTCAGAATAACACTGAAAAAAAAAAAAAAAAGCTTTTTCAACTTAACTTTAAATAATCATAATATGCATTAAAGATCCAGTTTTAGTCTAATGAATAGTTTCTTCATATAGGAGAAATCAGAAAAATAATATTAGTTCAAATTCAGAGATTCATAATGGATTGAAGTATCTGGTAACATTAGTAGGTAAAAAAAAAAAAAAAAAAAAAAAAAAAAAACAGGGGGAGGAGGTGCCTGATAATAGAGTTAAGGAATAAAACATTTTTCTCTACAATATTGAAAATTTATATCCTTTATGGTGTTATGAAACCAGTTAAAATATTTTACTATTATTGATAGATATCAGAATAATACATTATAAATAGTACTTTTTAAATCAGTGTATGTATAAAAAGGAGCTTCCAAAATGCAGTAAAAATTAACAACTTACCTTAGCGAACATGATGTTTTTGCTTCAACCTGATAAGTTGACTGACTTTTCATGGCGTAGAAATGGTCTTTTATAGTACTTTCTGGGTTTTTTGTTTAAAAGAGAACAATGATTGCTCCACCTTTATTATTAAAAAACGCCTCCCCCCACGTTTTAAAGATTGATATTCTTCTGTTAAATATTTAGAGGTCATTGCAATAAAACGATTTAATTTTAAAAGTTGGGCGAATAGATGAACTAACTCAATGGCGGTTTTTACTCTGAAAAGAATTTACCGAAGGTCAAAATTACTCACATTTAGAAATAATGCAGGTGTGGCAAGGTTCTGAATTCAAAAGCTTCCCCATTTGTTTGATAATTGTATTGTCATGCCCTCTTCATTAACTGAAATGATGTGTTTGTCAGATATTATGTTCTTCTGCATGTTTAGATATTTATGCAACATTTTGTTAATTTTTAATCAAAATAATTTACAACGCCAACTGTTATTTGTTTAATCAGAACAACTATTAAAAAATTCATTTTCGGTGTAAATATTGAATTTTAGTAAAAATGAAAAGTATTTAGACCAAGAGATTTAATTTTAAACCAAATCAGGGGATATCCATATTTATAAAGCTGAAAGTTTGTCGTTGTATTTGTCCGGATTTTTAGTTCGCCATACAAAACTACACCATTCAACCGATCGCTACAAAAATTGGTATACTTATTAATCAGTACAAAATCTAGCTAACGCCTTAGTTTTTGGTTGGTTCATTCAGGTAATTGATTCAAAATATATGGAATAAAAACCGCATTTTAACTTTTAAATTATTAATTTTTTTTATTATTATTATTTTTTTTTTAATCTCAAAAATAAATAAATAATTTACACATTCATGTCTTTCTAGACATAAAAGAAAATATATTTATTAATTATACACGAAAAAAAATATTTTTTTACTTTATTACTTACGTGTAAGTAAATATATTTCTTTTTATGATCAGGACAAAAAAAAAAAAAAATGAACATCCAAACATTTTTTTTTTTTAAAATTTAAGTTAAGTGATTATTTGTGGTTTTATTCGATTAAGTTCTCACGACCAGTTCAAAGTGTTATAAGTAGGATGTTATTGAGATATAGTGATTCATTTCATTGCTTTCTTTTTATACCATTAAATATTTAATAAAGAAGCATCACAAAACTGGCGTTGTAAAAATTATTACTTACAAACTTTGAATAAACACCATAAAATGCAATAAACTCGCAACAATTGTTTCGGGTCGAAAAAACACGCGACCCTTCATCAGGCGAACAAAATAAACACGAGTGCTGCAGTTAAAGCGGCAACGCTTTGACTGCAGCACTCGTGCTTATTTTGTTCGTCTGATGAAGGGTCGTGTGTTTTTTCGACCCGAAACAATTGTTGCGAGTTTATTGCATTTTATGGTGTTTATTCAAAGTTTGTTAGTAATAACCATTAAATATTTCTCTCAAATATAATGTTTATATAATTTTGATACTAAAAATCAAGTAATTATATAAATAACATTATATAAGAAAATCATATAAATAACTCATATAAATAACTAACTTCTGTTTTTTCCTATGTTTAGTATTCATAGATAAATAAATAAATAAATTTTTGCCTCTAAAATTGCGTCTTTTTTAAGTGAAGATTTCTGCTGCAAAAAGAACTATACCACAAAGAAAAGTTCTAGATTCGTCAACATATCGACCTCCTGGGTTCGTTTTTGAATCCATTTACTCAAAGCGCTCCGTCGCTGTATTATGAAGTTGGAATATTTTTAATTTAATATAATTTTATTTCCTTCTCATACTCGTACTTTGTTTTTTCTATAATTAGAATATTTTAGAAGGATTACTTCGATCCGAGCAGCGCCGGGTAGACCCGCTAGTTTCTTTTAAAAGAAACTAGAAAAATCGTTTCTGTAGAATCTGAGAAATTCATCTTCATGAGTCAGAGCATCTTTTAAATCATGGAAGCATTAAAGCAATTTATAGGTAGCTCTCTCTCTCTCTCACACACACACACATATATAAAGCTGATAGTTATGAAACGAAATGTTTTTCTAAATAATAATAATAATAATTTTAGCATTTTATTTTATTTTATTTATTAACACAACTTATTTAACATTTATGTTTTCTTTAAAAATTTTAATGCCGTATTCAAATTCAAAAACGCTTGGAAATTTATCATTGCATTTCTTATTCCTGTTATTCTCATAACTAGTTGAAATAGGTGGACTCTGCTCAGTTCCACATTATATATACAGTCAGCAGCAAAAGTATGCGAGCACTAGCAAAAATTCCTATGTAAAAAAAAGTACACTTAATACTGGTTTGTTAAATAAATCCTTGTCGAATCATGTTCTTAGACTGACTAAGAACAGGATTCAACAAGGATTTATTTAACAAAACTGTATTAAGTATACTTTTCTTATATAGGAATTTTTGCTAGTGCTCTGATACTTTTGCTGCCGACTGTATGTTCTCATAATTTTCTAGTGCAAGACATATTAAAAGAAATGACATGTTAAGTGAAATGAACTTGACCAAACGCTTGACACACTGACAGATTGAAATCCCGCCTAATAGGCTATCCACTGTTCACTTCGATATATTTATCTTATTCTAATCTATTGATTTATTTTAATAGGATCAATTTCGTAGTTTAGTTTTCATGCTACTATTTCCAACGCAACAATATTGAAAATGCATATTTATATGGAAAATTTTCAATTTTGTTACGTTGATAAAATCTTAAATTATGAATAACTTACGGAATTTTCCTATTAGAATATTTGTATTCAATCATGTTCAAACAAGTATCATAGATGTTATTTTGAAGTTGTCTGATATATTTATGATCCTCAAAATGAACGTTTATGCTCAATTTTGTCCTATTCTGCCATGTTAAGTAAATCGTAAATTTCAAATAACTTACGAATTTTTTAAATTGGAAAATTCATAGCCTATATATTCATGCCAGTTTTCTAATTAATGTTTCAAAAGGGGTCTGACATCTTTACGATGAAAGTATCCCTCAAGATTGACGTTTATGTGAAATTTCGCCCTATTCTGCCACGTTAAGAAATTCGTAAATTTCCAATAACTTACGAAATTTTTATATTGGATTATTCATAGTCAATGATATTCATGCTAGTATCCTAAATAATATTTCAAAAGTGGTCTGACATCTTTACAATGCAAATATCCCTCAAAATTGACGTTATGTGAAATTTTGCCCAATTCTATCAAGAAATTCGTAAATTTCCAATAACTTGCGAAATTTTAAAAGTAACATGTTTATAGTTAATGATGTTAATTCCGGCATTAAAACTGATATTTTAAAAGTTGTGTGACATTTTTACAGAAAAAGTTTTCCATTTAATGCCCGTTTAAGTGAAATTTTGCCCTATTCTCCCACGTTAAAAAAATCGTAAATTTCTAATTACTTACGAAGTTTTTTAATTCGAATATTGCAAGTGAATAGGGTTCTTAGCCAGTGTCAAAAGTAATATTTTAAAACCGATCTGACTTCTCTGCGACATATTTGTTTTTGAGATATCGTGTATGCTGACTAAAAAACTAACTACCGGACTAACACACTAACTAACTAACACAACAAGAAACTAACAGGCACCCTACAGACGGACACATACAAGTTTTATCATTTTCGGATTCCTCACACCTGAAAACGTGTAAAAAAGTAAAAAAACTGAGGTCGAAAATTTTCACGATTACCTATGTTCCCCATACCTATAGTATAATGGGGAACTAAAAATACAATACTAGTGCGAGGTTAAAATACGAGATTCAGTTTCAGACCAAGGATGATTAAGTAAAATTTATTATTTATGAAATTTCGTCTTTATAGAAGTATTTACAGGATTCTGTCGTAGTCAAGCCCCTAGTAACAGTCAAGAATTTCACACTGTTAAATAATAAAATATTTGCATATTTTTCTTCTCAGTTTTAAAATTAAAGCAAATATGTTTATAATTCCAGAATCCAATCAAAAAATGTACTCACAGAACTGACTTAAATCTTTTTTTTTACTGTCAATAGTTATAATTACTAAAGTCTGCAAAATTCTTTTTATTCTTTTTATTCTTTTTATTATTATTATTATTATTTCTTTTTTTTTTTCTTTTTTTGCTCTATTTTGGATCTTCTTCACATGTTTCTATTAACTTATATGAGTTTTTTTTTAACATTTTTCTCTTTAACGTAATGCTTTTTAATAAAATTAGAATATGAATTCGATAAAAATTCTTCAAAACATTTAATAATAAAAAATATAATAAAATGCTTAAGATTTCCATTTACAGTTTAAAAAATTGCTATGTTTATAATATTTACCACTCATTCGAAAATAGAAATCTTTATGAGATTTTACTTTATGTTCCTTCATCCTGTTTTATTACTTTCAAAATAAGGAATCAATACTCTTAGTTATATTTTGAAGGAAATGAAATGTCTGTCAATATGACATCAATTGATATAAAAATATTGTGCAGCAATATTCTTTTTTAATTGGGTATTTTTTAAGAAAATATTGAAATAATTTTAGTTCACTTTTGCTTAGAAAAATGCATTGCTTTACAATTACATCAAAAAAGAAGGTGAAAAAAATGAATATTATGAACGTTTTGATTTTAATATTTTTCTCAGATGACGATATATATTTTTAATGTTAAATGCAATTATAAATTAATCTCAGCATAAAAAAAACATTCTTTAGCTAATTATAAGGTCTAGAAAAAATACAAAAAAAGAGAGTTTGGGGTGTCACTCTAAGGTTATTTTTTACCTTTTAAGGCTAATTAGATTTGTACATATGGCTTAAAGTGAATGCCAAACCACTAATAAAATCATTCATGCCTGAACTGGGATTTGAACCAGGCACCTAGAAAATGAAGGCTTTAGTGCTAATTATTCGACAACCGGATAAGCCAAATAGAGAGGTGGTTGAGCTTCAAACTTCTTATATTTTGAAGAATTTATAAATAGCAATATTTATCTAGCAATTAAATAGTCTAAAAATGTATATAAACATCAAATTTTACCTAAAATTGAATTTTAAAAACTATTATTTTAGAAGTTGCATGAAAATGTTATTTCAAGTATATATACATACACACTATAACAAAAAAAAAAAAAAAAAAAAAAAAAAAAGCGACGCACCAAGAAGGAGTAATGCAAACTGGACACAAATTGACATGCATACAGGTTTCGATGGAAAATGTAAAATTTTAAAGTTTGACTGCCATCGAATGACACGTGACGCTGCAGCGCATCTTAACTGCGCAAACTGGCAGAATATTAAAAATGAGAAATTTTGATTCCAGGTCATAAATTCTTCGAGAATTTCATTTCGTCTACTCAGATAGACAGTAACTATGCCTCGCATACAGGTCCGCAAACAAAATTCGCAGATGACAGCGTTTCAGAGATTTGTGTAGTTGGACTCAAAGAAGCCAGTTGGTTTAATCTGCGAATTGTTTGACAATTAGATAGCAGCGATGCCACTATTAGATGATATTCACAAGAATGGGTGAACCATAGCCGAACACAGCGTCAGGGAGGAAGCGGTCGGCCTAGAGAGACACAGAATGTGAGAACCGATCAATCGTCAGAGCGGTACTCTAAGCCCCGATTCATCATTATTATCGATCCTACGTGCAACTGGTACTTCTGTGACTTCAAAGACCATTAATAGACGACTCAGAGAAATGGGGTCGAGCTCACGGAGCTCCTTGTACAGACTGCTATTAAACTCTGCATAACAACAAGCACGTCTGCAGTGATATCAGGATCGTTCGAACTACAAAGGGCATTCCATAAAAACTGAGAGTAAAATCATAAAAAATCAAGAAATATATTTACAGCAAATAATACATCATTCTTTTTCAAAATACCTTCTGTCGGTTGATATGCAACGGTCCCATCGTTCAACCCACTTTTCAAAACAAGTAGAGAAGCCCTTTTCTGGAAGCTGCTTCAAAGAACCCTCCGCTGCTGAAATAACTTCAGAATCTGTATTAAATTGTCTGCCATGGAGCTTCTACTTCAACGTCGGAAACAGCCAGAAATCGCATGGTGCGAGATCTGGACTGTAAGGGGGATGTGACATGATTTTAATATTGCATTTACTAAGATATTGCTGAACAGAAGTAGCGACATGCGGGCGAGCATTATCGTGATGTAATGTCCAAAATCCCTACCAGTTCATGACGCTTTCTCTATATGTGTTTTCGCAAAATTTTCAAAACTGAAACATAATATTCACCATTCACAGTAGTTTTTGGAGGCATAGCATGGTGATAGATTACTCCCTTATGATCAAAGAAAATAATCATCATGACTTTTCCAGCAGATTTGGTTTGTCGGATTTTTTTCGGAGGCGGAGAATCAGTAAGTTTCCATACACTTGTTGCGGACTTGGTAAGGGGATCATAATGATGCACCCAAGTTTCATCACCTGTTATTGCAGTCTTTAGGAGATTTGGATCATTTTGAAGCATCTGTTTCCATTCACAACATTGGTGAATTCTTGTTTTCATGTGTTCTTTAGTAAGGTGATGATGGACCCATCTGGAACAAACATAGCGAAGCTGTAAATTGTTGCGTACAATGCGAAATATCGACGTTTTCGAAATGTTTGTTGATGCCGCTATCTCCTCACATGTCATTCGCCGATTTTCTTGAAGGATTACCCACACAGTGTTAACATATCGATCATTCACAACACTTTTTGGTCGCCCAGGCCTAGGAGCCAGTTCTGCAGACAAACGGCCTTTCTTGAAATCACCATGCCATCTAAAAATCGTAGACTCATCAAAACATTTGTCTTTGTAAGCTTCTTTCATTAACTTAACTGTTTCTGGTGCTGTTTTGCCCAAACGGTAGCAAAATTTTACGGTACAACGCATTTCGTTTTTTAACTCTGAATCACTCATCTCCATTTCTGTAGGGCAAATAAAACAGTTCTTTAAACAAGCACGGAAACAGGAAAATAAAATAGTCTGCTTCGTTTAGAATTTTGTATAAACGTACAGTTAACAGTTTGAAAAAATCGCCTGCACTTCTATTTTTTAGTTTCGCGGTGTTGCCATTACGTAAAAAAACAACTCTCAGTTTTTATGGAATACACTTTGTAGAATGTCACTGAATGGAGTAGAATTGTCTTCAGTGATGAGTCCCACTCCGATTTGAGCACCGATGACCAGCGAAGACGCGTCTGGAGACGCCTCGAAAAGAGGGGGATTCCAACCCGACTGTCGCCAGCTATACGGCCCGACAATTAGGAGTGATTGTCTGGAATGTCGTTTCATTTCATAGCAGGACACCTTTTGTTGTCATCCATGGCATCTTTACGGCACAGCGGTACGTTGATGACATTCTATGTCCCGTTGTGTTTCCTTTCATATCACGCAATCCTGACAGTTTATTTCAGCATGATAATGCCCGCCTGCGCACAGAGATAGTTTTTACTGCTTGTTTTCCTGCTTGCCTAACATTATTTTGGCCGGTAAAGTTGCCGGATCTCTGACCTACTGAAGACATTTGGAGCATCATGAAAAGGGTCCTACAACCATCTCGAGATTTTGCCAATCTAACGCACCAATTGGACAGAATTCGGCATGATATCTACCAGGAGAATATCTGATAACGCTATAAATTAATGCCAAGCCGAGTAACTGCTTACAGAAGTTATTCGGTTCTTATTGGTCAGAAGTGGACCAATGCATTATTGATTTATTTACTTTTGTGCGGCCTTTTCTCTTGATTAAACCTTTCAAATTTTCTGAAACTGTACTCATTTGTTTTCTTCGCATGTACATCACATCTACCAATTTTCGTCTCGTTTGGATATCTTCTTCTTGGTGCGCCGATTTTTTTTTTGTTATAGAGTATATATATATATAAAACTGGAGTGACTCCACTCGACTTTCCGAATATTTAGTAATTAACGGTTGTTTAAGTAAATTCAAATGAAAGAAGTCGTTAAGTAAACAAAAGGGAAAATCATAATGTTTGAGTATTTCTTCCTAAATTGTATGTCGTTTAATGAATCGTAAGTATCGATCTCATTTTGTGTGTCTGTGTAAAAGAACTGTAAATGGTAAGTTTGCAATATAAAATAGTTATCTTTTTTTTTTCTTTTATTGATTTAACATTACTAAATCGAAATTTAAATAGAGCCCATAGACCTCAGTGTCTAAAAAATCTATTGTGTATCCCAGTAAAAAAGTAAAATAATTCTCTAAATTCTATACGCAAATTTGTACAATTCTTGCGATGATAACCTATAACATGCTTATCGGTTTATATCTTAACCGAATGCAGAGTTTAGACGCTAGCGCACTTTGTATAATTGGAGTCTATAGTCCGTAATGATAAAGAATTAAAAAAAAAAAAAAAAATCTTTTATTCTCTGTAAAACAGCTATAAGTCTTACGACAGTGATGCAGAACTTTTCTTTGTGCTCCTTTTAAAAAAAACTATAATTCGTACGCTCATCAATTTGGTTCATTTTTATTACTTTTATGTATCTTGAATAATCTAGTGTGTCGTTAACTCATCGTCTGTGAGTTAATAAACTGAATGAGATAAATGATCATATATTATAAAAATAAAATAGAAAAAAAAAATCTGTCAAAAATATCGCCGATTTTCTTTTCTTTTTTTTTTTTTTTTTTTTAAGTTTTATTGCTGAGAAATTAAGTAATTTTTTAAAAGAATTTTTAAATCATTTAATTTTTATATTTCTCTTCGAATATTTTTTTTTCATGAAATATACCAACTAAAACAAATACCTTTGTGTTTATTAATTGAAGTATTAAAAGAAATAATCTGGTGTGGCCCACACACGACTCTCTCTTAACGTGAAATTTAATACCATAAAGGCAGATTGGACTTTAAGGGATAAGATAATGAATGCTGTTATATAAACCTTCATTAAAAACGATTTAAAAATAGGCTTATGAAAAGTTTCATTTGACAAACAATCCTGTATAAGGGGGCTACCGCCCCCTTCAACCCCCCATTTCAATATTGCACTTACATTTAAAGAAAATTCAAAAGCTGTTATTAAATTTAAAAGTTCATTTCAAATTAAACTTCAAAATACAACATTTGAATCACCTGAAATTATTTGTTTTTAAGTTATTCTGATAAAAGACATAGACGAAGATTAAACATTGAAAACATGATTTATTCAGTGAGCCTCAATGTTCAGGGACAATATTCAAGAAACCTCAAAACGTGTAAATTTACAAAAAACGAACGCGAAATACTTAGTTTACAGAATATTTTATTTACAACATGGGAATGAGAAAATTATTTTAATGTCTGAGAAGGTTTTCTGAACATATAGTAAAGCAATTTCACTAATTACATTCAATAAAAAGAATGTTTTTGATTAATTATTGGCAGCCCTGCACATTTTCTAAAAATTATGTACACATCACATTGTCACTTAAATATAATCCTATATTATTAATATAGCACACCCTGAAATGCACTTTCTTGAATTTCCAACTATTATCCCACTTTATTCTACTTTTTTGTGTAGCCCTGTAAACGAACGGTGAATGTTTTTCATGTCATATTCTAAATGAAATATGCTTTTATGCCTATAAAAAATATATTTATTTCATTTGGTTTAGTGCAGCCTATAGATATTAAACTCAACTGTACAATTTCCCCCACAGACGTAATGTATTTGAATTCTCTTGGATGATCCTGCACGAACCATTTGCATGATCTCAACGAAAATTTTACTGTAGCATCTCTATATGATACAGATTTATATACCGAGTTTGGACTTCCTGCTGCCATTTGTTCTTGAGATTTAGTGATAAAATACACACAGATACACACACAGACCAACCGCTAAAAACCTTTTTTTTCTGATTCAAGGGACCTCAAAACGTTTAAATATAACAAAAACGCAATTTCGAAAATTTGATCCAAAAGCGAAACTTTCTCTACCGTATATACTCTATAACAAAAATGTGACGCACCAAGAAGGAGTAATGCAAACTGGACACAAATTGACATACATACAGGTTTTGATGGAATCAAGCACCAATTCATCATTATCGTCGATCCTACGTGCAACTGGTACGTCAGTGACTTCAAATACCCTTAACAGGCGGCTCAGTGGGGTTGAGCTCAGTCCCCGGATCTCTCTTCCACTGAGGACATTTGGAGCATCATAAAAAGGGTCCTACAACCAGCTCGGGATTTTACCAATCTAACGCAACAGTTGGACATAATTTGGTACGATACTTCACAGGAGCATATCTGCTAACTCTATCAATTAATACCAAGCCGAATAACTGCGTACATAAGGGCCAGAAGTGGACCAATGCGTTATTGACTTTTTTACTTTGTGAGGCCCTTTCTCTTGATTAAGTCATTCAAATTTTCTGAAACTGTAATCAATTGTTTTTCTCCACATGTACATCACATCTACCAATTTTTGTCCCATTCGGACCACCCATTCCACCCCATCTACCAATTTTTGTCCCCACTCCTTCTTGGTGCGTCGTTCTTTTTTTGTTATAGAGTGTAAGAGAAAGTTAAAGAAAAAAAAAAAAGAACCTCATTTCCATTTTCTTTTTTTTGTATATTGCTAGAATATAAAAATAAAAATTGCATCAAAAAAAAAAAAAAATCGATGTAATTTTTCATAACAGCTATGAATTTTTGTTGATGACTAGCCTTTTTTTTACACGCTGTTTATGGTTTTATTTATTTTACACATCTGCGGATGAAGCGCATTACTTTTTGAGTAATGAGTCTTTCTTAAATTAAAAAGAATAATTTTTAACATAATAGTTCGCTTTAAAAGCGAAAGAATATTCAACTTCAAGTTCATAACTTTATATGACTGTTATAGTTCGAAATAGTATCATGTTTTATCTGCTCTCTGAAAAAGGAATTTCTCTTGTGAGATATTTTTCAGTTTTGGAGCGGTTTTCAATTTTTAAATAATGATCTCATTTTTCCTATTTATTTTTATTTATTTGCTTGATTTAGTTTAATTAAATTTTGGTTTATAAATATCCATAATTATAAAATAATAATTTATTTTTCACCTGTTAATATAAAATTCTTCATTTTAACTTTATTCTGTGCTATCATATGGTCTTGCAGAGGTTTCGGAGATAGTTGGGCGCCCGACAAACTAATTTAACTTGCTGCACACGTCATAAGCCATGGTGGCCTCTGTTCCTTCTTCTTGTTGTTTCATTTTTGGTTATTTAAATTTTGCTCTTGTTTCACATATTTTTCGGTTCTTACATAAATGTATGTATTTATTTCTTATATCATGTATATATATGTATAATTTTCTCCCAGCAGTGCACTGTTTAGCGATGACTTTCTTACTTTCTATAGATATATCTCAGATCCATGTATCTTTTTTTTTTTTATGTATAGTTCAAATAAAAAGATGTTCCATTATTGCGTAAACCTTTTAAAACATTTATCTATAAATTTTTCTAACTCTCATGTACTAATACATATAAGTAATGAATATTCGTTCCGAAAAAAAAAAAAAAAAAAAAAAAATACTTTTCATAATTTTACAGTCAAATTATTTTCTTTATAATGAAATAAATGGCAATGTAAAATTCATGTACAAAGTTTTCTTATTTATCATTTGTTCAAGTTTATTTTATCCTTTAGGAACATGCGTTACGCATTAAATATTATAAATAATATTTATAAAACATTGATTTAATTATTGCAATTTTTTTCATATAAAAGATATTTAGTAGGTATATTTATTCAAATATGTATATATATATATTTTTTTTTCGTAAATTAAATAGCAACATTTAAATAAATATAGGGTGGCAATCCTTAAAAGCTACTTTTATAAAATTTATATTTTAGTTATTCCTTACCCAAAAGATATTTATTTTAACACATCGAGAATTTTTTTCTTTTCTTTTTCTAAGATTAATAACTTTAATATTAAAGAATCATTAGCCCCCCCCCCCCTCCCTTCATTACTCAAAGATGATCTCATTTTATATTCTGAAAACTTGGCCCTTAAAAAGTTTCTATTTCATTAATTTGCGACTTTTTATATAATAAAAAAATGTTAAAAGTTTTTCTAAAAGTCATTTACGCTTAGTTGCCAGATGTTTTGATTTTTGGGTACCGGTAATTTTTTTTTTTTTAATAAAAAATTCCATCTTATTTAATCATTAGAAAACTTCTTTGAAATATTTTAATAATATTTCTATAAAAACTATCGGTATCCAAAGCTTGGAAAACTGAGAAGCTATGTTTACGTGTAGACTTTACAAGTTTAAACTACCGATTTCCATTTTTTTTCTTTAAGTATTTTATCTTTTGAATATTTCAAATACTTTGTATTACGATCTCACGAACAGTCGGTAACAAAAGTGTCCGAACACTCGCGAAAATTTCTATGTAAAAAAAAGTACACTTCATACGGTTTTGTTAAATAAATCCTTATCAAATCATGTTCTTACACTGACTAAGAACAGGATTCGACAAGAATTTATTTAAGAAAACCGTATGAAGTGTGCTTTGTTTACATAGGAATTTTTACTAGTATTCGGACACTTTTGTTACCGACTGAATCTGAAAAGTCTTCTCTGTGTTGCAGAAAAGAAAAAAAAAAAAAAAGTCTCAAGCGAACTAATTGAAATTTTTCTGATTGCCATTATTGTTTTCATAGATAATAAAAGTTTCTTTATAATTAATGATATTCTTAGTAATCTATTTTATATTCATTTACAAATTAATGTTTATTATTGAATATTCTAGAAACATTGGGATATTAAGGGCTTTTTTTCTTTGATACTGCACAGTTGTTTGTAAAAAATAAAATAAATAAAAATAAAGATAAATAAATAAAAATAAAATAAATAATAATAATAATAAATAAATAAATAAATTTTAAACTAATCAAGTATTTTCTCATTTTCAACTTTTTCGTGTATTTTCTTTAATGAGAAATAATATTTATATATATTTTACCAGAAACAGATCATAGTTGTAGGACTAGATGCAGTATATTCATAGGTGTCAATTCTTCTGATTTTTTTAACACCAGTATTTCTTCATAAAAATTCTACTTTACTTAAAGATCAAAATTCTGCAATTAAATAAGACGAAGCTATTTTATTATACTGGTGTGAAAAAAATCGGAAGAACTAGCATTTATGAGTACAATTATATAGTATCATCTGGTATACTAAAAATTTATTATTTGTATTCATAACTAAATTTTTACTAGTTATATTCTACTTCAAATAAATATTATTTCAGTCTAAGAAATAATAGATTAAGATATCGAACATATACTTTTAAAAAGTGTGAAATGTTACTAAAAGATAAAACTAGTTTTCACAAAAAAAAAAAAAAATAATAATTTATTTATCACCTCTGGTACGACACATTTAAACGATCATAAAAAAAAAATATACAGATCTAAAGCCTCTAAAATTAAATTCTGTGAGGCTATGAGTTCTGATTAATTTACACATGACTTGTTGTTCACGTTATGAAAAACAGATATAGGATCTTTTAAAGATGAATGGATTTTGGGCCACCATATGGAATTGCGCTGAAACGATATCCAGTTAATCCATGGTGTCCAATTGTATTAGCGTAATGTCTTGCGATTACAGGAACAGAAGCAACATGGTTTACGGAAGAAGTGGAATAAGCTATTGGAGCAGCGTGAGCAACAGCAATTGGAGCAGCATGGGCTACAGCAACTGGGGCAGCATGAAGAACAGGAGCAGCTGCAACATGACGAACAATCGGAGCAGCATGACGGACGACAGAAGATGTAGAATAAGTTGTGATGGGTGCGGCATGGGCTACAGCAACTGGAGCAGTGTGAACAAGGGGAGCAGCTGCTACATGACCAAACACTGGAGCTGCATACCTCAGCACTGAAGATGTGGAATACCTAACTGGTGCGGCATGTGCTACGGCAACTGCAGGGACGGCTGCTACGTGTCTATAGACTGGAGCTGCTGCAACTTGTTTAACCACAGAAGTTGATGAATAAGCTACAGGAGCAGCATGAGCAACAGGAATCGGTGCAGCATGAAGAACTGGTGCGGTATGGGTATAGGAAATTGCTCGAGCCAGACCAGTTGCATTGGCTGCTGCAAGAGCTGCGAGAAGAATAGCGACCTGTAACAAAAGCATTACTATTATATATAGTTAAATTTTAAAAGAAGTAAAATAACATAAAACAGCATAAAAGATTGATTAGTTATTTTTTAACTAGTTTTTAATTAGAAACTTTATCCTGCATAATGTTTCATCTAAAAAAATAATTTATTTTTTATTCAATATAAGATGTTTCGGGAGTACAAAGAAATTTAGATGTTTGCATACCATTAAAACATTTTGATTTTATATCCCAAATATCTCATAAAAATACATATTTACTAAATCATTTAGTATCTAAATTTAATAAAACATCTAAAGAATAGTAGCATCTAAAGAACATATTTAACTTTCGATAATGGCTGTATTTTATAACGTTATTGCAGTTTTTTAAACAAATTTAATTTGAACTAAGAAACCCAACATTAATAATTTTGTATTATAGAGAAAATGCACAGGGATATTTTTTATGACAAATGAATATTTTTAAATTCTAAATCACGATATTATTTATTTATATATTTTTTAAATATATATTATAGTTATTTGCCCAAGAAAACTTGTAGTTCAGAATAATAAAATATTTTAATATTTTTCTATTAAACGATTTTCTTAAATTCAAACACAAATATTTTAAATTTGGAAGTCGCACCACTATGAAATTACAGCTTAGACAAATAATTCTATTTTAAGAGAGCATTGAATGATTTTCCTGTAAAATTTAGGTTTAACATCAGAAGTTTTTAACTATTGTTTATTGTTTGGAAATCAATAGCAGTAATTTACGGCAACAAAATTTACATCAAGTTATTGCCTTTTATTTTTACAAAGAGCTATGTAAGAATGAAGAATTTAAGTAATATGTCTTACCTTAGCAAGCATGATGATATTTTAGTTTCTGAAAAGCGATGTGATTAAATAACAATCGCATCTCTTATATATACATTCTCACATCCTAATTAAATTCTCGTGTTTTCTTAAAACATAAAAAAGAAGCATTCTGGTTTTTAATCCGGTACCGCTTTGTATCATATATTTCAGGGTTTTTTCCTGTCGATTTCTGATGCATTATTTTTAAATCATCGGATGGAGATTCATTTGAGGTCACGATGCTTATTTCCTATAGAAGATAATCTGTAAAAGAGAGAGCTGTCCACTTTATGGGTGTGGCAAGGACATTTTATCACGAGTTCGATCTTAATGTCATTAAAGTAAAATAATGTGTACTTTTGTCCACTAATTTCCCTTACATAAATTATCACTAATATCATATTTAGGAACCATATATTTTCTAATTACGTTTAACAGCATAACATACCAATTTATATTATTTTTATATTTTTACTCAAATAACCGTTGATATGTCATTCATTTAACTGTATTTATCCCGGGAAATAATTATAGACTTTTCTTGAAACTGATGCATAAAAAATGCTGTACTGAATAGTCCCATGTGTTCCAAATTTGTATTGCAATTTTAAAATAATTTCTATTTACCTTTCATAAATTATCTCCTGTCCCCAAAACTACATTTGTTCTACAAAACTAATTGTGCAAAAATTAACTTTAAATTTGTTTTAAGGTATTTAAAGCATGCATAATTATAATCGATAATATTATTTATATAAAAAATATATATATTACAGACAACGCTCTTTACAACAGCCCTTGATTTTGGACACTAAAGTCGTTATAGTAGGTTGCTAGTATAATGAAAGATTTTAAAATAATATTTGTGCTTTTTTATGCATGAAATCAAACATAGATTTCTTAAATTATTCTTGTGTAGATCTTGGTAACAAAAAGAGGATTAAGAACGCTCTAATCAAACATTATAATTTGTAAAAATACGCAACAATTGTTTCATTTGTATATAATTAAGCACAAACATTCATCAGGGGTAGAAAAAAAAAAGCACGAGTGCACCATCAAAGAAGCAACGAAATAAAAAGTTCAAATAAGAAGATCAAATAAAATTTTAAACTAAATGTTCATTTCTCTTCCTAATTCGAATCCTTCTGCTTCTCATTTTTCTCCCGTCTTCAATATCCTGATGTTGATTTATCCTTTTATCTTCAATTTGACTGTCCCATAGAACATCCTTTTATATATGGTGAAATTTATTCTAGCCTGCTGTGACCTTTTCGCTTTATTTTTTATATGATGCATTGATGTTTACACTGCACTCGTGCTTTCAGTTTTCACTTGATGAAAGATCGTGCTTAATTATTTCGATCCAAAGCAATGATTATTTGTTTTTAGTTATAATGTTCTTGCGACTTTGCATAAGATTTTTCTAGACGCATATAGTATTATTAATATTTCATTACCATCACAACCATTTATTATGATGATGTAGCATATTAATATTTCATTAGATATATGTACATATTGATTCTTCAATTTTTATATGGAATAAGTAGGTTAGCACCAGAGTTCTTACAAAGAGAAATTTGCATATCACTATTTTTATAGAGTAATATTAGATATGACTAATCGCTGATATCAACTGATATCTATTTAAAATAGTCGTGTATGTCACTCGCACGACTTTCTTTCATCCTGCATTCAACACTATAAAGATAGATTGTATATTAAGTCGTAAGACAAATAAGGAAAAAAATAAAGTTCAATCTACTTAAAAATAGATATAATAGAAACAGTTCTATTTGATGTATGACTATGTGAGGAATGCTACCGCCCCCCTCACATAGAATGCCTGAGAGTCTTTACAGTCAATTACAAGTCTTTTAGTAATTTGCCTGCAAACACTCCAACCTTGAAAAAAAATTTCAAGTTGCAACCTAATACGAACTTCAAAATACCAAATTAGAACTTTCTGCAGTTATTTGATTTCAAATTATGTTAATAACCAGACATACACACAGATCACCCGCTAAAAATTGGATTTTTGCATTCAGAGAACCTCAAAACGTGATATTATGCAAAAAAAACTAGAGTTGAAAATAGAACTTAAAAAATAAAAATAAAAATAAAATAAATAAATAAATAAACAAATAAATAAAATAAATAAATAAAATAAATAAATAAATAAAATAAAATAAAATAAAATAAAATAAAATAAAATACTTTGTTTACTATACCGAAAAAAAAAAGACTTTTACTTCCTGAGCGGTTTTTCTCGATATAATAAAACGTAGCAAAGCACTTCATCAATAGACAAGAGGGTTTAGCTTAATTTTGAATAGCCTTGTATATTGTCTATAAATTATATACGCATAACATTGTGTATTTAAATTTAGACTGATGTGAAAAACACCTAACAGAAAATGAAATACACTTCCAGCGATTTCCAAATATAGCTCCAATACATTTCAAATACCTTGGAGAGCCCTGTAAATGAATTATGAAGGATTTCTATGCTCCAATGTACACATAACGTGGTTTTATGCATGGAAAAAAAAAAAAAAAACATGTTCATTTTATTTTGGTTAGGGCAACATCTAGATGTTACACAGTGCTTACCGGAAGTTTCTTCTATAGCTGTAATGTATTTGAATTTTCATGGGTGTCCCTGTACACGAACCATTTGCTTGATCTCAACGAAAGGTTTAGTGTGGTATCATTAAATGATACAAATTTAGAATACCTCATGTGAACTTCCTGATATTTGTTCTTGAGATATGCTGATAACAGACACACAAGAAGGCCAACAGCTAAAAACACTATTTTCGAATTCAGGGGGCCTCAAAACATGTAAATATAACAAAAACTCAATTTCGAAAGTTTGACCTAAAAACAATACTTTCTCTACCCTATATATGGGTAAGAGAAAGTAAAAAATACTGCATAAAAATTGTAGAATCCAAATTTCTTTTGTGAGTTAGCACTTCGATAATGTATGTTAATTTTAACTGATTTGATTTAATATAACTCCATTAAAATCTATATTAAAAAACAAAAACACCGTACTCATAGGCCGTAATACATTTGATTTTTTTCTTTTTTTCTTTCCTTCTTTTCTTTTTCTCTTTCTTTCTTTCTTTTATTTTATTTTTTCGTAACCCTGTAAATGAACCATGATTAATATATTCATAAATTTTAACGGAAAATAATTTAACGTCAGTCTGAAGTATCTACATCAGTATCGGGGCAACATAATCCCATTTACAAAATTACGTCCGAAAGACAGAAAAGCCGTAATTATTTTTCAACCTATATGGAAATGTGTTAAAATTGTAGTCTATTGTCATTAATTATTATTAGTTTATAATAACTATGTATTAAATTCACTCAATATTGAAAATATTTTTATTGAGTTCATTAACGCGGTTAAATGTTTGTGTTTATGATAGTAACTCACGTTATATAGAATATCGTTTCTCTAAGTAACAGGCCATATGGTTGTCGAATGGTTAGCCCTCTAGCCTGTCGTTGCAAGGTGCGAGGTTCGAATCCCGATTCAGACATTAATCTTTTTAGTGGTTCTGAAACCAGTATAAAATCCTTAGGTTTGTGTATAATGAGCCTTGATGTGCAAAAGGAGACCGTAGAGCGACACTCGCAAACCTTTAATCAACAACTAAAATTTTCCTATGTGGGATAGTACGAAAATAATAAATCACTGAGAATGTGTGTTTTATTTATTTATATTTATATCTTATATATATACATATATTTTATTGATTTATTTATTTTACCCTTGATTAAATTTTTAAATATCTCTATAAAACTGTCAGTGTCAGTATATTTAGTCGGAATACAATGCATTATTCTGAAAATGATGGAGTTGTACAAATACTAATTTATAGTTATTTTGTTTTTTAAGCAAGGTGTTTCCTTCTGTGCTTCTGATTCCTATCAAAAATAAGTAAATTTCTTAAATACATGGCAAAGCAGAGCAAAGATTATCTATGGGCAAAAATTTTGAAATGCTAAGTAGAAAATTTCTTTTATAAATAAAAAATAAGTAGAATTAATAAATGTATTTATTTTATTATTTATTTTATAAAATTTAAAAACCATTGTTTTTTACTTTTTTTTTTTCAATAGAAGAAAGTGCTAGATTCGTAAAAATTTCGACTTCCGGATTTCGACGAATTTACACGTTTTGGGATATCTAGAAGACAATTTGACCATTTTTAGAAAATGTCTGTCGGTGTGAGACAACAATTTTGTAGCGAGTATATCTTAGGAACTAATGCTCAGAATTGTGTGTAAATTTATACGTAGATGCACCTTAACCTAAATTAGTACCTATGAGCTTTTGGTGTCAACCGCTCAACTCAGGTTCTATTGCGCATAATCAAACAAAAATCGATATCTGAGTAGGTTATTATATATCAGGCTATATCTCCGCAATTTAAAGGAAGGCTGTATCTCAGGTTCTGTTGCGTATAATCAAACAAAACTTGATATGTGAGAAGACCATTATAAGACATTATGCTGATTCAATTTGGATGCTTATCGGCCAGCAGGTGTCACTACTCTACTACAAATTTCCTCAATAACGGAAAGGCTATATCTCAACTTCTGTGGCATATAACTGTACGAAACTTGATATGTGAGATAACTATTATAAAAACGCATTTTTAAGATGTTACTTATAGATAATAAAACTCTCTTTGGATATTTAGTGTTAGTTTCTTCTAACATGAAAACCATTTGCATTCATCGTGATAGATATTTTTAATAAATAATAGTTTTAATAAATTATTTGCACTTAATGAATTTATATAGAAAAATATAGAGTGGTGGTCTTAATATATACTAGTTAATATTCTCATAAAAAACTGACTATGGTTTCATTATTAACGACTAAAAATATAATTCATTTTCCAATGAATCTTTTTTGTTAGGAACATTTCAGAAATTAGAAACTTGATACAGTATTACGATAGATAAGTATAAGGTTATTTAATAGATTATAAGTATAAAATTAATTCCAAAAACTTCTTTTTTTACTTTCCGAACACTGTAGTGAAGTAAGTATTGTAATCATGTAAAAAATCCGAATTTGAGATTTTGATGTTTCTATACGTTTCGAGGTCCCCTGAGTCCGTTTTCACTATTTTAACAATGATGTATGTATGCGTGTGTGTATGTGTGTGAGTGAATACGCTAGCGTCTAAACGCTTCGTTCGAATAAGCTGAAAGTTGGTACGTATATTGTAAGTCACCACAGTTCGAACTCTATTGATTTTGGTGAATCTAGCACTTATAGTTTTTTTACAGGAACACCAGGAAAAATTCTTTATCATTATGGCCTATGGGGTCAAATTTTTAAAAGTGCGATAGCATCTAAACGCTTTATTAATCCGACCAAAAATTTTTTACGCATGTTATGGGTCACAGTTGCACGAAATGCATAGATTTTGGTGAATTTAGCACTTACAGTTTTTTTACATGGACACAAAGAAAAATTCTTTATCATTATGGCCAATGGGACCAAATTTTTAAAAGTGCGATAGCATCTAAACGCCTTATTTAATTGAGCTGAAAATTTATATGAATATTATAAATCATTGTTGCACTAACTATAAGCATTTTGGTGAATCTAGCATTTATAGGTTTTTACAGGGACACAACGAAAAATCTTTATCATTATGATCTACGGGCTCGAAGTTCAGTAGCGTTAAATAAAACATCGTGTAATATATGGATAAATATACTCAAACACTCTATTATGGTTTTCTCTCTTTTGTTTGTTTTACAACTCCTCTTTCTTCACTTTATCTACAAAACTGTTAATTACTCAATGTTCGGAAAGTCGAGTGGAGTCACTCCAGATTTTTCCTTTATTGAAAATATTATAATCTTTTGCGTTTTCTGAAACCTTTTTCTCTACTAATAATGAGCAAATATTAAACGATGAATGAAAAAAAAAAAAAAAAATCTATATTCGCAATGTCTTATTTCTAATCTTGCATTTCGCGAGATTTGAGATAAATCAAAATTTAAATAAGCGAAAATCCTTTCATTAATTTGAAAGTGCTGTGTAACGTAACTTTTGTTCTTAAATAAAATTAAACGGTCTACCTTTAAGAAAGTTAAAAAAAAAAAAAGTAAGAATAATGATGAAAGAAATACTCTTTAAACTTGCAGGATTTCTTTTTTTTTTTTTTTTTTTTTTTTTTTTATCATCCGTTACATCAGTTTTTTTTTCATAAATGGAGCACATTTTCAAAGAGCGGTGTTTAAAGTGGCTGAAAACACAAATCCGATGAGCGAATCCGTTTAACCAAGGATAAAAGACACATAATGGAGGTGTGGCAAGGGAAAATAAGTCGTTTTCTTGTCCTTGAAGTAACGCGTTCTATAATAAATGATTTTTAAACACAATAAAGGATAGAAAAATCAGTAAAAACTCGTCTATAATGCAAATGATTTATTGGATCCAAGGAGAAACTTCGGAATTAGAACATGGTATTCCCTCCACGTGTTTATAAAAGTGTGAACTTTCTTAAAAGTAGGAGAACAAATAATTGCTTAAAATGTATCGTAATAAATTCTATAATGGATATACATGTTCATTTAACTTATTTTGTTTTTCTTACGAGCAATTTTTTTTTATTAGTATTCGATGCTAGCTTTGTAATCAGGTTTATCAAGATAAATCTTTTGGTAAATGGCATATCAGACTCCATGACTGTTTAAAATACTAAATATATTAATTCTTCAATCAAGACATGATTTATTAATTATAAATTAGAACAATGGTTCCCAACCCCGGGTACACGTAACCTATGGGGTACGCGTAGCCTTTGGGTACGTGAAAAGACTGTCCGTAATGGCGATATTCATATAAATGGTTTAGCTGAAATATGTAAAGAAAGCTGTATAGTTTTGATTATAAAAATATTCTCAAGTGTAATATTATTATGTTACGCTCTAAATGAGGAAAATGATCTACTAAGCCTATTATTTCACTGTTAATTCAATATAATTTTACATCGCTCATTTCTATTCATATTGCGTTTACTCATATGTTCCTCCGTCCACACTGATTTAATAAGAATTATTAATAAAGGTTATTAATAATAATAATAATAATAATAATAAAACATAGATGCGTTATGTTAGTGGTTGGAATTGTCTTTAATGAGAAAGGGGGTTCTAACAAAAGAAAAGTCGAAGCAAGGGGTACACGAAAGTAAAAATAGATTTGAACCGTTGACTTAAGCTCAATAGAATAATTTTGCAACTTATAAAGATATAAATTACATTTTTCACTGCTTGGCTGTTACAAAAATGTAATATAGATCAAATTTGGGCTTTTTCTCTAATGTCTTCTAAGTCCAATATCCAATGACTAAAACGTTATTTTTTTTTTTTTAATATCAAGATAAAGTAAATTAAATTAAATCATAACATCATCAATAAAGATAAATTAAATTCATGTGCTTAAGTGTTGTTTACTTATGGTTTGAAATTATTTAGGCTCATATGTTTGTCGCTGACGGTGCTCTTTTGCAAAATGATCGTGAAATTTTTAATCGATGATGTACGAACACTCTTTTTTTTTTTTTTTTTAATATATATATTGTAACTAGAACATTCTTAGTTATTTGTGCAAATCTCAGCCTATTAATTTCTCAAGTAAAAAAAAAAAAAAAAAGAACCACTAAAATTTTTTTTATTTATATATTAAAGTAGCGTAGATAAATGATTTTTTTTGATAAATTAAAAATTTATGATTATCCTTCATTTGCTGACGATTTGGAAACATTTAGGCTCATACACCCTGTTACTGACACCGATCTTTTTTAAAATGATCTTAATAATTTGAATATATAATATATGATCAGTCTAAATATTGGAAAATGTAGCATTTTTAATCCTACGCGTAAATCTCTCTCAGTCTTAGATTTATCTATATCAAATTAATAAACATGTTTTAATTCTCTCTGATTCTGTAATCAATCTGTTTGTTAGGCATAAAACTCTGCTTTTCATATAAAAATTAAATGCTTATTTTTCTAAAACATAAAAATTGAGATTTTTTTTAATTAACAGGCTTAAAAATCTTATATTCTAATTTGGCTTTATTATATCTTGAAAAATCGTAGTCTTATTTAAGACCCGTGTTATAGTAATAAGAAAAAAAAAAAATTAGAGGACGTGCAGTGTATATTTACAAGCTTTTTATTTCCAATAAATAGTCATTGCAGTTTCGAAAAAAAGTCGCTCATCTTTTTATTTATTTATTTATTTTATTTTATTTTATTTTTGGTGTGTGTGTGTGTGTGGGGGGGGGGGGGGTGATGGGGGGATTTTTTAATCATAAATCTATATTTCTCTTTCTCCGGAGATTGAAAGTTATTTCTATTCTGACAGGGAAAAATAACTTCAATTATTTATTTCCCTCATAATTACCTATTTTTAAAAATATTATAAATGGGTCTTAAACAGATAAGATTAAAAAATTTTTTTAAACTTTCAATAAGATTAGACAGAATATCCGGGTTTCCTTTTTTTATATTCTTCCCCACTTTCTATCATAACTTGAAATATTTTAATTCCATGAATTCAACAGGTTTTTAAACACTATATAAAAAGCTGAAAAAACAAACATTCAAAAAGTTATTATGTAGAGTGTAAAAAATGAATACAAATTCAACTTTCAATGACAAAATTAAAGAAAGAAAACAAAGAAAAATCCTAATATCATTATAATTTTATGAAGAAATAGAAAAAATAAAAATTAATAAGTAAATTAATAAACCCTCAAGCCTATTTTTGTTTTCTGAGTAACAGATTTAAAATTCTGCACAAAACAGAATTTAATTTAATATGACAGGACTCTGTTCCTTCATATAAAGGCATGCAATAATTCTATTTCATCGGTTACTATATACATTTCTTAAAATTTCTTTGGTATAACTTTAATATAGGAGCCCCTTGGTAAATTTTAAATTTTTGTTGTCATTTTCGCGAAAGGATTAAAATGGCTATCGCAATTGCGTCAATAAAGCTCTTGGTAAGAAACACCCGAGCTACTTTGGTGCTCAATTTCAAATTTCGCCAAGGGGTTCTGTACTGAAGCTGTTCCGTTTCTTTAGCACGATTTTTCTCAATTTTATTTTAATTTAAAAAAAAAACTTTGCACGGTAATTATTTTTTTCGACATAAAATAAATGTATTATTTTTGGCTTCGATTTTTTTTTTTTTTTTTTTTAAATAATTTTAAAGTTAAAACGGGTTTTTTATTTAACACCTTTTGAACCAATTATCCGACTGAACTAAAATATATGGCGTTAGCTAGATTTTGTCCTGATTAATAAGTGTATAATTATCTGGAATAAAAAGCCGGATAGACACAATAGCAAACTTTCAGCGTTATATATTTTAATAAAAACAAAAATATTTGAAAGAAAAAATTTGTAACGATGTTGTCTGATTGAAATAGTACGACTTACCAAATTAATAAATAAATAAAATAAAACATAAACAAAAATAAATGCATTTAAATATTTATTTAATAAAGGAATTTTGAGGTTAATAAATGCAAAACTTTAAACGAGAAAAGTGAAGCTTTGGAATGTAAATTCTTTGAACAGATATTAGGTGATTAAAAAGAAATTTTCTTTAAGGTTCTTCCTTAAAAATATTATTTGATTTAAGAAGAAAAAAACATCCATGTTACTTTTTCAAGCATTTGAATAAGTAAATCAAAACTCTGGAAATTAAAAATTATGTTATATATATATATATATTTCTTTTTACTAATGTTCGTTTGACAACATGTTTATTTCTTGTATCTCCGTATGTATCGTTTAACGTGTGGATTTCTAAAAAATACTTATTCCTTGTATCATTTTTGGGTTGTGTTGTAGATAAATCTAATTTCCTTTTTTTTTTTTTTTTTTTCATTTTGTTTTGTTGCAAGATAGAGACTTGAGCTGTATATTGGCTGTAATTAGCTATAAGTTTTCCAAAATCTTGCATTCCGCTGATAGAAATGCAAGTTTCCTGATGAGTGAACATTTCTATTTTTCAGCATTTAAAATTCCAATTTTCAATTCATGAATTCTCTCTCTCTCTCTCTTTTTTTTTTTTTTATCGGATCACTTTGGTAATTTTATCCTTTTCGCTTTTCTATAAAATGTTGACTGTTTATATTACTTTAATGGTTTTTGCAAACTATTATCTCATCGTTAGGCTTATTTGTTATGTCTGTGTCATTTCTCTTCTGCTTAAGTACTTTAACTTGTTTTTACTGAACATTGGTACTCACATTAAATTATCACCGTGACAATAATTTTATACGAAATAAACCTCATTTAAAATTTAATTATATGTTGGTATTTTCGTCCATCTTTTGTTTACTGAGTGTTAAAAAAGTATTAAATTATTCAAATTATATATATATATATATATATATATATATATATATATATATATATATATATACATATATATATACATATATATATATATATATATATACATACATATATACATATATATATATATATCTATATATATAAAAGAACACTTCCTGAGTGAGGGGGTGATCTATCAACGCCCAGACCAAACCCCTGGACCTAGAAGCATGAAATTTTGTGACAATGTTCTTTATATGACGTAGGCATCCACTAAGAAGCGATTTTACAAAATTCGCCCCCCAAGGGGGGGAGGGGGGGGCAAAACGTGATTTCACAAAATCCTTCATATCTCAAACAAAAAAACAGATATCCGTAAAATTTTTGTTTTAAAATATAGCTAATACAAATGTCTAAAAACCAATTTTTGGAATTTTCAAAATTCGGTCCCCAAGGGGGGCGGGGGGGCAAAACGTGATTTCACATGCGTAAAGCGTTATTTCGCATAATCCTATATATCTCAAACAAAAAAATAGATATGCGTGAAATTTTTGCTCTAAAATATAGCTAATGCAAATATCTAAAAACCAATTTCTGGAATTTTCAAAATTCGGTCCCCAAGGGGGGCGGGGGGGGGGGGGCAAAACGTGATTTCACATTCGTAAAACGTGATTTCGCATAATCCTATATATCTCAAACAAAAAAATAGATATGCGTGAAATTTTTGCTCTAAAATATAGCTAATGCAAATATCTAAAAACCATTTTCTGGATTTTTAGAAATTCAGCCCCCAGGTGGGGCAGCAGGGGGGGGGGAGGGGCTAAGGGGCAAAAACAAATAGAAATACAGTTAGGGCGTTCAAAATTGATACAGATAGGTTTTAGAGGCCTGCAAGTCGAATGAGGATATTTTCGATTGTGTAAATTTATTAGGAGGGGCAGGAAGGGGGGAAGAGGGGGGGAAATAAAAATAGAGTTAGATCGTTCAAAATTGGTATATAGAAGTTTTCGATACCTAAAAATTGATTTCGGATATTTTCGAATTTGCAAAATTATTAGGAGGGGCGGGAAGGGGGGTGGAGCGGCAAGGGGGGGCTATGGGGAAAAAACAAATAGAAATACAGTTAGGCCGTTCAAAATTGGTACAGATAGGTTTTAGATGCCTGCAAGTCGAATGGGGATATTTTCGAAAGTGTAAAGTTATTAGGAGGGCCGGGAAAGGGGGAGGGGAGAGGGGGGGGCAAAAAAAATAGAGTTAGATCGTTCAAAATGGGTATATAGATGTTTTCGATACTTACAAATCGATTGCGGATATTTTCGAATTTTTAAAATTATTAGGTGGGGCGGGAAGGGGGGGGGTATGGTAAAAAACAAATAGAAATACAGTTAGGCCGTTCAAAATTGGTACAGAGAGGTAATTGGTACAGAAGTTTTTAGAGGCCTGCAAGTCGAATGGGGATATTTTCGAAAGTTAATAGGAGGGCCGGGTAGGGGGGGGCAGAGGGGCAAAAAAAAAAAAAAAAAAATAGAATTAGATTATTCAAAATTGGTACATAGAGGTTGCCAATACCTACAAATCGATTGCGGATATTTTCGAATTTTTAAAATTATTGGTAGGGCGGGAAGGGGGGGGGGAGTAGAGCGGCAAAAAAATAAAAATAGAGATATATCGTTCAAAACTGGTGCATAGAGGTTTTTGATACTTACAAATCGATTGCGGATATTTTCAAATTTGTAAAATTATTAGGATAGACAGGAGGGGGGGGGGCGAAGTGGGAAAATAATAGAAATAAGGGTTAGAGCATTTTGGGAATTTTTTCCGAAGGCAGTGAGAACCCGGTGCGACATTTTTCCTACTCAGATTTTGTTTCTCTTTTTTTTTCACGTGATAAAAATTAATGCAATTTTGAGAATTCATTATAGTGATTCATTTTCAAAATAGGGACCAGCGAAGCGGGCGTTGCCTGCTAGTATATATATATATGCTAAAATTTTCATTTTTATTTTCATTTATACAAAAAGTTTTTTTTTTTTTTTTTTTTTTTTTTTTTTTAAATACATAACGAGAAAAAAAAAAAAATGAGAGAGAGACGGTATAATTTTTTGTGAATATTTCTACATTTCAAAGAAATAATTTTTTTATTTAGCACAGGCTTTAAAGGGACAGGTTGACGTAATAAATCAGTTTTTTTTTTCTTTTTAATTACTTTCGTAGAGTTATGAAAACTTGCATTGAAACATAATAGTATTAACAAAATTCCAAATAAAAGTTTCTCAAAAACTATTTAAATAATAAATAATCAAGTAAAATAAAATAAATTTCTTTTTTTTTTTTTTTTTTTTTTTTTTTTTTTTTAAGTATTTTTTTTAGCTAATTTTTAATTTTTCTTTTACTTTATTTATGAATTTAATTTTTTTTTTTTTTTTTATCCTTTGTATTAATTCAATTCTAATCTTGAATTCGTTTGCTATATATTTTTGCTTTCATCTATGAGAAGTCGGAGACTAGAAACGTATTTTTTGGCTAAAAAGCACACGTTTCTTCTCATTTTCCATTCCCTACATGGGGGCTCCCCTGAAGAAGGCCCCCCATGTGTTTTGCGATTACTTTACATTTATTATCAGTTTGTTTAAAAATAAACATATATATATATTAGTTAAAACGGGAATAATTAAAATTTTTTAATATTAATTATTTAATAATCCTATTTTATTATTATTATTATTTTAGAACGAACAAGATTTTTTAAAACGTATTTTGAAATATTCAAAATTAATAAGGATGATAATGAAATGGGATTTTTAAAGACAATTTTCCCTTGCAATATTTCTAAAATAACTTAAAAAAATAATGACAAAACTGGTAAATGAACATACAGATAACTTTTAGTGTGTAGATACAAAGAAAACATTCTAAAATCAGAATACATCTGATTCCTACAAATTTCAAATTTCACACGTACATTAATTTTGGAACTTAAATTAATTCTAAAAACTCTTTATATTAAATTTAGGTTTTATAACACTAATGAAAATGTTAAATAAAATAGTTCAAAATATTGTTTGTAAGTAGTAAAATTAAAGACGTAAAGAAAAGAAAAGAGAAAAAAAAAATGAAAAATTGTATAAGAAATTAAAATTATTTTTAGTGTATATATTCTGTGGCTTTTAGCATTTTAGAATCAATTTAATTTTATTTGTGCGTAAGAAAATGATTATTCAACGAAATGCTGTTATTTCTATAATTCTTCAACCATTAAATTTTTCAAAGTATTTTTTATTAAATTAGCGTATATATGTGAAGAAAATATTCTAATTAATAGAATCTATTCTGAGAAATAATTTATTTATTTTTATCCATTTTTACATCCTTTGGTATAATTTTTCATCTGAAAAGTAGATTTTAGTAGTGAATTCCATGAGCTATTCCGCCGAGTCGATGTCCTAATAATCCATGTCCAGCAAAGCCGTTAGAATAAGCTAAGTGTCCAGCACCAAGAAGTCCATGACTAGCAATTACTGGAGCAGCTGCTACATGATGAGCAGGTGCAACATGATTTACTACAGAAGATGTAGAATAAGCTACTGGAGCAGCATGAGCCACAGGTGCAACGTGAGCAACGTGAGCTACTCGAGCAGGAGCTACATGGTTGACTACAGAAGATGTAGAATAAGCTACTGGAGCAGCATGAGCCACAGGTGCAACGTGAGCAACGTGAGCTACTCGAGCAGGTGCTACATGGTTGACTACAGAAGATGTAGAATAGGCTACTGGTGCTGCATGTGCTACGTGAGCAACTGGGGCTGCAATAGCCAGAGGTGCTGAGTGTACGAGAGGAGCTCGAACAGGTGCAACATGATTAACAACAGATGATGTGGAATAAGCTACTGGGGCAGCATGAGCAATAGGGGCTGCATGAGCAACAGCAACAGCTGGGGCGGCATGGGCAACAGCAACAGGAGCTACGTGGTTGATGTGGGAGTTATATGCACTTGCTTTGTGACCACCAGTTCCAACTTCTGACTGAGATTTGCTGGATGCGTGACCATCGTTAACAGCGTAGTTAAAAGCATAGTTGCCATGTGCCTGTAAATATATGAATACAAAATTAGGAATATAATGTTAATTTCCCTTCAAAAATTCTTAAAATAATAATAATAATAATAATAATAGAGAAATATGCGAAGTTTTTAAAAGATGAATGCTTCTCTAGTTATTATTATGAACATTCTTTATATTTTAATAGAAAATATATTTTAATTTGTAATAGTTAATATTTTTAGATTAATTCTTTTAATAATGATGTGAAAAAAAAAAAAAAAAAAAAAAAAAAAAAACTTACATCTTGGTGTCTAGAAGTAATACTGTTTCCTGTATGAGCGAAGGCTGCTCCTAAAAGGGCGGTAGCATTAGCAGCAGCAAAAACAGCTAAGAGGATTGCAATCTGTAAGAAAAATAAAATTTAGTAACCTTCAAAGACAATGAATACATCAAAATCATGTAATTTTTTAAAAAAGATGTTCATCTATTTCAGTGCCACGATAAATGCCGAAAAATATTCCAAAAAATTGCTTGAAATTTAAGATTTTCCCTTATTTTACATTAAGAAGAAAATAGAAAACGAAATGATTTTTCTAATGGAAAAAATTATTTTTATTTAAAAAATTATTATTGATACTTTTTTACTATACAATCAATAAAAAACACTGTGGATATCTTTTAAGTAGCTACTAGAAATATTATGTATAAGAAGGAAATATTTTTATCAAACGAGCAGAAAAAATTACAACAAATTTTAATGGTATTCAAAAGTTATGAAAAATCTTATTTCGATAAGAATTTTACAATATATGGAAGTACATTTAACGATTTTACAGTCTAGTAATTTTCTAAACATTCAATTTTCCTTCAGAAGTTAGAACTAAACAAGTAATATAAAATAATTCTTTTTTTCAGTCAATTCCTACTTACAAACACTATCGAAAACGTTTTTTTTTTTTTTTTTTTTTTTTTTTTTTTTCATAATTTTCAATTAGGAAATAAAAAGCGCGCGTGCAAACTGAAATAAAAATAATTATAAGATAAAAAAACTTTTTATATACCATGTTTTAAACTTTCTGAGGAATCATAGAGATCTTATCAATGTGCATAAAATTTTTAAAGTGACAATGATGTCAAGTTTTGTGACATGCATAATTTAACTTTTTAAATTTTTTCACGTTTAATTAAATGCATTTATTTTTATGTCGAAAGAAAATGAACTCGTAATTTTTTTTTTTTGGCAACAATTAAATTATAGCTAATATTTTAATGGTTATATTAACGCTATTAGGATGTTATTATTTTCATATTATAATTAATTATAAGAAAACTAATGAAAAATTCGAAAATCGGACTTCGAAGTATTGTGTTGTCACCGTGTTCTGAGCAATCCTGAAAGATCCATATTTCTAGCTAGTCGGGAAGTTAGTTAAAAATCGATTGCAAGATTTGTACAAGGTATATATAGGGAGAGTGTGAACTAATAGTAGAAATTGAATAACAATAAAATAGAAGTAAAATTAAGTTTTTAAAAGAATAAATTATTGTCTAAATTTAAATAAGAAATTTAATATAAAAATGTTTGATATTTGTTCTTGAAAAAACTTTTTTTTTTTTTTTTTTTTTTTTTTTTTTTAAATAACTATAAACCGAAATTTAAATTTGGTATCTTAGTATGATTTATTACAGAAAGAAAAAAAAGTGATAAGCTTTAAACATGATTTTTTTTTTCTTTTTTCAGAAATTAATAATTTCAAGAAATATTAATAGAGACGTCAAATGTAAATAAATATGAATGGTCTTACAAAATATAAATGACGTTTCGTTATATTATAAAACTAACATTCTTTTAATTAAACTAAAACTGATATCATTCGTAGATCTTATGTTACGTTCAGTGTTAGAATAAGTATTATAAATTCAGTTATAATCCATATTTTGGCTTAATGTGAAAAAACTTGCTCTTTTGCACAGGCATTCTCTCTCAATAGCGAACATAAGTTTGAATTACTATTTTAAAATATCTTGAAAATGTGATTTTAATATTCTGTATGTTTGACTTATTTAAAATCAAATATAACAGCAACAAATTTTTAAATTTCTTTTAAACCTAAAATATTTCTTAAGAGTTATTAGTCGATAAAAAATTTTAATTCTCTACATTTATTATTGGTGAGTTTGTAGTTTGACAGATAAGAA
Organism: Salticus scenicus; assembly: GCA_963930645.1. Classification (NCBI taxonomy): domain Eukaryota; kingdom Metazoa; phylum Arthropoda; class Arachnida; order Araneae; family Salticidae; genus Salticus; species Salticus scenicus. The sequence goes on along the minus strand of OZ005648.1, from coordinate 127,551,372 downwards.
ATTCAAAACTGAGATTGCAAAATAATGATAAAAATATGACTATTAAAAACTAGTAAAATCTAGTAGTTTAAGTAGTAAAAATGCTTTATAATTAAAATATTATTCCACATTATCTAAATTAATTTTATTATCTTACAATATTGAATTTTAAATTGTAACAGTCATATTTACTCAAATCAGAGTTAGAATTCCATTTTATAACTCTTCAAAATCAGTCAAAATTAAAAGAATATTTATTGAACAAATCAGTAATAGATTATTAAATGAATTTAAATGTTTATTACTTTCGGTCAATTATATAAAGGAGATACTTACTTTAGAGAACATGATGATTGTCTTTCAACTATGAGAGTCGAACTGATTTCTGGCAAATTTCAGCTGCAATTTATATAAATTTAAGTTACCTTCATGTACAAGGCAATATCTGTAGCCGCATCAAATTTTCCAAAACTTTTTATTTATTTATTTATTTATTTAATTTTTTTATTCACTCTTGATATACAAATTTGATGGTCATTTATCGCTAGAATATGTAGATTATTAAACTGTGTGTAGGGTGTTACATACGAAATAGAGGACAAATTCGCTGATTGATTTTATTCAAGGTTTGCAGTTACGCGCTCATCTGGAGGTGTGGCAAGGTTAAAGATCCGGGGTATTCCACTCTTATATTATTGTGATAACTCTATGTAAGAGGTTATTCAACAAATAAGATGCCATTTCAGAATGAGAAAATGAGATGCCGGAAAAAATAAAAAAAAAATTACCTCTCAGAGTGATAATTTTACATATTTCTCTCTAGAAAAATACCATGTCATTTATAATAAAAATACACTGTCATGGAAATTTTATTTTTTGATAAACGATTTTTATATTAGAGTTATAGATTATTCATAATATAAATATATAGCAAGAAAAAAAAATTGAATCATAACCATACATTGTCTTTTAAAAATCGGAAAATTAAGTAATTTATACACATTTTTAAGATATTCTTAAACTTTATTAATTCGAATTGAATTGTTTTAATACATAACCCCAATTTTCAACATTGCATTCAATTTATCATCTCAAATTTAACCTAAATTTAACTTTTTACACTTTTGAAAAGTGGGTTATCGCGTGCTAAAGTTATTTGGAGATTATATAAATATTTAAGAGCGGAATGATAAAAATTGAACGGAAACTTTGTGATTTATAATTATGTGCTATTATGAAATATAAAATATGGTGTCCAAAATAATTGTCCATAATAATTTGTCTAAAATAATGTTACTCATCTGAAAAATTTAAAAATATACTGTTGCCTGCCAAGGGTTAGAATGTATGAAATAGTATTAAAAAAGTATTGTTAATCTGAATATAATATGTGAACACTATAAATTGCCAATTTTTCATTTTTGATCATAATTATTCAACCAATGATAAAGAAAAAAAAAAAAAAAAATCACACTGAGAAAAAATATATGCCGCCTTCATCTAGAATGAATAAGTGGTTATTTTCTATATCCCTGAACTAGAAATATAGATTTCCGAGCTATGCGCATAAGGCACGCCAATAAACTGAATAGACGAAATGATCGAGAATTTCTAGTCTACACATTTTTAAATGGTGAAACAATATTCTGATTATTCTGAATATTCTGAATCTTTTGTATTGCAAGAAATTCTCGCTTGATTTTTCTAGAATATGGGTAATAAACGAAGTTTATAGTTACTGAAACCAGCCTCTCGTATTCGCATTTATTTGAAGAGATGTTTAAATAACTTTGCCCTCGAGAATATAGGCAAACGCTCTAGAATTCTAATAGGGGTTTCTAGAACTCGCTTTCAAAGCGGACTAGAATTTATAAGGATGACATTGAACTATTTTTTCTAGAGCTACAATTTAGATTCTAGATGTCAGTTACAGAATTTTTTCTCAGTGTAGACGTTTGAATTCATGTTGTTCTAGATAATAGTTGTTCCTTTCTGACAAGTGTCGAAGAAAAGAACTGAAATGTATATAAAATATTTTAAACAAATATGTTTCGTGTATTGTAAGTTTTTTAATACAGGTTACGTATATGTACTATTATATATAAATATATATAGATATAATATAGTACATAATTATGTAAAAAATGCATGCACGTGTGTAAAGCATGCATATATTCAGTGTTCTTTACAATTTATGATTTCACTAATATAACAAAAAAAAAAAAAAAAAAAAGATGAAGTCGTAACTAATAGTTTTATACATTAAAACTTTCATTCTTCATGATAGTAGTTTATGAATGAAAAAATAAACATCGTAAGTTTTTAACGAAACGTTGGAATGTTTGGGAAGTTAATTAACACTGTATCGTTGTCTAGTCAAATGGGTACGACTTTTAATTCGGAGATAATTTCCTCTTTATGTTTCATATGGTAATTGCTAAGAAGGCATAGTTTCAATGTCAAACAATCCTTTTTACAGGTCGTCTAGCTTTGACAATCTTAGATTTACGAATGAATTTATGTAAAGGTATTATCTTCTAGTAATTGAGAAGACTGACGTTCATATCTTAAAAGTAATGTGATAGGAAATGCATATAACAACAATTAATTGGCACTTATTTATTAATAATTTAGAGTCATCCATGCTGAGAAAAAAAAAATACCGCTTTCATCTAGAACGAATAAGTGGTCAGTTTCTAAATCCTTAAACTAGAAAATAGATTTCTGAGCTATGCGTATAAGGCCCGCCAATAAGCTGAATAGACGAAATGATCGAGAATTTCTAGTCTACATATTTCTAGATGATCAAACAATATTCTGAATAGTCTGAATCTTTTGTATATCGAAAGATTCTCGCTTGATTATCTAGAATTGGGTCATAAACCAAGATTATAGTTGCTAAAACCCGCCTTTTGTGTTCGCATTTATTTGGAGATATATTCAAATAGATTTGATCTCGATAATATAGACAAACTCTCTAGAATTCTAATAGGGGTTTCTAGAACTCGCTTTGAAAGGAAACTACAATAGAATTTATGAGGATGATATGGAACTACTTTATCTAGAGCCACAATTTAGATTATGGATGTCAGTTACAGAATTTTTTCTCAGTGTATAAACTAAAAATTCTCGGTCATTCAGGTTATTTGTTTACCTTACACGTATAGCTCGTATATCTATATTTCCAATTTAGAGTTAAAGAAAATGACGACTTATTTATTCTAGATGGAAGCGGTATATATGTATTTTTTTTTTTTCTCGTATATTAAAAATTTTGCGTCAATTCAAATTTAACTTTTAAATATATTTAAGCTACCTCAATTGATTTACATGCAATATAGGCAACTTAATTTATAATCCCATCAATATTTTAACTTTTTTTTTTAAAGCCATTGTTCAAATGAAACTAAACGCGGTAAAATATTTCACCATCTTATATTTGCAGATGTAGAAAGACCGAAAATTAATTCATTGAAGTGCAATATTTTTAACATTGGATGAGTCGATATTTATAAGATTTATGTGTACAAGCAAAAAGGTAATATAAAGCAAAAGGTAATATACCCTTCTTAGCAGATCGACTGTTTTTTGCACTCTACACATCGACAACAGCGCCATCTCACCACTCCCATATCCTATTTGTGCATGCCCGCCCTTCTGCGAGTTTCAAGGTTAAGTTGCCACTATTTAATTTACAACCCTCGTATTAATGTAAAATCTAACTTACATCAATAGTGTACATAAATGTAAATTGAAAAATATAACCATTAATAGTTATGATTTTATAGATTTGATTAAAATTTAAAGTATATGAAATGAATTCTTTTATAATTTTATTACTTGCCTGCAGAGAAAATACAGTAAGATAATCTTTTTTTTATGTGTTTTTATATAACAGTGTTCATCAGTTCCATTTAAATAAAAGAAGCATGTTAATAATTAATTCAAGGGCGAGGCGTGGCTCAGAAAACTATGGAAGCGCCAAAGCGAAGCGCTTCCGAAAGCAGAGGAGGAATCAATTCAGTCTTTCGACGAGGCGACGTTACTTGATTACTTTTTTAAAATCTTAAATAGGGGAAGTGCTGCTTCCATTGCTTCCATGGACGCTTCGCTACTGAATTAATTATTTTAAAACTTTGGACACACGAAACACAAGTACTTAAAATAATAAACATTAATGTCAAACAAAATATCCTTTATCAGTTTACGTATTTATTCACAAAAAATATCATAAGAATACTATTGAAAAGATCATGAAGAAATATAGAGTCTTACCCATTGACCATATTTGCCAAATAAAAACCGTGACTGTTTGCCATGATATACGGCCAATAATTAAAAACATATATTTTTTTTTTCAATTTTAAAATTGTCATATAATATTATTAATGAATGATATTAATATATTTATTATTAATATATAATTAATTAATATTCTTCATTAATAATGTAATAATAACAAGAATGAAAAATCTTGCGGATTGCATTGATTATTAACACTTTCCATCTGTGCGTACTTGTTTCGTAGAACTTTCAATGTTCTTTGGCTACCTTATTATACAACGGACATACAGAAGCACCGAAAAGCATACAGACAGACTAATGTATTCATAATCATTCTTAAACATTGTTGAAAAGTGTCAAAAATGCTTAACGTAAAAGAAAATTCAGGCCTGAGATTATAATTCCATCCTTTAATGTATCTGAATATTGCAGTGTAGTACTGTAAATTTAAAGTTGAACTATATGATATTCTATACAAAATATTGCTTTAGCATTTTAACAATAAATGCCAAATTCTTTGTGATTCTTAAAGTAGAAAGATATTTAAATGTAATTATAAAAATGTCTGTCCTAAAACACAATGCATTGGAATTTTTTGGGTATCCCTGTACACAAACCAACTGTACAGGGCCTATTCATGCAATTTCAAATATGAAACCTTCCATAGTGAAATTGAAGAATGTACGTACATCAATTGTTTAAAATTCTGAAAATATTTGGATGTTGGGCAGGCAGACGGACAGATCGAAAGATGGAAAGTCGGAGAGACAAATACACAAATCATATTCACAATTAAAAATTGTTAGGAAGTGTTAAAAACGTTCAATATAAATGAAAATGAAACTGAATATTTTTGTGTGACTCAGTAAATCTAATGCTAATCATACTATTTCTACAGAAAGCATTCTTTTGGGCATATGAATAACACATTTTGATTTCATTAAGATTTGATCAGGGTAAAGTTATTAAAATTTGATGTATAGAAATACCTCTCATGGAACGCAATGTTTTGGAATACTTTTGGATGTCCATGTACACAAACCAGTGATGATATTTACTCTATTTTACATAGGAAACATCCGATAGTGAACTTGAATAACATATTTTAGTTTCATTATGATCTGTGTTAAGTAATGTATTAAAATATGGTTTATTGAAATACCTCTCTTTTGGCACAGATTCTTCAAAATATTGCCAATTTATTTGTATAAGGATTAATACGTATAAGTGTTTATATATATTTTGCATATATCTTAAAGCGTACCCCGTTTTTAATAAATTCTGAATAAAAATTATTTGCATAATCTTTTAATGTAAATACATATGCATTTTATTTTGATATACGTAATCTAACTCGCATTTACATAATAAATTCAATTTAACGATTATTTTTATTTAATGATTATTTTTATTTAACGATTGTTTTTATTTCTTACAGGTAAATTGCACTTTCGTATTATTCACTGTTGAAGTCTTATAAGGTAAATGCATCTTTATTTCTTAAAATTCTTTATTAGTAGCATTTTTAAAAAGTTAAGGTTACATATATTGCAATGATTTTCAAAAGCAATACGAGCAAAATTTACCGTAAAAATGTCTATATTTTATCGAAATAATAATAATAATAAACATTTTAAATTTTAAATGTTTAATATAAAAGAAGTAGCAACTAAATGCCAATGAGCATGTATTTGTGGACTCATGTGAATAGACATAGATAGAGTCCAGTGAAACAAATAAGACCAAAAGCTTTAACCAAAAAATCCCCAAAAAAGCTACTGAATTGATAATGACTGCTGCCTTAAATCCTACAACTCAACTGGTAAATAGTCACAAATGACAAATCTCATTTCAATCCAAATAACAATTTCTCTAACCTTATAGTTATATAAATCTTATATTAATCTTTCATGATTTTCTCGTTAAGTTTCATCTTTTTTTTTTTTTGCTTAATCTTTTCTTTCTCTCTCTTTTTATTTTGTTACCAAATGGTCTCACAGGGGTTTTGGGGAAATTGAGTTTCCGGAAAACACGTCTAACCCGCTCCACTCACTCCACTCGTTTAATCCAATTACTAGTTTCGCTAACCTTATAGTAATTTAAATCCTATGTTAATCAATTAAATCTTTCATGGTTTTCTTGTTAATTTTCAATCCTTTTTTTTTTTTTTTTTTTCTTTTGCTTTATCTTTTCTTTCTCTCTCTTTTTGCAGTAATTATTATCTTAATTTTAACTTTTTATTCTGTTACCATATGGTCTTTCAGAGGTTTTGCTCATGGTTGGGCTCCCGGAAAACTCGTTTAACCCGCTCCACCCATCTTAAGCCGTGATGGCCCCTGTTCCATCTTCTTTTTCTTTTTCTATTTCTTTTTCTTTTTTCTATTATTCTTTAACCTTATTTTCTATAAATTATCTCATCTATAAGGTTTCAGAAACAATTCATTTTAACTTTTAAAATATATTTTGCCTTGTATAAGGCTTCATTTCATATGTGGCTCTTTGTTCATTAATTCACGCCTTTCTTCTCGGTAGTTGATGCATCCTGCATGGAATGATGATTATTATTATTATCTGTGTTATTCGATTTAAACATGCTGTATTGCACTAATAATTTAAAGCCTTTTATCTGTGTAATTCTCTGTGAATTTTATTCATTTTGAAAACAACTTCTTTCTTAAAGATACCCATTATAATATATATAGGTAACTTTTATGTCTGTTTTTAAACGACATAACACCCGTTTGTATTATATTTTGGCAAATTAACTCATTTTATTGTAATAATAATTTATATTAAAAAAAAATATATATCCCATTTTTTTTTTTCTTTTATAATTCTAATACTTCAATTTTTACTTTCCGAACATACATATGTAAAGAAAATATTGTAATCATGTCAAAAATCTAACTTTGAGATTTTGGTGTTTCTATACGTTTTGAGGTACCATGAGTTCATTTTAACTACTTTACTATGATGTATATATATATATATGTGTGTGTGTGTGTGTGTGTGCGTGGGAACACGATAGCGCCTAAACGCTTTGTTCGAATGAGCTAAGTGTTAGTACGTAGGATATAGGTCACCCTAGCACGAACTCTATTGATTTTGGCGAATCTAGGACTTACAGTTTTTTTTACAAGGACACAACGAATTTTTTTTTTTTTTTTTAATCATTATGGCCTATGGGCCCAAATTCTTTGAAGTGCGATAGCGTCTAAACGCCTTATTCGTCTGCTCTAAAAATTTGTACGTACGTTATAAATCACCGTCACATAAAGTATATATATTTTGATGAATCTAACACTTATAGGGCATTATTCACCAACTTCTTAACACTCGGATTAAACCATGGATCAGCAAATCCGAGAATTAAAGTAGCCGGTGAACAACCGATTTGGTTGATCCGTAGAACAGAGATTCATTTTCTGCTTGCCGAACTTCCGTAGCGAGAAACTGCCTATCCTTGTAAACATAACTTAACAATTGTATTATGACGCAGTATGGAGAGATTTGATTGGTTCATTTGTTTTTTATTGATTTGAGTGTATTTTACATTGCACTAGAGCTACATTATGGGTAATTAGGCTATATTTAATTGGTTCATTTGTTTGAGTATATTTTACGTTGCACTAGAGCTACATTACAGGAAATTAGGCGATATTTGATTGGTTCATTTGTTTTGAGTGTATTTTAGGTTGCACTAGAGCTACATTATGGGAAATTAGGCGATATTTGATTGGTTCATTTGTTTTCAGCGTATTTTACGTTGCACTAGAGCTACATTACAGGAAATTAGGCGATATTTGATTGGTTCATTGGTTTTCAGCGTTTTTTACGTTGCACTAGAGCTACATTATGGGAAATTTTGGTCTTAACATGCGCGATAGTGATTGCCACGCGCCGAGTTATGTGCGTTTTCAGATTCATGCACAGCGAGGTAGGGGTGTCCAGTGATGTTTTTTTTTATTTTAACATGCGCGACAGTGACTGCCGCGGAGCCGAGTTACGTGCGTTTTCGGATTCATAGCTTTATACAGCCATGTTTCTTTGTTTGTTCATATACCTTAGGGGTATGTCCCAATTCATCCTCCGTCGTTACAGTGGCCGGATCCGTGAACTTTTAAAACAGAGAAGCTTTAAATTGCTACAATTAACTAATTATGCATGTATATATATATATATATATATTTCATTTTTAATTAATAAGAACTAAAAATAAAATTTGAATATTAAATAGTTTACTTTCTATAATTTTTTAAAAAATTATAATAATGCGAATAAAGTAAACGTTGTCTGTAGAAAATGGGGATATTTGGTTGCCGTACTCATTGCCCACAACGTAGCACTAGTTCGACGTAAAACTCACTCACTCAATCACTTGTTGGTCAAGTTTATGAAAACTAGGGAATTTTCCCCTCCGCTGAAATGTAAGTGTTAATGAAAAATTCGAAACGATATGTGTCTGGAGAAATGAAAGCGTATCATTTGATAACTTGAAAATATTTTTTTATTTTATTTTATTTGTATGTTCTCATAATTTTTATACCGATGTGTTTCGATTCATTTGAATGCGGTTTTAGAATCCTCGAATGTTACGAATTAACTGAGCGTGAAGTGAAATATTTGATATGTGATTTACGTATTATGGAGTCAACAGAAATTTCAAAATGGAAAAAATAAATAAATAAATAAATAAATAAATAAAATTCATGTTGCATATATTGTAAGTTTTCATGCTTTTTTAATTACTTTTAAAGTTATATTTTTACTCTGAATTTTCATTTATTTAATTACATTTATTGTGTTGTTGAAATTAATTTGCTCTTAAAACTTCGATGACAAAACGTGCATTTTGTTAAGTATTTGCTTATTTATTAAAATATTGTAGTTAAAAAGTTAATTAACCATCGCCATTTTATGAAATTTCTTCGATAATTTTATTTAATTACGTTAAATAGTCGTCTGCATTAATATTTCTTTCATTTCGAACGTAAACAAACGTTTTGTAAGTTTGCCATAAGATAAATTAATTTCCTTGGTTCGTTGGCGCACGGATAATATCGCCAAAATGTAAACAAACACCAGTGAACCTCTGTTCCACAGATCTGCCGCGGATTTTTGTTGGAGAATACCGATTTTTGTATGATCGAGCGATTATCACTGATCCGAGGTTTAATCCGAGTGTTAAGAAGTTGGTGAATAAGGCCCATACTGTTTTACAGGGACGCAAAGAAAAATTCTTTATCATTATGGTCTATGGGCCCAAATAATTTAAAGTGCGATAGCGTTCAAACGCCGTATTCGATTGAGTTTTAAATTTATACATATATTATAGGTCATAGTAGCACAAAAACTAGCACATAGTAGCACAAAAAAAAAAAAAAAAAAAAAAAAACTCAATGAAAATTACTTTAAAAAATCAAGAATAAAATTGTTTTTTTTTTTTTTTTTTTTTTTTTTTTTAATGAAACGAGAATAAAAACGTATCATATGTTGCCACTTTCATGTGGCACACGTACCTACATTTTTGCCTGAACCTACATTTTTTTAACTTTTGTTTATGTAATTACTTGTCTTACTTTAATTTATTTTTTCAACCTTTAATTACTTAATGTTCGGAAAGTCGAGTGGAGTCACTTATGATTTTTTTTAATTTAAAGAGCAAAGTTGGTATTTCTCAATATTTTGACTATTGCACATAATTTTTGTATATATGGGCAGAATAATATTTTTAGATTATTAGACTTTTATTTACAGAGACTTAAATTAGGACAGTGAAATGTACCAAAAAATTTTAAATAAGAACTTTGTAATTAAACATCATCATTTGAAAAAAATTCAACAATGTTTTGGGTCAAAATAAAAGCACAGCTCTTAACGAGGCGAAAATGTACTCAGGAGTGCAGCATAAAAGTAGCAACGTACAAAATAAACTGGCAACGTGCTGTATAAACATAATATTTGATGTAAAATAAATAAATAAATAAATTAATTAATTAATTAAAAATACTCAATGAAAATTACTTTAAAAAATTAAGAATAAAATTGATTTTTTTTTTTTTTTAAATGAAACGAGAATAAAAACGTGTCATATGTTGCCGCTTTCATGTGTCACACGTACCTACATTTTTGCCTCATGCAAAATCTGGATACAAATCCATTTCAGCCATTTTTTTTTTTTTTTTAACTTGGGTTGTTGACTTATTCATTCATTTGACTTTCTTTAGTATATAACACATTCACATAACTGCTTGTTCTTTACTACCAGTTGTATTCTATGAAAAAAGAAAACGCTCTTCATTATTGATTAAGATTAGTATATGAATCTTTATTAAACATTAAATAAACATCACAAAATAGGTATTGGTATTATAAAGAAATAGATTACATGCTAAAGGAACTACGGCATAGCTATCAAGTCTCCCGCTTTTTGCACATTACTATTTCTTAATAAAAATTTTTAGTTAATACTTTATTTTATCAATATAAATGAATTCATTAAAAATATACATATATCAAGATGGCTTAGTTTTTTAACCAACTACTAAAAAATAAGAAAGGGTTTACGATTAGCTATTAGTTTATTGATTTTAAATTGATAATATTACCGAAACTTCCAAAAGTTATTCATATAGATAGTTAAAATTTAGGTATCTATATTCCAAATTTTGAGACACAGAGGGTTGGTTGGTTGGTTGGGTTTTACGTCGCACTAATGCCGCGCAATGGGCAATTGAGACATAGAGGGAATTTAAGTTTTATCAGACATATTTATAAAAATTATTATAACGATTTTGCACTAAATAAAATAATTAAAAATTTTGAATCTTTGAATTAAAAAAAGGTACTAAATATATAAAACTATCGAAAACATGAAGACAGTAAAACAGAAAACTTTAAATAAAACAACAGTAAAAGTATATCTGTGTTTATTTAAAAATAATAATAATAATTTAATATGTTTGATGTTTGGGGAAGTTTAAGGCGATTTAGGATTAAATCTATTACAAAAAAATCATACATTTTTCTGCGAGAAATAATTTTATAATTTTTAGTAATTAGACATTGCATGGATAAAGTTTTCCTCTTTAGAAAACTTATGCAGATAGAAAATTAGCACAAACAACCAAATTACATTTAACCCTTTAACGTTCATTGGTTTCGCAGCGTAACCAAACATTTGACATAATTTAACAATTTTTTTTTTTTCCAGCAGTTTTTTTTTTTTTTTTTTTTTTTTTTTTTTTTTTTTTAATTTCGCCCTTATTTTAATCAGGTTCAAAACTTTTGTTCCTTTCCTGTTCGGTAGATAGCAGAACTATTCCAAAATTAATGCTTCAAAGAAAGCTAAATGCATAAGTCACTTGAAGTTTCATAGTCACTTGAAGTTCAAATTTCTGGTTTGATGATGCACTCATGTCTAGTCTTTTTCATTTAATGACGAGCTGAACTATTATTTTCACCTGAAACAACTTTTGCGAGTTTTTGTAGTCAATAATGTTTACTTACAAAGTGTTTTATTTATTAAATTGAATATTATTTGAATTTAATATGGTTAACTTATATTGTGTGTGAATGTTTCAAACAAAAATTTATCGAAAAGGAACTATGTAATTTTTTATTTTTTAAATATTTTATGATCAGCTATGTGTCTAAAAGCCATTTTTACAATTAGTTCAGTAATTTTTTAAATAAATTAAGTAGTGAACGTTAAAGGGTTAAAACGATAATTGAAATCCTCGAGGAAATGAAAGTAAAATATTACTACAGATAATATGTTGTATGTTTATTTAAAGGTAAGTATTGTTTACTACATGTTCTACGGTTTTGTCAAAAGATTCTAAATAAAAATTATATTGTCGTCATAAATAGCACTTTTTTGGATGTATCTTTGAATTCATTCTCTTACACGTATCTAAATTAGTCGATTTTTTTCTCATACCTAATAATTAGAAATCTTCCCATTAGTCGGAATATTCTAAATTTTGAATCAAGAAATAATATACTGATTTGTTCTAGTGACACGTTAATCTGCATCAATTAAATTAAATCGCATCATGCATTCAGGGAGGTTAACAACCATTTTATGCTGGAATCTCATATCTGTTTAGTTATGTGCATTAACACTTAATTATCTTTCATGACTAACAAACCTTGTAAACAGTGTTGCTCTACAAAAGATGCAGATTAAGATTATTATCATGAAAACCATTATATAAGTCAATACAAGGAACATTTAGCTAAACTTTGTTTAAAATTAATTAAACATATAAAAGTAACGAAAATTCAATTTTCTTTAAGTAAATAAATAAGATTAAAATAAATAAATCGGCTTACTAATGAAACTATCTTATTATATAAAAAATAATTTATTCGTTTCTAATTTGTGGTACAACATTCAAAACTTAATAGTGTACAGATCTCAAAAGTCCATGAGGTAAGCCACCAAATCGGTGTGCAAGTAATCCATGACCAGAAATACCGTTTGCATATGTTAAATGACCGGCACCAAGGACTCCATGACTAGGAACAATTGGAACATTTGTAAGATGAGCTACTGAAGCTGGTGCGGCGTGATTGACTGTAGAGAATGAAGAATAAGCTACTGGAACAGCATGAGCTACTGGTGCAGCGTGGGCTACGTGAGCTACTGGAGCAGTTGCAACATGATTGACTACAGATGATGTAGAGTAAGCTACTGGAGCAGCGTGAGCTATTGGTGCAGCATGGGCTACATGAGCTATTGGAGCAGGTGCAACGTGGTTGACTACAGATGATGTAGAATAAGCTACTGGTGCTGCATGTGCTACGTGAGCAACTGGGGCTGCAAAAGCCAGAGTTGCTGAATGTACGAGAGGAGCTCGAACAGGTGCAACATGATTAACAACGGATGATGTGGAATAAGCTATTGGGGCAGCATGAGCAACAGCAACAGCAGGGGCAGCATGGACAACAGGTGCGGCATGAGCAACAGCAACAGGAGCTACATGGTTGATGTGGGAGTTGTATGAACTTGCTTTGTGTCCACCAGTGCCAACTTCAGATTGAGATTTGCTTGAAGCGTGACCATCGTTTACATTGTATTCAAAAGCGTAATTTCCATGTGCCTGAAAAAAAGTAATTTAATATGTAATTTAAAAAATTACAATAAAATTAAATTCCGAATATAAAATTAAATAAATAAATAAACATACTTACATCTTGATGTCTAGAACTGATGCTGCTGCCAGTGTGAGCAAGTCCCAGAAGTCCTGTTGCGTTGGCAGCAGCAAAAACAGCAAAAAAGACTGAAATCTGTAAATATAAAAAATATTCTGTGTTGTTATAATGTGTATGGAAATAAGTGAGAAGAAAATATGTACATATAGATAATACATAAGTCTAAAGAAAATTTTAAAATTTTAAAGCACCAAATATGGTTATCTAAATATTGTACTAAGAAGATATTGTTTTTTCTTAATATCAGTAGTTAAGTAGATATTTTAAGTTTAACATTCCTAAATTAATAAGATTTTATTTTTGTTAATTTAAAAAGAAAATGTTATTTTTGTGGTTTTGTTTTACATTTTTAAAAAATGAGCAGATATTTACAGATTCATTTAAATACTTCGAGCCCTAATTATTTTGAAAATAAGCTATTAAAATAATATTTTTGGCTCAAAAAAAAAAAACTTTAATGAGCTTAATACAGTCAAGTTTTAATCATAAATATAATTAGTAAGAAATGTTTCATCTTTTCCCTTTAATAAGTTTTTGTTTTTGATACTCCTTTATCGTTTTATATTTCTCTGTTCTTCATGGGATTTTGTAAATTTGGAGCTTTTCTCAAATTATGAATTCTTAAACTTACATCGGTATTTAATTTTAATTTCTTTTTCGTTTAATACTAGTCAATTATGTACTAAAATTAATTTACGGTTTTTAGAAATGTATTCAATCTAAATGAATATATGTAATTGTAAAATATCATTTCCATTAAAAAAGAGGGAATCTTTCTAACAACTAACAACGTCTTTTTCAGCACGATTTAAATAAGTAATCTAAAAATGAATCGGAGGGGGGGGGGTGCTAGAATGAATTACTTTGTAACTTTAAACAATAAATAAGTTTTGTGCTACTCTTTATTTCATTTAAAAAAAGCTTTTTTCTTGTCTTTCTTTCTCTCTCTTTTTTTTATTAATCTCAAGACAATGAAATTCCCTTCTGTATTACTAAAATATATTTATTTGCTTAGTTATATCGTTAACTACACATGCATTAATTTTCATTACTAATAAGAAGAAAATGCTTACCTTAGTGAACATCTTGATATTATTGAGTTAAAAATTTTGAACTGATTTTTCACTTTCATTTTCAGCTATTTATATGTTCCATAATGCTATAATATTGTAAGACAAAATATACATAACCAGATTTGAATAATATAGTTTCCGCATATCTTTTTACAGTAACAAATCTTCTGCTACATATTTGCGAGTGGCTTCCAACTGATTGATTTTAATTATTTTTAATGATGTATGTTACGCATGGATATAAAGGTCATATCAGTAAAATGCTACCGTCCAAGGTAAAGATTACGCTCTTTTTCCGAAGGTGTGGCAAGGTTAAAAAACGAAAATACTCTATTTGATGCGGTAATTAACTTACATTAATATAAGCTACTATGTATTAATAAGAAAAAACATACAGTCGGACACGGAGAATTCATTGAGTAAAATCAGAGTATTTCATTTAAAAGTAGAATTATATATTTGCCTTTCCGGTTGAATAATTATTTATACTGTTAAATAATTATTTCATGCTGTGTAATTCGTGCAATGGAACAGTAGCTCAATATGCAAAAACGCTGAAGTCTGAGAAAACAGGGAATGGTAAATTTACATTACGCAGCATAAGAAAAGGATTATAAATAAAAACCAATATATGAAGATTAACAGGTAGTAAGCTGATATTTTTTTAAATAATTGTTTGCATGCTGTAGATATTACATTACGAAAACTAAATAAAGATGCTTGCGTTTAAATGAGGATAACAATCACGAGGAAATAAAGACATAATGTCAAACATTTTCCCTGCACACTGTTAAAAATTTTTCTGTAAATTTACAGAGAATCTATCGGTAATTAATTATATTAAGTCTTACGTAAATTTTCAGAGAATTAATAAAATCTTTTTTTAAAAAAATAGAACCGACTCCAAAAAGGAACTGCTATTCAAACAACTAAAAATGAAAGAAAATTGGCAGAAAATGGAACTGTAGATTGCGCCTAAAAGTATAAAATAATTTCCTTTACCAAACAACCTATAACACTACAATTAATCATAACTTTTGAAGTCGGCGCAAAATTAAATAAAATTTAATTAGTTTTTAAAGGTTTGTCTTTAGATCGGTAGCAACAAATGCTGTTGTCTCGAATGATCCATTTTCATGTTTCCTTTATTATTTTATCACTGTATACAATCGGTCCATTAGTAGCATCTACATAGAACAGTGAACATTCTTCACAATGCGGTATTTATGTTTCTACGAAGTTAGATCATCCTTGATGGCTTTTGAATTTTTCGATAGAAACGTAAGGCAAAAATATACACGCAAGATGTATATTTTCATAATATCTATTGTACGATGTGTTGTTTCATATTCTTGATTACTCTCTTGATATACCTTATTAAAATAATCATGATATCCCAAAGAAATTAAATATGTTTGCCAGATAATTTTGCGATTTTTCGTTCACCAAGGACGTCAGATACCAGCATCTTCGCCAACTTTTGCTGTTTACGAAGTCTTATTTGTTTTCTTGAATCAAAGTAGTTTTCGGCTGCGTTTTGCAGGTAACAATGTGAGACGTGTATTTTGAATAGGATTTACTTTTTGTATTGAATGAAGGTATCAATTTTTATTTAATTTTGCGCCGACTTCAAAAGTTATGATTAATTGTAGTGTTATAGGTTGTTTGGTAAAGGAAATTATTTTATACTTTTAGGCGCAATCTACAGTTCCATTTTCTGCCAATTTTCTTTCATTTTTAGTTGTTTGAATAGCAGTTCCTTTTTGGAGTCGGTTCTATTTTTTTAAAAAAAGATTTTATTTTTCTCTTTTCAGTGAAAACTTATTTATATAGCAGAGCATCAGAAGACGTTCGACGGAAGTTTCACAAATGACAACTTCCAAGGAAAGTGACATTACTCAAAAAATGGTTTATGTCACTGAAAAAAACATTAAATGCACCCAATGTGAACAAAAAAGTTACATCTCCATCTAGAAAGTTATGCACTCGAGAGACAGTTGTGCCAGTTTTATTCTAGTCAAGTTATTTTTAAGTTGATTTTTCTCAAATGCTGCATTTTTAAATTGTGTCACTTTTCTTGCCTTTATCGGATATGACTAAAAAACCATCTATTGAACGAACATACGTTAAATTAAAAAGTCTTTAGAAATGTAAAGAAAGGATACGCTGTATTCGTAACCGAAAATTCTGTTATGCATATATATTAAACTTTACAGTAAATATGTGTCACCCGCTGCGCTGGAAATTGCGCAGCGTAAAGTTCAAACAAAGAGCAAAATATGCATTGCAGCTGATGGACAGAAGTTTCAACATCGATACTTACACACTGCTTTTACCAGTGTAGCTGCTTGTGTTCAGCAGTTAGAGTGAGAACAGACTTTTGTGAGTATCCTGTAATTTGTTTATATCTTAATGAAATCTTAATGAAACTTATTTCAGGCCAAGATCATTACGACAACAAAAAAAGTATTAAAATTAAATCATGTCTTACGAAGTTATAAGCTAACAAATTTCAACAACAACAACGAGAAACATGGTTTGTATTGAGAACCTCTTCCTTTATGAAGTCGGCTTAAAACGCCTATGCGTTAATCGATGTGACCGCTTACAATAACCATACTTTGAATTTTACATAGCATAAATGTCACCCGCTACGCTACAATATATGCAATGTTTTTCAAGTGTGCACAAAATAGGAAATTGTGACTAAACAAATGCACGTTTTAAGCGTTCTGTTTTTAGCATTAATGTCTAAACTATCTTTGCGTACTATATCGATGATGCTCTGCAATTTTATAATTCACTTTTTACCCTGTCTTGAAACTTTTCCGAGATAGCATCGCTAACTCCACTCTTTTCTACAAGGTGGCGCTTTAGGCGTTTGAATCGCGTAGCACATGTTCACTTTACTTTTCCATACATACCACTTTTATGACTATAGCTGCAGCTGTTCAGCAGTTAAAAGAGTCGGGACTGACTTTTTTGGGCACCCTGTATTTTCTTTTGATCGTAAAGATCTTACAATGGGACCTATTTCAGACCAAGACCTTTACAATAAAACAAAAAGTATGAAAATCGGATCATCCATTCAGAAGTTATGAGCTAACAAACAAAAACAAAAACAAAAAAACATACGTTTTGAAATGAGAACCTCCTCCTTTTTGAAGTCGGTTAATTAGAGCATTTCTTACGAAGTTATAAGCTTACAAACACCAACAACAACACATAGCTCGAATTAAGAATACCCTCCTTACTGAAGTTGGTTGAAAACGACTTTGCGCTAATCGATGTGACCGTTTACTGTAACAGTACTTTGAACCACAGAGTATACGTGTCATCTGCTACGCTGCAAAGTGTGCAACGTAGTTCAAGTGTGCACAGTGTAGGAAATTGCGAACAAACAATTGCACGTTTTAAGCGTTCTATTTTTAGCAATAATATCCAAAAACTGTCTTTTCGTAGTAAATCGATGATACTCTACAACTTCGTAATTAACTTTTCTCCCATCTTGAACCGTTTTTGAGATAGGAGCGCTAATGCCGCTGTTTTTCACCAGATGGCGCTTTATTTTCTTTAGATTGTAAAGATGTTATAATGGGACCTACTTCAGACCAAGATCGCTACAACAAAGCAAAAAGTATTAAGTAACCGTATTTTGAACTATATAGCGTATGTCTCACCAGCTACGCTACTACGTGAGCAATGTAGCTCAAGTGTGTATAGTGTAAGAAATTGCGAACAAAAAGAGGCGCGTTTTTAGCCTTGTACTTTTAGCATCAATGTCAAAACTATCTTTTCGTACTAAATCGATGACGCTCTGCAATTTTATAATTCACTTTTTTCCCCTGTCTTGAACCGTTTCCGAGATAGAAAAGCTAGCATGAATGTCTAAACTATCTTTTTGTACGTAATCGATGATAATCTTCAACTTTCTAATTCACTTTTTTTCTCTAGAACCGTTTTCGAGATAGGAACACTAACTCAACTATTTTCCACCAGGTGGCGCAGCAAGCGGTTTAACCTTGTACTGCAGGGCCACTTTACTATACTTACATACCATTTTTATCACTATAGCTGCAGCCGTTTAGCAGTTAAAAGAGTTGGGACTGATTTTTTTGGGCACCCTGTATTTTCTTTAGATCGTAAAGATATTACAATGGGACCTATTGCAGACCAAGACCTTTTCAGGAAAACAAAAAGTATTAAAATCGGAGCATCCGTTCAGAAGTTATGAGCTAACAAACATAAAAAAAACATACGGTTTGAATTGAGAACCTTCCTTCTTTTTTTGAAGTCGGTTAAAAAAAGAGATTCTGTCAAAATGCAGAGAAACTATTCTGTAAATCAATCATAGTCTCTGTAAATTTACATAGATCAAAATATTCAAGTCTCTGTAAATTTAAATCTGTGAAACATCATAGTCTCTGTAAATCTACATATATAAAAATATGCAAATCTCCGTAAATTCGAGCATGTAAAAGCATATAAGTCTCTGTAAATTTACCATTGTAAAAATAACCAGTAAGGTTACATATGTAAAATCATCCAAATCTCTGTAAAATTATATATGGAAGAACATCCAAGTCTCTGTAAAATTACATACGTAAGAACACCCAAGTCTCCGTAAATTTCGTATATAATATTATGAAAATCTCAGTAAATTTATCCATGTAAAAATACCTAATATTTGAAGGCCCCACCATTGGCTGAGAAGCTCTGCTCTCAACGTTTGAAGGTGGAAGGTGCATGGTTCGATCCCAGGTTGCGATTTTCGACCTACCCATTCGGAATTTTCCGCGGATTTCTCCAAAACTTGTATAAATATGGGATAAGACATTTTAGAAAGACCTACACTTACGGCAATCCCCACAGGTCTAGAAACCTAGCACAGCCAATCGGCTTAACTAACGCCGATTAAATATTAGTATGTTTACAAGCGTATCGAAGTCACTCTAAATTGGCATATGCTTAAAATAAATTCCATTATTATCAATTTACAAGTACAAAAATATCCAACAGTAAGTTTATCTTCATGAATATAGGTAAGAATCTAGTAAATACGTTACATAAGTACAGATTCTTATACAACTTAAGGAAAAGAAACTTAAAGTTGGATGTTTTTGCACTTGTAAATTCATAGCCATGGGATTTATTTTAAATGCGCGTCAGTTTAGAGTGTCTTGAATAGGCTTCTAAATGTACTAATATTATTGTGGTGGCAAAATCCCATTGGTTACTCCAGAGTTCTAGGCCTGTGTAGAATGCCTTATGTGTAGGTCATTCTAAGGTGTTCTATCCCTTATTTACAAAAGTTTTTTAAGAAAACCTTGGAAAATTTCGAATGGGTAGGCTGAAAATCTCAACCTGAGATCGAACTTCGCACCTCCCACCTTCAAACTTTGAGATAAGAACTCCTCGGAAATTGATGGGACAAGAAGACCGGACTTTAGTATATCTATAGACATGCTATATATTTTTTATCAAAACTACATTAAAATTCAGAGGTATAAAGTTGGTTAAGCTTGTATTGTCTTTGGTAGGATTTGTAATGATGCACTTTAACAGGTTTTGAACTACAATTTTTATTAATGTTGTGGTACATTTTGCAAACATTAAAGTTTTAATAAAAAATTTAAAAAAGAAGCTGATTTATATTATGATACTTCTAATAAAATGATCAGAAATAATTGCAAAATATGTCATATGTTTGCTTAATATTGCTCGGTTATATTTAGTCTATACCAAAATAAAAATTAATTCCCTCATTTAATATGACTCAATAGTGAAAGATCTCACAGGTCTAAATCTAAAATTTTGATTTGATAATTATGACTGATATTGATGGTTTTTGCTCGGCTGAAACCGAAACTAGATTTTACTCTATCACATACATATTTTTATCAATACAGGGTGCGCTATTTTTTTTTTTTTTTCATGACTCTTCCACCAATATAATTACACGGTTACTTTTATAGTATGATTCCATAATTAATTACAATTAATCATGGAATCATACTAGAAACTACCGAAACAGAAGGAATTGTGTCGGTAGACACCCTGTATTGGCAAAACTATGAGTAATAGAGGAAAATTGGCTTCATTTTCGGCTTCAGCACATTAAAAATATAGGTATCAACTAAAATAAATAAATTAAATTTTGCCAACATTATACTTGTAGATCTGTGTTAAAAACCTCAGTTTCTTTTATTCAAAAAATACATCCACTTTGTAAATACACTTTAAAAAAAAATAACAAATATATGTGTATATATATATATATATTACATTTTGATTAGATATTAACTTAAAACAATTAAGAATGTATATAAAACACTAATCGTTTAAAATTCATTATGCTCTTAAAAAGGTGTAAACTTTCTAAATGGGGGGGGGGGGGAGAAGGAAGAAGTACTAAAAATTTGTTAGGTGCTTTTCATAATGACCGTACACTTTCGATTTCAGACATTTTTAAAAGTATTTCAAAAAATGTTAAACAAATCATTTTGAAACTTCAGGGGTGTGAAAGAAGGACCGGTAAAAAAAAAAAAAAAAAAAAGTAAGTAAAATGAAAGTATTTGGCTTCACCCTGTATTAATTAATGCTTAAAATACGATCTGGCAGTAGCGTGTGATTATAGGACTCTTTTTCGTTAACTCTTTATGTTTATATGTCTCTACCGCATATAATCAGGGAAATAAAGGTTTCTTTAAAAAAATTGCAATTTTATTTTTATTTTTTTAAGCTATAACACGCAAAGTATGAAAAGACAGTGCAAAGTTATTTTCAGGAAACTCGACAAACAATAATAAACACTGCATTCTGCAATCAGAATGAAAAAAATATTAATGAAATATGAGTATTTTTACTAAATAATTTTTAACTGCGCATGCGTAAATGTTCAGCGAAATTTCATTTTCAAAATTTAACAGTCAAATTTATTGAGCTACTTATGTAAAAACCACAAACAAAAATCGTGTAAACTCAAAAAAGTTCTACGTCTTAGAATAAACTGAATTTCAGCTGTTCCCCAACAAAGAAATTGTTAAGAGGGTTTTCCCAATGTTTATTTACAATCACAGAAAATTGCTTAACCGTTCATCGAATTAAAATAAAAATGTGAGTAAAACTTCTTATACTTTAGCGTTTCTTCGAGAGAAACTGAAGACCAGTTCATTCTTTGACGTAGACGTTTTTGAGTTTACACAATACTTGTTTGGGGTTTTTATAAAAGTAGTTTAATGCATTTGGCTACTAAATTATACAAATGAAATTTAGCTAAAAAATAGTCATGCTAGTTAAAAATTTAGTACAAATGCTCACATTTCATTAGATATTTTTAATATTTTTTTCATTCTGATGGCAGTATGTTTTGTCTAATGTTGTATATTGGGTTTCCTGAATATAGCTTTGTACTGGATGCATGTTATTGCAAAAAAAAAAAAAAAAAAAAAAAAAAAAATGCTCGGCAATTTTTTAAAGAAATCTTTATATCTCTCTGATTACACGCGGTAGAGACTTAAAAATGTATACAGAAAATGAGAATGAGCCCCATAATCATATGCTACAGCCAGATTGTATTTCGAGCATTACTTTATACGGGTGATGCCAAACACTCATTTTTCTTTAATTTTTAACTGGTATCATTTTCACTTTTGGCACAAACAAATAACTGAAGTACATGAGGTATAACATGCTTTTTACGCTCCTGAAGTTTTAAGATGATTTGTTAAGTACTTTTTGAGTTATTTTAAAACGCATCTGAAATCGAAAGTGTCCATTCATTTATGGAAAGGTAGTGTATTAAATGAATTTGAATTTTTAAATACTCATATTGATTTTTATATTATCTAAAGAAAGGAAATTACTAATTCATTTCCATATAAAGGTCTCTGTTAAAAACTATGCATAAATTTCGGTAGTTTATTAAAAAAGTAAATTTGTGCAACATATTAATGCAATGCATAACTTGTCACTTAAACCAAGACTAAAAACTTTGATGCAAATTTTATTTCAAACTGTAACAAATTTTGAACATTTTTCAATATTCTGTTTTAAAAGAAAATTGGCTTTTAAAAGTTATTTTATTTGAAAATAAAAATGCTCATTTCAGATCAGATTTCTAATGCGTAATCGTAGAAGTGTAGGAACATATTAAAGGAACATATAATAATTATTGCAGTTTCTGGGATATAAATATTTTTAAATAGACGGCAAGTGGAAAGAAAATATTCTTACCTATTAAATAGTATATAAAGAAATATAGAGCTTTTAATATTTTTAAATATTAATTTAGGGTTCAATGCAGATGAAAATCGGGTACTCTTTTGGTTTTCGTAACTAGTTCCATAAATTCAAATCTTTAAAATATATAACTTTTTGTTAAAGAAACCACTAGATTATTTTGAATTAAAAAAAATTCGACTTTTTTTTTTTTTTTCTTTACAAAAACAAATTAAAAAAAAAAAAATTTCTTCTACAAAATAGGATCTAAAGAAGAAACAAATTCTACGCTTTTACACATGAAAGCAGCATCAGGATAATTTACTAGAATCATTGCAGAAAAAAAAAAAAAAAAAAAAAAAAAAAAACATCTTTGCTGCAAAGAAAACATACAATTAAAAATAATTAAAAAAATAAAACATACTGAATTAGATTTAAATTAAACTTTATTTTACTAACATAACACTGAACGTATTTATTTTTTTTTCTAAATCAGATTAATAAAAGATAAATGGTGAAAAAGTCTTTAACAGGATAAATATTTGGTATTTGTAAATGTCTCTGATGAGGGGGTATTTTACGGCATTTTCTATTTTCATATTTCTTAGACAACTTGTTTCGTTTCTTATATCAAGATGAATTTCCATTATAACTAGAAAAGAAAAATGATGAAAAATTACTATTGTAGGAAAACACTTCAAATATAAATTTTTAAAACTAAATCTACATCCTATGACATTTTAAGCAAATAAAAAAGCGAAAGGATTGTAATTCCATGGCACTAAAAAGAAAATTAAGTATACATAAGCGAATTTTAAAGTGTATCTTATATACTCCATCTAAATAGAATCTAATGAAAAATCATCTAAAGAAATTAAAAGTAGATATACATGGTATTTTAAATCATTAATACAGGAAAAAATCACTTATATAATGAAATCATAAGATATTTAAGCACCATTTTATGAACGCCAGTGTAACAGGAATATTGTTCAAGTATTTTATATTAAAAACAAGTATGGATTGGATTGGATTTGCTAATAAGGCCGATTCACTGCTGTAGGTCCTAGTCCTACTTTGAAAAGACTTTATTCCCGATGTTTTAACCCCCCCCCTTCCTATATTTAATTTTAAAGTTTACCCCTGTGTCCCCCCCCCTTTTTTTTCTTCTTTTAACAAATGCCTTAAAGTTTTCAGAAATTCCGAGACATTCCCAAAGTACAAGGAGTAGAGTGGGACTTTGATAGCTATATATAACGACATTTTCAAAAAATATTGAAAAGAAGTTAGACATTTTTAAGTAAGCCTCAATTTATTACCGAAAACCCCAACGTGGGCTGACATTTAAGGGGTATTAGCCCATATTTACATGGATTTCAGAGAAAACCTTGGAAAACACCGAACGACTAGGACAGCATGCGCGACTACATATCGAATTCATCACTTCCCGTCTACCAGCTTCAAGAACAGATATTCCTGTCCCCTAGACCACTTTTGTCTATTCGATCATTATAGCAATATGAATTAATACATAGTTCTGCAGCATATTTTTTTTACACAATTCAATTACGAAATATTTCCAGTTTATTAAATGTATTTAAAAATTATTTTCTAAATATTATTTGGTCTTTAATAATTACATAAACTAATATAAATGCAAATCAGAGTAATTTTTTATGGTCTTAAGCTACAGGTAAATTCTTTTAATTAATATCCTTCTTTATTTCCATTATTAATATTATGATAATTACTTAAATATTCTATCTCCAAAAATTTAAATATTTAATGAAAACACTTTCCGCTGGTGAAGCATTAACTCCACCCCTCTCCCCAAACCCCTCAAAAGAAAGAAAAGAAAATTAAAAGTTAAAAATAAAATTAATTAATTAAATAAAAATTGAATCACTTGATAAATAAGAATTCTCTAAATCTAAAATCTTTATTTTGTATTTCGGTTTTTAAATTTATAAAATTTTCAATATTTAAACTATTGTTTATACAAGATGTAGGCGATTTATTTCAATTCTACTTAAATTCTTGCATTTTGATTTCGAAAATTCAGATAATGCTTCAGTCTTCACGTAGAAGATATAACGGTAAATATTTTTAATGGCATAGAGAGTTGTACAAAGAACATGAAAAGACTTGAAGAATATTAAAATAAAAATGGAAAACGACCGGTAGCAGATTATAAAATAATATCAGAGGTGAAAGTTTTCAGGGGCTATCTTTAATTCCAGACCCCCCCCCCCCCCTTTCTAAATTTTTCCTTACAATGCCTTCAGAATTCTACAAATATCATTTATTATGGGTATAAATAAACATTTTAAATATTAGCCACGTGATAATAACCTTAATCTATTCTTCCACGATTAATTTTGAATACAAATAGCAGTTTTTAGGGGTTTTGGGATGTTAGGTAGTTTTTCACCCTTTGAATATGGAAATAAAACAATTTATTGTCTCCTGAGACAGTGAACTGCTCCTGAATCATCTCTAAACTGTACGACTCCATGAGTGTCCGTGCCATTCTACGCTCAGAGCTGATAAACGGGAAGTGCTGAGTTCAATCCCAGGTCTAGCTCGTCGACATAGCTGTTCGAAGTTTTCAGTAGTTTTCTCCGAGACTCACGTAAATCTGGGCTGAGCCCCTTAATAAACATCCCCCTCAGAGGGCACACTACCTCAGACCTAGGACTGTCGAGTCCTTGGCCTGGGGACTTGGCCTTAGTTCCAAGCACTCTCTTAACTTTATAATACTCCGAATTAAAAACTGTCCAGTTATCAAAATCTTCCCCTTACCAAGAAGGAAAAGAAAAAACAAGTTTAACAAAAAGCATTTCAGTCAATGAAAAAACTTGTCTGAAAGTTTTTTGACAATGCGTTATTAAGCAGAATCTATTAGCTATATTTCAGTGAAACTGTATTTTTAAATTGCAGTTGCTCCACAATCGTCTGCGTCCGCCTCCCTACATAAACATGTAATCGCAGTTTTGGCATGCTTATGATTATGGTATATTCATCCAGGATAATTCAAAAATACAGTTGGATTTTGTACTTAAAAGTAACGTTTTATGTGGATCGGTTATTTTGAGATATAAACTAGTACGCAACATATAACAGCCTGGATAAAATTTCGTATTAATTTAAACATTTCCACACTCAATTTAATATACACTCTGTACTTTGAATCCTTAAATATCAAACTGTATTCTGAAAAATCTTAACTTGCCAGAAAATGTAATTTGTCCCCCAACCCACACCTCTATTACTATTGCTCGGCAACAGCAACAATAATTTTTTTTACTTACATTGTGGTTTTTTAACTTGTGCATATATATATATGCATACGTATACACACGCAGGCAGATTTTCAAAATTTTCAGACAGCAAAATTAATAACATTGGACGGTATAGAATACAAACCGTCCTCCCCTCCCTTAAAAAAAAAAAAAAAAAAAAAAATTAAAAAAATGTCGGATAAAACTCCTATCTATAGAATCTTTATTTTGTATTTCGATTTTTAAATTTACTTATTTTTTATTATTTAAACTATTAATTATATAATGTGGAAATGACTTACTTTTTCCTCAATTACAACTATTTTGATTTAAGGTAATCTAGATTATTTTTCAGTCTTTTAGCAAATGTCAGTAAACACTTTTAATGACAGGAAGAGGCTGTAAAAGGAATATATAAGAAAACATATAGAAGTTTCAGACGATATTAAACTAAAAACTAGTATGCTAGTATGATGTGGCCACCACATGACTTTCTTCTATATAATTTTACACAAAACTTATTCAATAAAAATTACTTATTAAATTATCAAATTCTTTTCAATTATAAATGCAGAACATCTTTATCTGATAGAATTATCACTAAATGCCGAAAGATGTCAGTTTTTTTCCAAATAAAAAATGACTTTTTTCCAAGTTTTTTTTTCGTTAAAAGTAAAAAAAAAAAAAGGGGGGATGGATAACTTTGTTGTAAATTATCACAGATCTATAGTTCAACCCCATTAGTTTTAAAGGTATTGACGAGATCTTTCGAAAGATACTCATATTGAAAATTAACTCCCCAGGAGGAGAGCGATGCCACCACATGGAAATTTTTTTACCCTAGTTAACTACTACTATTATCAATAATTCATATTAATTTTACAATCACAAGTTGAAAATAACTCTGATTATGTACATTTATACGAAATTTTGTCCTATACTGCCATGTTAAAAATTTAGAGAAAATGTGATCAGAGCGCCACCTGTTGAGTAATTGATCCCCAAATGTAACCAGCACCAGTTTATTTCGGGGAACAATACCAAGTTTGGTTAAATTATTACCATTATTAATAAATACCAAGTTTGGTTAAATTTCATTAAAAAAATGTATATATATATATATATATATACGATTTTTTTTTTTTTTTGTTAAAAGTATAAAAAAAAAAAAAAAAAATTCCACAACTTTGTTTTAAACTATCACAGATTTATAGTTCAACCATTCTTTTTAAGGGTATTGGCGAGACCTTTCGAAAGATACCCATCTTGAAACTTTACCCCCCCCCCCCCCGGGGGTACTTCCCCCGAGGGGGAAACCGATGCCCCCACATGCACAAACATTTTTTCCTAGTTAACTACTACTATTATGAATAATTTATATTAATTTTATAGTCACACGTTTAATATAACTCTCATTGTGCACATTTATACGAAATTTTGTCCTATACTGCCATGTTAAAAGTTTACAAAAAATGCGATCACTGCGTCACCTGTTGAGCGATTGATCCCCAAATCTAATCAGCACCAGTTTATGTCAGGGTGTTTATTCAGGGTTTTAAATACCAAGTTTGGTTACATTTCATTTTTTGGTTCGTGAAATACAGCGTCCACAAAAAAAGTGATACAGACAGACAGACATTTTTAAAAAATTATCAGTTCGTGTTCAGGACATCCCGAAATCCATCAAAAAACGGAGGTCGAAAATTTTCGCGAATCCAATACTTTCTCTATATTAAATATAGAAGAAAGTAAAAATAACCGCTAATATAACTAACATAAACAGTCATTGTTTTTGTTGATTATTAAAATAGGATAAAAGATTATATAAAATTTAACTTACCTAATTATAAATTCCAAATGAAACCACGAATTGCTTTAAGTTCTTCAATACAGTCAACAACAACAAAAAATTTTTAATGAGTAGATACGAAGATAAACATTCCGCAGAAACAATCTAATTTTCCCTAACGTTCCCTTTTCCCCCTTTTTTACGTAATAGTACACTGAAATGAAACAAACTATTCAGTATATATCTGCCTTCAAAACTTCTAGTTAAATATATATATATATATATATATATATATATATATATATATATATATATATGAATAGGTATTTACTTTAATATAAAAATAATTTAAGGTTATGCATTTATACAGTTTTTTATTTAATGTATCAATCAAAATCCCTATAGGGAAAACGTTTTTTTGAAAAGGGAAATATCTGTAAATTAAGAACTGAGTTTCTTGGTTCAATGCTTTTAACAGAGAACTCATGTAAATTTACGGAGAGTCTCAATACTTTTTCTGTTCTTTTACAGAAAGTTTTGACAGTGAACCGAGTTTCTTGATTCACTGCTTTTAACAGTGAACTCATGTACATTTACGGAGATACTCAATACTTTTTCTGTATTTTTACAGAAATTTTTAACAGTGCACATCATCAATAAAAAACGAATCAATATCCATCGATTAAAAATGACATTTTTTTTTTTTTTTTTTTTTTTTTTTAGAAAGATCCATGAGTTGGTTTTTAGAAATCATTTCAAAATAAATTTTGAATAATTTTATTCAATTTTTATTAATTTCAGCTGCTTAAAAAGCCAAAAGGGACATTCACCGCATTTATTTGATCATGTAACTAAGTATGTTAGTAATTTAGTAACATATTTTTTAAAGCATTTTAAAAATTATTCTTAAAATAACTCTGGTATTATTTTTAAATGTTCATTCCATGGGCCTGGTAAGATAATTTTGGTTATCTCCCAGAAATTAGAGTATTTAAAAACCTTGGCAATTCCATCAGTTAATGAAAGGTATTATTGCTATGTTTGAAATTTTATACTTCTAAGGTCTGATATATTTCTAATATTTTTAAATTCGCTTCTTCCAAAAAAAAAAAAAAAAAAAGGCTTTTTATAGGAATTAAAAGCGAGCTACATTAGGGTATCGTTATAAGAGAAGTATCCTAGGAATATCTGGCTAAAGAAAAATAGAGCGCTAACAAGATATCTCTTCCTGCGTAAACACAAACCATTCTAAAGTAATCTAAATTTTTTTTAGACATTACATCTCATTTAAAAAATCTGGTGTGAAACAAACACACGACTTTCCTTACACACTATTATACGTATTATATACATTTTTGTTTGCAGATAATATGATCAGAAGACATAAAATTGACTTAACGAAGTAGAAACCTAAAATTTTTTCCATATGAGAAACTTAATATGTACAATTTGAAATTGGAAAACACTTAGATGCTATTAAATTTAATAACTACATATAATCAGAAAAAAGTATACTTTTTTAAAATAGCAAATTATTCACAATCACTAAATCTGGAAAAAAAAAATACTCTTTTTTTGGAATAATGATTTTCAAAAAAGAAAAAAAAAAAAAAAAAAAAAAAGAAAGGAAGAAAAAAAAAAAAAGAAAGGAAGAAAAAAAAAATCCCAAACATTTGTTTAATATTTATAAAACCCTTCATGATATATATATTTTTTAATTTAACAGCGTTTTTGAAATTATGTTTTATTATTATGTACAGTAATAAATATAAAATTGATGCCATTTTAAGCTGTGTGCCATACAAAGTTTTGAAATTATAGCTTGTCAAAAGCATGTTGAATTTTACACACATTGCACTATGTGCTTGTTCTAACAGAAGGAACGTTACTGAAAAGAAAATCAAGAGAATGGACTTGTTTTGTTTTTGTTAAAAAAAGAAAAAAAAAGGCAAACTAGAAGAAATATAATAATTATTATTATTGTCATTATTGCCATTATTATTATTAATATTTAAAGGGATTGGGGGGGGGGGGGTAAACTTCATAAAAATATTTTCAAAATTATTTTTTTAAACACGAATTTTTAAAATAAAAAATAATTGGAATATATATGATTCCCTTTGCTAAAAATTAATTAAAAAATCAAACAATGAAAATCTCATTCTTTCAAATAAGTATTTTTTCCTTTGAAGAGGGGAGGGGCGCGCGATGGCTCTAATTTTGTGATCTATGACATTCGCATACATGTGAAGAAGTAATTAATAAGTACAAAACTTTGAACAAACACCATAAAATGCAATAAACTCGCAACAATTTTTTCGGGTCGAAAGAAAACACGACCCTTCCTCAGGCGAACAAAGTAGGGACCGATGCAAAAAAAAAGCGAAAAATTAAATGAAGAACGAATTATTTTAAATCGTGATAATTATTCTCTGAACTATAATATAAAAAGCTATCCCTGAAAAAAATAAAAACTAATCTTTTTGACAAAATTTCGTAATTTTTTCCTTGAAAATTTTTTATTTCTGAAAGACT
Source organism: Salticus scenicus (assembly GCA_963930645.1). NCBI lineage: Eukaryota > Metazoa > Arthropoda > Arachnida > Araneae > Salticidae > Salticus > Salticus scenicus. Next base: position 127,520,992 of record OZ005648.1, on the reverse strand, counting down.
TAAGAGACGATATTTTTTTTTTTACAAGCATCTTATGTATGAGTGCTTAAACTAAGGGACAAAAAAAAAAAAAAAAAAAAAAAAAAAAAAAAAGCCACACTGCAGAAAATTTGACTTATACCTTTTTTATTTGCAATAACTTCAAAAGTAATGGTTGAAACAAATAAAACTGTCATGTTTGCATAAAATAAAAGAGACGAAATGATACCAATGTACTACATTTTCCATTTAGTGATTCGCTTTATTATTCTCTACGAAGTACTTTATGAAAATCTACATAAAACTTTCTTTTTAAACATAGTGCAATAACCATATGCTTTGTATTCTATTATGATTTATTATATGGAATAAACAAGTTGTATTTTAATATATAAAATAAAACTATTTATTTGTTACATCTAAACAATTTTTTTTATTTAAAAAAAAATGTATTCTGCATTGGGTTAATTCCACCTTTATGTGGAATTACTGATTTAATGCGCAGTGGCATAGTACAGGGTGGTCCGAAAAACATGATAGAAAGTATCTTTAAGTTTCTGATTTCAAATGTATAGATGCAAATATAATTCTTCCATATTATAATAGCACATATAGTGACATTTCAGTTGAATGCTTAATTACCGGAAATAAAGAATAAGCAACATAGAATCACAAACCTTTTAAGATCGATTATATTATATCGTAAGAAAATTTTACGAGAATAAGCGATGTAAAGTCCTCGTTCGACGGGCATGTCGTTCAGAGTTCAAAAAGAAAAGGACGCTTCGTGAAGAGATAATCGCGCAGTAAATTATAGCACTCTAAAGTCGCAGTGATTTTTAAGCCATCAGATGACTGATGTAATGGTCCTAATCTCCCACTGATTTTCATTGTTTACAGTTTGATGGACAGATATGAATCTACGGGGAGTGTTTAGGATGCAAAAAGAAAGGCGTCGGGCGAAAATCAGCAGTTGTTACTGACGACATCAGGGAGCCTGCATGCGCATGCTTTGAGGATCAGCCAACCGCTTCCACTCGACAGGCGGCCCAACGATTAAGCATATCCAAAACATCATTACAAAGGCTAATGAAAGCACTAGGATTGTGTCCATACAAGATCCAAATGTGACAGCCGCTAAAGGGGGGGTGGGGTTGATACTGTGCAGCGAAGAGATTTCGCAAACCACATAATCGAGGAACTTAAAAATGGTTCCATCAGTGAATACATGATCTGGTTCAGTGATGAAACCCATTTTCAGTTGAATGGTTTCGTGAACAAACAAAACTGGCGCCACTGAGGTACCGAAAATCCTCATCTCAGCGCCATCTCTTCACTGCATCCACAAAGGGTCATGGTGTGGTGTGCCATATCGTCGAAGCAGATAATTGGTCCGATATTTATTGATAGTGTGGTCACGAGAGTGAAGTATCGAGAGTTGCTAGAGCGTCCCTTTGGCCCTGATGCGGGCCATCTCAACAGGACACGCCGGTACTGTTTCAAGCCAGATGGGGCTCGTCCCCAAAAAACTTCTGACGTCTTCACGTGGCTTGAAACGACGTTTGGTGAGCGTTTGATTGCATTGGATGCTGAGAAATTCACGGGGCACGGGATAGAGTGGACTCCATATAGACCGGACCCAAATCCGTGCGACTTATTCTTATGGGGTTACATCAAGGTTAGAATCTATAGGAATAGCCCTGATTCACTGGAGGACCTAAAATTGGCTATCAGAAGTGAGATTGAAGCACCTGATTACGACACACTCCAGCGCATTATGTCAGAGTTTCGGAACCGGCTTTATAACACTATAGTCGGGGACGGAAGACATTTTAAGCATCTTGTATATTAAATGTCATTCATATCTTTATTCAATAAAATATGTTTCATGTTCTTGCATGTTGTCTTTTTTCCACAATGATCGCTTACTTTCTATCATGTTTTTCGGACCACCCAGTATTATACTGTTTTTTTTTTTTTTTTTTTTTTTTTTTTTTTAAATACATATAAATCTCAGAAATTTCACTGTGCTGTATATTGTAAATAATTTTTCTAGTTCTTGCAGAGTTGTAGACTGCAAATTTCGAATCCTCTTCTCTCTCCCCGCGCCTTTTTATGACTAAACATTTTCGAGCTAATTGAGATTAGGTCTATTTCTAAGATTAATAAAGGAGAAATTCTACGATATTTTTTATGGGATTTAACTTAGAGTGAAAAAAGTTATTATTGCTTACAGAATTATATGTGCTCATGGGAATGGATAGGTAATTTTAACAATTTGATTCAAATTAACGTACCACAGCCGTCGTATAGCAAGGTGCATTGTCATCTTGAAATGCTGTTTGAAGAAAAGTCCGAAATGCCTCCAAAATAGTCGGTCAGGCGTCACTTTTATAATCACCGTGTTTTATTTTGAGTTAATTGATCACTTGAGCATGAAAATTTGTATGATTCTTTAAAACATTATGCACCTCCGTACCGTAATGTATGGAGAATGTGTCACTGTTTTAAGACAGCAATTTTTATTAAGTCAGTCTCATTTTTTACCGTTCTAGTATTTTTTTTTTCATCAGCTCGAAATAAATTAAACTTGACTCATCACAGAAGCTCGGTTTAGCCTAATAATTAACTACTGATTTTTTTTTTTTTTTTTTTTTTTTTTTAATACTTGTCCTTAATAATGGCTTTTTTGCAGATTTTCTGGTTTTTAACCTGCTTTGCTTAATTGTTTCCGCACTATTTTTGGAGAAAGTGTTTTCCTATACACTTTTCACTTTTTAAAAATCTTTTCTAAGTTCTCAACATAATACAAATCGATTTTTAAATCATTTGCTTTTTAACTGGTGGTCATCTTGCTTGGATGAGCACCGTGGCCTCCTAAAGCCACATTTCCAGTTTAAATGTCCAAAAAATATTAAATTTTCCTAAAAACCATCTTACCAATATTTCGTTAACATTTAATTATTTTGCCATCTCAGGTATTAAAATATTTTTTTACTTTCATTCTAAAATTAATACATTTTTGGCATTGTTAGCTGCCTTATTCTTACCATTTTTGAAACAATTTCTAAAATTACAGTTTTTCTGACAATTGAACTTTTTTTTAAACACTGGGCTGAATGTTAAAGAGTATGTGAAAGATGACATAAAAAAATCTGTTCGAAAATTTGCTTTTTAAACGATAAAAATGACGTAGATGGTGAAAAGGAAAATATCCAAGAGCGGCTTTTTTTTTCGTCCATGAGTGTATACTGAGAATTTTGCTGCTCGTCAACAGATTCCGAAAATCTACAGGGGAGGCTGAACATAAACCTAGACAAGTTGGAATCATGTAGTAAATTCAGAGTGCAAATGACACGTATATATACAGCATGTAGTAGTATAAACGAAAAGCACGAGAAAGTAAAGACATTAATATCAGTGAATATCAGCTCTTTACCGCATCCCCATATCTTTTCTTCCTATGTTATTCAGACTTTTATAGCTGTAACTAATCCCCGTAGAGATTTTGCAGCGGGGTGTATATCTGTATTTAATATCTGTAGCTCTAAAAATAATATGAATTGAAGTTTAAACAAACACCGAATCTTAGAATACTGTTGGGTGAGTGCAAAAGTTCTACCCGTTTTTATTACCCATAAAGAAAAGCAAATAAACGCAAAATGAACAGTACCTATTATTGTGCATAATCACCATTGCTATGTATAATCTCTTGCCATTTTTCCGGTAGGAGATGAATCCCACGACGGTAAAATTCCGGCGTTTTCGAGTCAAAAAGTCTTGGATGGCAGTTTTCACACAATCAAGATCATCAAAGATTTTCTGACTGAAGGAATCGTTCAACGCACGAAATAGGTGATAGTCAGGTGGTGACAAGTTAGGAGAATAGGGAGGGAAAGATAAAATCTCCAAACCAAAGCCCAGTAAGTTTTGGCGAGTGATGACAGCAGCATGTAACCTGGCATTATCGTGATGAAGTGTAACACCGCGACAATTGATGAGACTTGGCCGCTTTGCTACCAAATTCGAATGCAGCCTGTCTAACTGTAGACAGTAGAAGGCAGCATTGATGGTTTGGTTGAGTGGCAGGACCTCCCAGTGAATTATTCCTTGCATATCCCACCACACACTCAATAACATTTCTTGGGATGAAGTTCAGCTTTCGAAGTCGATGCAGGCGGATCAGAAGGGCGACACTCAGTCCTACGACGCTTTATGTTACGGTACATAACCCACTTCTCATTTCCTGTCATAATTCGTGTCAAGAATGGGTCATTCTTGTACCGGGAAAGCAAGGAAACACAGGTGGCGATTCGGTCTACCCGTTGATTAGCAGTCAGGTTATGTGGAACCCAACGATCTAACTTTCTCGTAAAACCCAACTTAGCCAGCCGTCTATCGACCATTGTCCGGAATATGTTGAAGGTCCCTGCTAATTCTTGCACGGTTGGGCTTGGGTTGTTCCTTATGAATATCTTGGTCAATATCATCGTCTCCAACGTGTGATGGCCGTCCACTCCTAGATTGATCGTGGCAGCTTCTGTCTCCTTCTCTAAATTTACGAGCATCGACGACATGAGCTTTCGTCTATTGCATCCTCCCCATAAACTTGACGAACATCGCGACATGCTGTGGCTGTCTTACTCTTTTTATCGAACTCGTATTACAAACAATGTCTTGCATGCTACTTCTCGCTTTCCATGTTACACCCTCTGATATTAGGTTGATTTCTTTAAAAATCGACCTTTTTTTTTTTTTTTTTAGATGATTAACTTTGTGAGACACGATGCATTCATATGTGAGTCATCCACACGTTTGATTGGCCGACGATTTGCGTCATTATAATGTCATGTGTGACGTCAATTTCATTGCAAATTTGCATATCCAATAACGGGAGAACTTTCACACTCACCCAATACTTCACAAATCAAAATTTCAAAATTAAAAATTTTCCTGAATGTTAATTTCCGGAACTATAATATTTACAGGAAATTTCAGTGATGAATACAAAAAGTTCAAATTAAGTATTTTCATTATTGTAAAATAAAAAATAAGAAGTAAATTAAAATAAATTTTTCAAAGAATGATTATTTCGTTTGTATACATATAATTGCCACATTATGAATTATGAAGAAAAAAATATTTTTTTTTAATTTCATATCGATAAAATTAGAGATTTTTTCTTCTGAAGATCTTGAGAGTGATGTGTTTTTGCAGTTGAAATATTTTAATATACAAGAAAAGAAACATTTGCTTAATGAGCTTAAAATAAAATTATTCACTATTACTTATTTAAAAAGAAGGTATTGATTCGTAAAAATTATCGACCTCTGGTTTTTGATGCATTTGTACATTTTGAGATATCCTGAACATTGTTCATTTTTAGAAAATGTACGTCTGTGTGCGTGTCTCAGTGTGTCTTTGTATAAAAAAAAAATGTGGGCGCTGTGTCTCACGAACTATTAAACGAAATTTAACCAAACGCGGCATTTAGTTATATTTTGACCTAAGCTGATTCTGATTATATTTGGAAGTCAATTACTCAACGGGTGACGTTGTCATTTAACTTTCTCATAATTTTTATTTTTTACTTGATAATTTAGGATGAAATTGAATATAAATGTACATAATCAGAATTATTTTTAACTTTTCAATGTGAAATTTAAATTTATATAATAACAACTACGAATCAGAATTTTTTTCTTTGTATGCGTAAGGGCATAACTTCTCCCTCCGGTGGAAGGAGAAGTAACCCAGTGAATTTTCAGTATGATTCCTTTCAAAAGAACTCGTCAGTACCTTTAAAACAAATGACTGAACCAGAGATATGTAATATGAAACAAAATGATTTTTTTTCACTTTTAACAAAAGAAATATATATGTATTCCTCAGATGTCGTCTATACGGAACAAAATCGACTTTCTGTAGACATTTAGGGTTATACTTCTCTGACATGCAAATCGTCAGCATTCATAATGAAAATAGTTTTATAAAAACTAATTGTACTATTTGAACTTGTGTAGGAAAATATAGAAGAAAGAATTACTCATTACTGATTTATCCATATGAAGTTTGAAACACATTCTTAACAAAATTATCAATATTTTTCCCATTAAAAATAAATAAATAAAAAGTATTCCAAAGTTATTTTTTCTGCAGCATACAATTAATTTTCTTTACATTTAGTGTTATACTCTCTGTGATGAAAATCGTCTGTACTCACCATGTAAAATAGTTTTGATAAATAATAGTTTTTATAAATAATATACACTGCGTAAATTTGTACAGGAAAATATAGAAGAAAGTAGACTTATTAATTAGATAGAAAGAACTTAACAAAAATCAAAATATTTAAAACATATCTTCGAATATCTATAAACATATCTCGTATTTCAGTAAACTTTTACTGATTTGTTTTGTATTATTCTAGCATAATTTTATGCTCTACTATCATATGAATAATGTTACTAACTATTGTTTCATAAGAGAATACAATATATAATTTATCTTTAAAAAATAAAAACAAAGATTTTTTTTTTTGCAATTTAAAAATAATTTATTTTCTATAACTTTGGTACATTGGTAATTCTAATTCAAATAAATCATAAATTAATGGTAAAGACCATCAAAGGCGATCCCTCCGAGACCGTGTCCAAGCATTCCATTTCCCAAAAGTCCATAACCACTTAATCCACTTCCCAAAAGTCCATGACCACCCAATCCACTTTCCAAAAGTCCATGACCACCCAATCCACGTCCCAAAAGTCCATGGCCACCCAAAACGGGAGCAGCGACAACTGGAGCTGCGGCTACGTGGTTTATGGTAGCGGAAGTTGAGTAAGCTACTGGAGCAGCATGGGCAACAGCTACTGGGGCAGCATATCCTAGAGCTACTGGAGCGTGGGCAGCAACAGGGGCAACTGGAGCAGCGTAAGGAGAATTGGTCAAAGATGCAGCTGGAGCACTGTGTGCGGTTCCAGGTTCGTTGGTGTTCACTACAGCTCTAAAACCATGTCCATCAGCAACGTAAGAAACTTTCCTGACTCTACCGTCAATGTCATGCAGAGTGTAAGAGCCTTTCTTGTTTCCGTGACCATCTCCAACTTCTGATCGTGAGTTGCTGGCTCCATGACCGTCGACAATGTCATATCCGAAGCCATAATTACCATGGGCCTGAAACAAATATAAAACAGAAATTTAAAATGTATGCTTTCGTGTATTGTAATTTTTTTTTTTTTTTTTTTTTTTTTTTTTTTTTGTGTGTTTTTGTGTGTTCATCTTTGGGTGAATGTGTATACGTAATAAATAAGAAGTTAATATTCCAGTTATTAAAGTAAATAATAAGGAAAAATTAAATATATAATAAGGAGATAATAAATAATAAATAAGGAAATAAAATAATATAAATAATAAGGAAATAAAACATTTAATTTTCCCTTAATGTCATATGTAAAACTATTGCTACCATGAGTATATTATAGACAATAAAAAGGATTTAAAAGTAAGAATTAAACAATAACCTTTCATAAAATAAGTAAATAAAAGTTTTCTATAAGTAAAATGCGTGGAATAAAATTGAAATTTTATTTTATCATAAAATGTAAATTACTCGTATTAAAAAAAAAAAATGTTCTACTATTTTAAAGTAATTTATTTATTTATTTCTTCTTATTATTATTATTTCTTCTTCTTGTTTTAATTGTGTGCATTAAGCTAATGAAATTGAAAATAATATAGAACGTTTTAAGTGGATTTCTTATCATGACAAAATTTATATTTAATTAAGTAATAATGCACGACAATGTATATAAAATAAGTGTGTGTTTTGCATCGTAAAAATATACATTTTAAAGAATTTCCAAATTGATGAATGGTCCTTATTTCATTTGCTTTAATTGGGGGAAGAAAATGCTATATAACTTATTTTTACATCTGTTTTATGTGTTTATTAAAGCATATTTGTAAACTTACATATTACTAGAAAATATGAAAGATATATATACTTACATCTTGATGCCTAGAACTGACACTGTTTCCTGTATGTGCAAGAGCTACTCCATGGAGAGCCACTCCTCCTGCATTAGCAGCTACAAGGGCTGCACACAAGATAGCAATCTAAAAATAATACATTGGGTATCATCAGGAAATTAATTTTATTTCAGATAAAAAAAATTTTATCAGATATTTTTTATCAGATAAAAAAATAAAATAAAATTATAAATGTAGTATTTTATAATGCTTTCATATCATAATGATAGGATACATAAATTTCAATTGAGAAGAATGAAAATTCGTGTTTTCACGTTTTTGTGCATGTCTTTGCACTATTTCCGAGTAAATTCTTCCAATTTCTTATTAAAAATTTACTTATAATATACTCTACCTTGACCGTTCGTTCATTCACATGAAAACCTGTTGTTTAAATTTCTAAATTTTTCTCAAAACAGCGAAGCTTTATTCGATTTTTCCGTGGTAATTTTGTTTACATCTACTTGAAATCCACCTCAGCAGTCGCCGGGAGGTTCTGCTGTCGAAGCAGGTTGGCGGAAGAGGCTGGGTTCTAACCCAGGTATCACTCGTCGGTCGAAGCTTACGGAGTTTTCCGTGGTTTTTTCTGAAACTCGTTTGAATACCGATTAGCCTATTAGAATGACCCCCCATAAAACTAACCCTACACTACTTAACCCTTAAATGCCGTGTGTTGCATTTCGGCAAGATATCCAATTTTGTCTTCTAAAGTATTATCAGAACAATGTTGAAGCTCTAATGCCTCATGTTAGCCGATTTACGCCAAACTGCTTTTAGCTGTAAATCATACTTAAAATAATGTATGATTTTTTCTGTTATATTTATTTAATAGAGATAAGAATAAAACATTTTCAAATTCATTTAAAAAATAATCAGGCATTTGAGTTTTTTTTTAAAGACTTTTCTCCCGTATTACTGGATTATGGAAGAATACTGCATTATTACCAATGATTACATATAAACCCTTTTATCAATGGTCCATTTTTAAAAGCTGTACTTTATTATTATTATTATTATTATTATTATTTCTATTATTATTTAATTAAAATATAAAAAGCTACTTATTAGTTTTCTTATTTCGATTTCAGTTAACGTTTCTTAGTTTAACTTATTCATTTTCAAAATAACTTTACAAACGTTTATAACGTTAAGTCATATTAAAGTTTTTTAGCAATTAAAGTAATTTATTATTTAACAGAGTATTATACAGCGGTTTATTATACAGAGGATTCTACAGTAGTTAATTTTATATCATAAAATAAAACATACACAAAGACAATAACGTGATAATTTTTGTGTACTCATGCATCTACCTTTAAGTAGTTTGAAAAGGAAATAAACATTCAGTAAACTTTCTGGGCAGGAAACTTTTGAAAATTAATTTAGCACGTTAAAAACAATATGATTAATCTTGATTTGAAGTGGTAGTGGAACGATATATGATATCGCTATTAACCTTGTAAAAAAGACGTTTGTTTCCAAATTATTAACTTTTGTGTGATGATAAATCGTATGAGTCAAATATGTAGATTCTAGAAAGTTTATGAAGAGATAACTGGTAAATGTATGCATTATAACATTGTCTACTCTTATTTTAATCTTACAACTTTGAATGGTGTGAAATAACAAATGTTAAGCGCATCTACTATAAGAACTACATAACAAAGTGAACATTCAAAATAAGAGGATAATCTTAATAACGTCAACAAAATTTTTTGTGATGTTTTAACAATTATAACAATACAATTTTTACCCCTTTTAACATATTTATTTTTATTTAAAAGTTTGCAATTAAAATATTTATATTAAATTAATGTTTTTGTTACAGTTTTAAACAGAATTCATAAGCTTTTTGAAATCTATATCGCATGATTAAAATCGATGACAGCTAAATTTAGAGTACATTTAAACAAATGACTCAAATTTAAGATAGTTGAACAATACATTCTTAAACCCAAAAAAATTATATCAAGCTTCTTAACCCGTTAATGCTCGAATTAATTTTGCAAAATATTATTAGCTGATTATTTCACTTCTACATTAATATAGACAACTGACAGTAAAATATATTAACTTAAACAATTCTTCTGAGAGTTTTAAATTTAAAGCTTGTCCTCATTTATTGACGTTTGGCGTTCTAGCGAGAAAACTTCGAGATAGAAAAACTTTGAGAGTTAACAGATTAATTTCCTATTATATGTTGACAAAGATCTCGAAAGTATAGTATTATAATATATATTATTATTCAACTTGATTTAAGTTAGTGTACCTGTGCAAAAAGCAGATATATGTGCGACGAATGAAAAAATCATAAAATGACTATCCAAATTATGAAATAATAATTAATGGTAAGCATATAAAACTTTCAGGGATCATTTAGAGTGACTCTATAAACTGTCGCTAAAAAGCAGAAATCATTCCAAGAAACCACAAAAAATATGCGTGCCATTTTATTAGCTGTCCTCAAATGAGGACACTGGGCGCTAACGAGTTAAGTCAAATATACCAGAGAAAATTAATATAAGAATACTGAAAAATTACTATAATTTATACAGAATTTTAATATTTTTCAAAATATTATTATTTTTATTAATCTTGTTGTACTTACCTTAGCGAACATTTTGTATGATTTTCTGGCTGTGGAAATATGATTATGCTGTCCAAGTCTACCTCTTATATACTATTCTTGTAGCAGGAAAAATTTGCTACATTGCCATATCGTTTCACCTTCGCGATCACAAACGCTTACGTATTTAAAAAAATATATCAATACATTTATTTAAAAAATTAAACTTATCACGTAGAAAAAAAAAAATTCTGTTTCTTCTTTTATATTTTAATTATAAACAAAACTATTTTAGAATGTTAGAACTGATTAATTAGAGGTCATTGCATTAAATTCGTTTCACGGAATATCGATCAAGGTTCGACATAAGAGAACGGAGGTGTGGTTGAACGAAAGTATATTGAGAAGTGAATTACGTTGTAATTAACCATAACCACTAATAGTATGTTTGGTAGTCAAATATGCACAGAATGTCTCTTTTTATTTAAGAGAATAAAGCACGCTGAAATTAATTATTTTTGTTTTACATACTCTTACTCCTCAAATCAAGTACCGCCATGAAATTTATCTTTTTAACACTTTCCAACAAGATTGAAAAGTGTTTATGACTTCGGTTTGTCTGTCTGTCTGTCTGTCTGTCTGTCTGTCTGTCCGTCTGTCTGTCCGCGCTCTAACTCCCGTAAATATTTATGGAATTTCTTGAAACTGATATATGTTACTCAAGTTCACTATCGGACGGTCCCTATTGAAAATGGAGTTTATACCTCTACTGGTTTGTGTACAGGGACACCCGAAAATATTTCAAAGCATTGTGTTCTATGAGATGTATTTCTATAAACCATAATTTCATACCTTTTCAGTAGACATACCTTAATGAAATTGAAATATGTTATTCAAGTTCACTATCGGACGTTCCCTATTGAAAATGGAGTCTATACCTCTACTGGTTTGTGTACAGGGACACCCGAAAGTATTCCAAAGCATTGTGTTCTATGAGAGGTATTTCTATAAACCATATTTTCATATCTTTATTGTAGATATATCTTAATAAAATTGAAATATGTTATTTAAGTTCACTGTCGGCCGTTCCCTATAGAAAATGGAGTTTATACCTCTACTGGTTTGTGTACCAGGGACACCCGAAAGTATTTCAAAACATTGTGTTCTATGAGAGGTATTTCTATAAATCATATTTTCATACCCTTACTCTAGACATATCTTAATGAAATTGAAATATGTTATTCAAGTTCACTATCGGATGTTTCCTCTATCAAATGGAGGAAATACCACCATCGGTTCATGTACAGAGACACTCAAAAGAATTCCAAAGCATTGCGTTCTAGGAGAGATATTTCTATAAATCAAACTTTAATAACTTTACTATCCACGAAGTTTTAAGAAATTGAAATATGTTATTTACACGCACAAAAGAATTCTTTGCATAGAATGTAGCATGATTAGCATTAGATTTACAGGGTGGCACAAAAATATCCAGTTATATTAAGAGGTGTTAATAAAAAATTGCTAGAATTGTACTTTCGTTTACGTTAAGCGTTTTTAACACTTTCTAGCATTTTTTAAGTGTGAATATGATTTCAGTTTTGTGTATCTGCCTGTCCGTCCGTCCGTCCGTCTGCCTGTCTGTCTGTCCGATCTCTAACTCCCGTAAATATTTATGGAATTTCTTAAAACTGATATATGTTATTCAAGTTCACTATCGGATGTTCCCTATTGAAAATGGAATTTATACCTCTACTGGTTTGTGTACAGGAACACCCGAAAGTATTTCAAAGCATTGTGTTCTATGAGAGCTATTTCTATAAACCATATTTTCATACCTTTACTGTAGACATATCTTAATGAAATTGAAATATATTATTCCAATTCCCTACTGGATGTTTCCTGTATAACATGGAGGAAATATCACCACCGATTTATATACAGGGACACTCAAAAGTATTCCAAAGCATTGCGTTCTATGAGAGATATTTTTATAAATAAAATTTTAATTACTTTCCACGAAGCTTTAGGAAATTGAATTATGTTATTTATCTGCAAAAAAAAAAAAAAAAAAAAAAAAAAATGCTTTGCATAGAATATAGCATAATTAGCATTAGATTTACAGGGTGACAGAATAATATCCATTTATATTAAGAGCTATTAATAAAAAATTGCTAAAATATTACTTTCGTTTACATTGAATGTTTTTAACACTTTCTAACATTTTTAAGTGTGAATATGATTTCAGTTTGTGTATCTGTCCATCTGTCTGTCTGTATGTAAGCCCGCGCTCCAACTCCATTAATTATCTATGGAATTTCTCGAAACTGATATATTTTATTGAAGCTCACTATCGGATGTTCCATATTGAAAATGGAGTGAATATCTCTACTGGTTTGTGTACAGGGACACCCAAAAGCATTCAAAAGCATTGTGTTCTATGAGTGTTGTTTTTATAAACATTATCCCTATAGAATTTTCTCCATTCAGAATGACATTAATAGGTCCTGTACAACTAGTTTGTTTACAGGGACAAAAAAAAAAAAAAAAAAAAAAAAAAAAAAAAAAAAAAAATGCCAATGGATTACGTTTTAGGACAGAATTTTTTGAAAATTATATTTAAAAGTCTTTCTACTGTAAAAATCATAAAAATATTGAAATTTATTTTTAATACTCTAAAATAATCTTTTGTATAGAATATGATATGATTAACTTTCTGATTTACAGGGCTACACTAAAATATTCAGAGAGATCAAAAGCTGTAATTATAATCTAATGGCTGCATTTTTTTTTTTTTTTTTTTTTTTTTTTTTGCGTTAAGCCTTTTTAACCCTTTCCAAAATCCCTAAGAGCAATTTTAAAATCAATTAGTCTATCTGTATATTTTCTGTCCTTCTGTCTGCTGTGTGATAACGTAGGCAAAGAAAAATAAAAGTTATTCGATACAACAATTACGTACAGTTGGAAAGTGTTACTAATCAATGCGTACTGCATGATTTTTCTTTCTTGTTTATATATATAGCGTGTTTTAAATTTATAAAAAATAATTTTGGAGATGAAAAGCCTTCTTTTATGGAAATACTACTGCAAAATAATACCTAGTTACAATACTACTGGTAGTAATAATACTACTGCAAAACAGTACCAAAATGCTACATGCTAATTTTTATTTTAAAGCTTCATATTTTTCTATTGTGCCTTTTGTATAGGACTTAACACATCGGTGCATTGGATTTTTTATGTCTCAACTAAGGCATGAGTTACAAACAAAACAGTTTAAAACTTAAAATTTTCTTAAATTTGTGTTGATCGACTGAATTTAAGAGTTCGTAATAAAGAAATTAATTTCTTCATTTGAAAATGAATGTCCAATTTTGTGACAAATACACAGATTAATATTCACGCAAATTTTTAACAGGATTATATGGAAACAAACTGAAAAGACCATTAGAAATAACTAATTATTACGAAAGTTTGAGCCCAAGAAAAATAAATTTAAAGTTTAAAATTTTGTAAAATCTTTTAAATAATGTTTCATGAGCTGTAGAAGTATATTATTTTTTAAAAACTGTATAGCTATAGTACATTTTATGACAACTATCTAGATATATTTAATTTAATCGATTTTGTTTATTTTCATCATCCCTTGTCCCAGTACCGTTAATGAGATATTTCTTTTTAATTTGAACATTTGAAAAAAAAAAGGCACGCATACGGCTTTTTCTTATCATGATCCTCCACCGCACTTTAGAATGTAGAAAAAGAGAGGGAAAATAGCTAAAAACTCCATAGAAATAGCATGGGAAGAAAACCAAAAAAACTCACAATGTCAAGTGTGTTAAAAAAAAAAAATAAAAGGCTCACACTGGAAGTAATAAAAGGACAAAATTGACTAGAAAAAGACATCGAAGAGCGGGAACGGGCGGGCTGGGATGTTAAATATATCGTCCAGGGTTAATACTATAAAAACAGATTGAAGGGGAAAGATAACGGGTATTGTTATATAAACCTACGTTAAAAACAATTCAAATTAAGCTTCAGAAGAACAGCTTTATATAACAATAAATTCTGTGTAAGAGGCGCAACCGACCTCCTCAGTCTCCCCGTATGAATATTGTATCTACATTTATATAGAATTCAATGCTATTATTAAATTTAAATCTTCATTTCAAATTATTCAATCAACTTTCATACACATTCCTCGAAACGTATCAGTCTTGATCAAACCTTTCAAGTAACAACGTTATATTAACTTAAGAATACAGCATTTGTATTGCCTGAAATTATTTGTTTTTAAATTACTATGTAAAAAGGTATAGACAAAGAACAAATGTTAAAAATTTGTCTTCTGTATTCAGAAAACCTCAAAGCGTGTAAATATGCAAAAATCAGGCGTTGAATATTTAGCTTGAAAAATACTTTATTTGCTGTATGGGTATGAGGAATTAATTTTAATTTCTGAGCAGTTTTCCTGAACATTGTAAAACAGTATAGTAAAGTGCTTCCACTAATAACATTCAATAAATTTTTTTTTTTTTTTTTTTTTGGCCTAATTCCTGCCAACCCTGTATATTTTCTAAAAATTATGAGTATGCACACCATTGTACATTTAAATATAATCCTATATTAGCAACACACATTGCAACCTGAAATGCACTTTCATCCATTTCCATGATTGTCCCAATATATTCCAGTTTTTTGTTTAGCCCTGTACACGAAGAGTGAATGATTTTCATACTATAATCCTACATGAAACATGCTTTTATGCATATAAAATACACATATTAATTTCGTTTGGTTTAGTGCAGCTTATATATGTTAAACTATACTGCAATTTCGGCCATAGACTTAATATATTTGAATACTCTTGGATGGCCATGCACACTCAGAAATGGATACTCAAATTTCACGAAATTTTCTTTAATTTTCACGAAACCGTTTCCAGGGAAATACTCTGAGCGAATATTTCGTCAAATTGAGAAAATTACTTTCGTCACTTGTTTGAACATACGAATTTCGTCAAAAGTAAACATAAATTTTTTCATCCTAGTTTTGTGATAGAGAATAAAATACAAATCATAGAATTATAAAATTAACTGCAAGTTCGTTGCTTTAGACATTAAATCCTAATTATATTTAATGAAAATATAAATAAAACAGAGCAAACAAGTAAAAGTCATTTGGACATTTATTTGACAGCTTTGAGACCTATAGTTACACTGACGTATGTCTCAATTGGTCCATATTTTTACAGAAATTCACAGAAACAAGCGCACACAAGATTTTGTAGACATAGGACATCACAAACATCCATGCCCGCACCGAGCTTCGAACCCGGCACGTGGGAATCTAGGGGACAAACCCTACCGACTGAAACACCTGGCCGGCAAATAAAAGTCATTGTAACGTTAAGTCCAAACAACTCAGGAAAAAAAAACCCAATATGGCGGTAATGAAAGGTAGCACATGCTATTGTGAGTAAACAGCTTCGTCAAATATTTGAGAGTTCACGTTTCCTCAAAAATCACATGATCGCTTGACGAAATGGTTTTCAAAAACAACGAAGTTAAGCCCGAGGATGTCTGAATCGTTGAAATTGAGTATATTATTTCTGAGAGTGTGTACACGAACCATTTACTTGATCTCAATGAAGAGTTTAATGTAGCCTCCCTATAGGATACAAATTAAGAATAATGAGATTGAACTTCTTGCTGTTATTTATGCTTGAGGTAATAGACAAACACACAGACAGGCAGACACACACAAAAACCAGTGCCAAAAACATGTTTTTCGGATACAGGAGACCTTGAAACGTATAAATATAACAAAAACTCAATTTCGAAATTTTGATCCAAAAACAGTACTTTCTCTATCACATATATGGGTAAGAGAAAGTAAAAAATAGCAGTTGTATAAAAAATATCTATTTATTAGCTTTGAAACTGTTTATAATAGACGACTCTTATCAAAAAGTATTCGAAGAGCTTCATCTTAAGTACATATGCTTAAGATATTGACTACAAACTTTTATCAAACATTTTATTACGATTTAACTTCTGATAACAGTGAAAGTTTTATTTTATTTTATCATTAAATATTAAGTTTACTCTTTATAAGATAAGAAAAATCTTACATAAATATAAGAATTTTCATTTCGTCGAATTTCTGAATGTAATATAAAATAATATCCATAAATTTTGTTTTCACGATGGAATTTCTTCTATTAATACATTTAAAATATTTTAAAAATCTTTAAAGACAACTTTTTATCAGAAATAATATTTTATTTGCATAAAATTTAAGAAGGTACAGAATCCGTCTTCGATGTCCCACGGTCTGATAGATCATCCACTCGATCTGTATGATCAACTAGTCGATCAGTCAGAAAACTGATGCTGAGTAGTCGTCGTTTGACAAGAAGAGGCGCTATTGAAAATTTCGCTATATCTTTTGAATCTGGCAAGCTACTTTTAATGAAAATTGAGGTTTGCAAAACATCGCTTCTCCTTTTTTTTCTTTTTTTCCCCCTCAAATCCTTTGAATTTGTTTCAAATACAAACACGTGTCCAAATTACCCAAGTGATGCTTTCTCAAAGCGATCCTTATTTAAATTGCATTATTACCTGTGATGAAATTTGTATTTAGGCTTTTGATACAGAAGCAGTTACACAAACAAATTAATGGTGCTTCAAAAATAAAGTAAGATTGAAAAAAAAAAAAAAAAAAAAAAAAAAAACACGTCGAAATCGTTTTATTTATTTATTTATTTATTTATTTATTAAAACAAATGTAAACTTTTTTTTATTGTTGTGATTTTCTGAATTTCCAGTTCCTGCTAACTGGCCAAACAGTTAATTAACATTTCTCTCTTTTTCCTATTTGCGTTAAATAATTCGTCGAAAACGATTTTTAAATTAGGGTGTGTGTTGGGGTCAAAACCAATTGACTGCACTAGGATCCTAGGCCTCGGGAGAGAGCCCTCCATGTGGAGGGGTATTTCTAAATTGTTCTATTTCATATTTATACGTTGGAGAAAACCACGGAAAACTCTGAACAGCTAGGTCGAAAAGCACGACCTGGGATCGAAACCAGCACCTCACGTCTACCAGCTTTGAAAGCAAGAACCTCTCGGCTACTCAGTAGTGCTAAATTGCCGTAGAAAAACTGAGTTCAAAAGTTCCACCCAGATAAATTTCCTTTTCACAGTGCCATCAATTCAGGAAGTTTTGACAAAGTATTAAACAAATATAGCTCCACAAACTGCATTTATCTGATATGACACCATCTGTTACTTTTATTTTCAATCTTGAAATCTTTTTTATAAACACCTTAATTATATTCCACAAAAGAAAATACGTATATAGTTAGATACAAATACATTTCGATTTCATGTAGATAAAAAAAAAGGAAAAAAGAAAAAAAGAGAGAAAGAAAAGAAAAAAAGAAAACTTACTTAAAATCCGGAAGGAGTTTCACAAAAAATTACTTAACCCCTTAACGCGCGGTGTCCTCGCCACGAGGACGCAAAATTTAAGATCCAGCTGCAAAAATTCATCCCGGAAATATTTTAGCAAAAATTCACGTTTATAGCATATCAGAAAAGGCCGGTTTTTTAAACCTTAAAATTTAAAATTTCTTTTAGTTTAATTTAGTTCATGAATTCCGGTGCCAGTATAATTTAAATGTTTTAAATAGTCTTGCGCCGCAAAGGGTTAAGGCATGTTTTGACATCTGAACAAAAAAAAAAAAAAAAAAAAAAAAAAAAAAAGTGTTAGCTGAAGTGCATTATAGTCGGTGGAAATTGTTCTGACGGAGATGTAATAGATTTTGATCAAAAAATTGTTATCCTCTGTTTTATGCCAGCAATTCGGTATTTCTGATCAGAATAGTAGTTTTGTTTAAAAACTGTTTAGAAGATTATACAATATTATGAAATACCTTCATCGCTGTAACAAAATAATTTTAAAAGGCATGAATAAATGAAAATCATCTCTTATATATATATATATATATATATATATATATATATATATATATATATATATAATTCTGCTTTTACCATATATTTAAAACTTGAAAAGAAACATTTCGCGGTTCTCATTGATTAAACTTTCAAAATTTACTTACTCGTTACATCGATTAATGTTATTTTTAATTTACCCCCGTGATAGCACCTTAAAATGCATTTTTTTTTCTATGGAATTTATTAACACTTTAAAAAATTATTTTTATAGGTTTGCTTTTAAATGAAAATAATAATAATAATAATAATAATAATAATAGATTGCTTTTGTGTAACTTTACATACTGTCTTGATAAAGCAGAGCATTTTTTTTTTTTTTTTTTTTTTTCTTGATATAGTAGAAGGAATCTTACAAAAAATATCTTTATAGCTTTATATCATAATAGACATCATTAAGAAGATTGTTTTTGTGCAGCCATGTATATTATTTGAAATTTGCATACGTACCATAAATTGTATTAAAAAATCCTCAAAACACTTAAAATTCCCATTGAGCAATTTTTATTTATAACTTTTTATACCACATTATGAGGCTCATAATGTGTATGAATGACTTTGTGAAGTAATGTGTATGAATAATGTGTATGAATAATATAACGACTAATGTGTATGAATAACTTAGCAAATCAATAAATTACACTAAGCATACTTTATTCTACAGAAAATATATTCTACAGTAACTTAATGGTGTAAATTAATGTCGTTTTGTTATTTACAATATAAAAATATAAAAATACACGAAAAAATTATAACTTCTCATAGACTAATGCGTCAGAATTTTTTTGTGCGTCCCTGTAAACATGCCGTTTGCTGCATTTATATCATTTCCATTAGAGAAGATGCTACTGTAAAATTGAATAACTTTCAACTCATTTAAAAAATATATTTATTTAAATTAGACCGCAGACAGAAACGACAGGCAAAGTGAATTCACGATCACTGTAAAATATTGTTAGAATGTGCCAAAAATTCAAACACAAGTAAAAATGCGCTTTTCCAATTTCCAATTATATTCCCCAATATCGTTGAAAAATTTTGTGCTGCCCTGTGAACCATTCATTAATGCTAAACATTCCATATTCTATACAAAACATAATTTTATTAATACGTATAATGATTTTTTGTGCAGTACAAATATATTAAAATATGCTTTACAGAAATATCTCTCATAGAAGGTAATGTTTTGGAGTAGTTTTGTGCGTTCCTGTACACATACGAGTAAAGCTACATTTATCATTTTTAATACGAAAGACATCATAGTTAACCAGAATGACATACATATTAGTTTCAAAGAATTCTAAGAATTCTTTAGTAAAAGTATAGGTTGCGACAGACATATAATGGACAGACAGACAAAGTGAAGTCATGAACATTTTAAATTTTTATTGGAAAGCGGTTTAAGCAAAATTATGTATAACAGAGATCAAGAGCATTTCTTGACTCATCTTTATGCACACTCCTGCTCAAAAGTTTAGCAAGGTTTGCAAACGATCAGTCATTTTCAATTTAAAAGCGTATCTTTGGATGAAATGTTTTCAAACATTGGGTATTTAAAGAACGGGATATTCCTCATGTTTTTCAGTGAATATTGGTTTAAGATAACATTTAGGGGATCGGTAACAAATTGAGCAAAATCAATAATATTTGTGATCACTCTATATCGTTAAGTAAACGAAATGAACTATAACTTTAGGATGTGTTAATATAGACACATTTCAGTTTGTGGATAAATTTGTGTGAAAATAGCGTATTAAACATAGGAGATATAAGCATAAAAAAAAATCAACATGTTTTTTATTTATAATATACAGGGTTGTTAACGAAATTTATTCCCACTCTCAAATAAGTTGGAAAAACACTTTTAAAACAATATACTCCAATCGGAATACGAATATCTTAAATATCTCATGAAATATGAGCATTTTATGAAAAACTTTTTCACTGCGGATGTGCAAAAGATAAAAAAAAAAAAAAAAAAAAAAAAAAATATTGCATAGGTTAAAAGCTAAATATATTAGGCAATTTTTGTCAAAAGTGCATTGGAATAGAGTAAAAATTAAGCAAAATATCCGAAAAAGAACGAGTTAGATTTTAGATATTTTCTAAGAGTTGAAATTTCTTAAGGGGTTTTTCACATGCTGCGTAATTAATTTGATGATCCAATTAATTCAACCGCTCTCCGAATGTAGTTTTTTGGAAAAAAAAAAAAAAAAAAAAAAAAAACCCTTATAATCTTGTAACTCTAACACATTTTTGTTTATTTACTAATATTTGTGAGATCATGATGAGTTTTCCACAAAAAAGAATTTTTGGTAAGTGGTTAAAATAATTGGATCTCTAAATTAATTACGCGGCATGGAAAATCCCTTAAGAAATTTCAACTCTTGGAAAATATCTAAAATCTATCTTGTTCTTTTTCGGGTAATTTGCTTAATTTTTACTCTATTCCAATGCACTTTTGACAAAAATTGCCTAATATATTTAGCTTTCAACCTATGCAATAATTTTTTTTTATCTTTCGCATATGCGCAGTGAAAACATTTTTCATAAAAATGTTCATATTTCATGAGATATTTGAGATATTTGTCATCTTTTTGCAGTATATTATTTTAAAAGTATTTTTCCAACTTATCTGAAAGAGGAAATAATTTTCGTTAAAAATTCTACATATTATAAGTGAAAAACATGCTGAATTTTTTTGGAGTTTTAAAATAAATGCTTATATCTCCGTTATCGTCGCACAAATTCATCCACAAATTAAACTGGGACTGTATTAACATACCTGTATCCTAACGTTACAATTCATTTCGTTTATATAACAATACAGGGCGATCACAAACATTATTGATTTTGCTCAATTTGTTACCGGCCCCCTAAATGTTTTCTTAAACCAATCTTCACTGAAGAACATGAGGAAGACCCAGTTCTTTAAATACTCTATGTTTGAAGATATTCCATCGAGAGATAAATTTTTCAATTGAAAAAAATGACCGTTTGGAAATCATGCTAATTTTTTGAGCAGGAGCGTACATTTCTAAAAAGAAATGCATTTTTAAAACATGCAGCGATATTTTCTTCCTTTTTATCTTTGATACTTAAAGTTTTAGAATACACACACTGGTTACAGAACTACATTGTTTTGTTGATAATTTAAATTGCGATCATGGCACCATACCATTACTAACACCTCATTAATTTTAATCTAACTTATAGCTGATTGTTTGTCCAAGCTCTAATTAGTGTAAAACAAATCCATTTAAACATTTGCATGGTTGTGTTTATTTTATTTTATTTTATTTTTTTAAATGCGAAGTTAGGCTGTTTATACCTCATTATTTTCCCTCTGACTAGACTTCTACATATTTACTAAAGGTAATATCAGTTTTATACTTGAAAATTTCTAGATAATAACCAAATTGAGTTTTACCTCAGATATTTTTTATGATTTGTTTGATAACTATTCTATTTTTTCTATCCTATAAAACCATACCAAACATAATGTATGACGTACTATGCAAAATTGTGATAAATTAATATCATAACAACCAAAGGGTGAAGTTTTTATGTAAAATTTCTATTCTTTGCGTAATAATTATTATTCAGTCTGTATATTTAAAAAGCTTAACATACTTCATATGCGACGTAATTATTGCTATACGTTATGTAGTTATTAGGGAGAAGATAGGATTACTCAAAATGGGTGAATGATGACTTTTGTGAAAATCACAGGGGTTTCATAAATTAAATAACTCGGAAATAAATCTATTTTCTAATACACACAGAATAATTCCATGACCGTGTAATTTGAATTTTTTTTTTTTTTTTTTTAGGACTGAGGGCCTATTAGTCTCAATCTGGGATTTTTGGGTTGTCGATTTCGATAGTTGGACATTTGTCGAAATCTAAAATTTATCGAAAATATAATTGAATAATTTGAAAGCGATGTTATAATTTGAAAAAAGAAAAAAAAAAAAAAACTAATAGTCCTCCGTCCTAAACTAAATTCTGCTTTTGCCAGAATTTCATCAAAATCTTTTTTTTATTATTATTATTATTGAAAGAAAAAGAAAAGAAAATTAATAATAATCAGTATCGTTACAAGCGATACCGAAAAAGTTTTTTTTAAATAATTTTGAATTAGGAAATAAATGTGTGCGTGAAATAATATGAAATAAAAATAAGTAAAAAAATGAATTTAATGTTTTTGTTTTTCGGGGGCTGCTCATGCATATAAAAAGTGCGTATTAAAACGAGTCGAAGAAGGAAGCGAAATAAGTATTGAGTTATATTACGATAAATACGATATATAATATTATACGATATATTAGACCTATCGTCCAGGGTTAGTGCGCATTTTCGTTGAAAGAAATAGTTTGTTCGTTCAGTGCAACTTGCACATTAGTTCCGTGAGGTACAACTTTCACATTAGTCCCTTGAGATACAACTTTCACTTTAGTCCCGTCAGGTATAACTTGCACATTAGTCCCCTTTATATATAGTGACCAGCAAAGTTGGCAAAGCATTAGTTGATTCACTACCTCAATTGATTTAAAAAAAATTTTTTTTTCAGTCTTATCCTTGCTGATTTTTTTCTTCTCGTAAAATACTTAAAACAGTTCTTGAAAATAGACATAATCTCTCAAACATTTCTTTTTTTTTTTTTTTTTTCCACTTTATTTTACTCATACGTGAACGACAATGTATTGTTTTCGGGTTAAATTTTTGAAATTATGTGTTTTGCCATATTTACACGTTTTGTAGGACGCTGAAACCGAAAATTAGGTTTTTAGCTGTTCGTCTGTGTGTCTGTGTGCGAGTTTGTTATTAGCATAATGCAAGAACAAACAGTACCAGGAAATCGAAACTTGGTATTCTAAATCTGTATCATGTAAAGATGAGATCTGAAAAATTTCTTTGAGATAAGACAAACGGTTCATGTACCAGATCATGCAAAAGTAACCGAATACATTATGTCTATGGGCGAAATAGAATTGCAGGTAGGTACTGCTGTTTTTATAAATGGTTAGAAATGCATTTCAAGTTGTGTAATGCTTCCTTCCTTCCTTTTTTTTTTTTTTTTTTTTTTTTTTTGACTGTATTAAAATTAATTACTCTGTCTGATTTATCAGTCTGCATGCATTCTTTTACCTAGAAAATAATTTTCAGGGCTGTACATATCATAGCTTTTTCTGTACATCGCACACAGACAGACAGACACTTTCTTTCATTAATATAGAAGCAAGTCTTACCCGGTTTGTCGGTCACTATATTTGAATAATTTCTTTCTTTTCTTTTTTCTTTTTTCTTTTTCTTTTCTTTTTTTTTTTAACTAGAATCATTAGAACGTTTAAATAAATATCTTTCAATTGTCGACTACTTTCAGTAAATTAAAACCATGGCCAAGTACCGTGATATACAACCGTTAATGAAATGCAAATGGCATTTAATTATTCAAGTTTCCTTATGTTGATTAGAAACCCTTTTTTTTTTTCTCTCTCTCTTGCATCAAGTTAAAAAATTTCTGAACTATTGAAAAAAGTTTTTGACTGTCTGTTTGGGCGTGACGTACAGAAGAAACTATGACGCGTATAGTTCTGGGAAAAAAAATAGATAAAAAGGATAAAGGAACTTACCTTTAGGTTTTCGACATTCATATTAAATTTTCATTTTAAATATTTTCGATGCATTTTTATTGATAATTTTATTGCATTTTATGATGATTTTTTGTATTTTTACCCTACATTTTTCTTTGAATTGTCATTAAAGGCTGATGCCAATAATATAAAATACTTACATCTTTTCATTTCATTCATGATTTTTAACATAAAAAGAAATACTTCTTTACACGGGAACTAAAAAAAAATTGTAAATTAAAAATTAAAAATGCACCATCAAAAAATTCTAATTAAACTGACGTCATTATAGATTAAAATTTTTATTTTTAATTATTTATTTTTAAAATATTAATTTCAATTAATCGAACAAAATTACATTTTTTTTCCTTGATTTTATTGTTTTCAAAGTAATGAGGGGACAGCTTTGGTATAGGACCTACTTGTCGACTTTTACTATTTTTTGCCATTTTGGTGATGAATTAAAATGACTATCGCAATTACGTAAATAAATTTTCGCTTTGCGAAAATCGTATAAGCTACTTCGGTGCCAAATTTCAAATTCGCCTAGGAGTTCCTATACTAAAGCTGTGTCCACATTACTTTGAGAACAATAAAATCAATGGAAAAAAAAAATAAGACCATTCAATTAATTGAAATTAATATTATAAAAATAACTAAATAAAGAGAAAAATTTTAAGCGATTATGACGTCAGATTTTACTTTCTCTTACCCAGAAGGCAGAGAAAGTATTGTTTTCGGGTCAAATTTTTGAAAGTAAGTTTTTGTTATATTTACATGTTTTGAGGTTCCCTGAATCTAAAATTCATGTGTTTAGTAGTTGGTCTGTGTTTATCTGTCTGTGTGTCTGTCTGCGTGTATGAGTGTCTGTTTGTGTGCCCGTACATTATCAGCATATCTCAAAAACAAATTATAGCAGAAAGTTCAAACTTGGTATTCTAAATGTGTATCATATAGGGATGCTACACTAAGCTTTTCGCTGAGATCAAGCAAATAGTTCGTGTACAGGGACACCCAAGGGAAATCAAATACATTACGTCTATGGCGGAATTTGCAGGTAAGTAGAGTTTAACATCTATAGACTGCACTAAACCAAATGAAACGAATATATATTTTTTACATTCGTAAAAACATGTTTCGTGTAGAATATGGTATAGAAATCATACACTGTTCGTTTACAGGGCTACATAAAAGAACTAGATTATAATGCGACAATACATGAAAATTGATGAAAATGTACTTCTGGTTGTGCTGTGTGTTATTACTATAGGATTATAGTTATGTGCACCATGTGACGTGTACACAACTTTCAGAAGATATACAGAGCTGCCAATATTTAAGCCATAACATTTTTTTGTATTTGTTAGTGGAAGTGCTTCACTATAATATACTATATCATATAATATTTTACCATGTCCAGGAAAGATGCTCAGGAATTGAAATTAGTTCCTCAAAGCCCTATGGTAAATAATGTATTTTTTGAGCTAAATATTCATAGGTTGGTTTCTTGTATATTTACACGTTTTGAAGCTTCCTGAATAACGAAGTAAAGTTTTATAGTTTGATCTGTGTCTGTCTCTGTTAGAGTAAATGAAAAACGAATACTTTCAGGCGATCCAAGTGGTTTGAAGTACTTTGAAGTGAATACGTTTGTTACTAGAAAAGTTTGTTCAAGATTGATAAATTTCAAGGAATGATGCGTGTGAAAGTTGTCTGAATAATTTTAAATAAACTTTTGAACTTAATAACGCATTTTAATTCTCTATAAATGTAGGTACAATAATGAAATCGGGGGATGAGGGGGTGGTAGCCCCCTTCATATAGAATTATTTGTCAAATAAAGCTGTTCCAAAACTTATGTTGAATTGTTTTAACATAGGTTTACATAACAGTACTCTTTTTCTTTTCCATTAATCTCCAATCCATGCTTATAGTATCAAATTTCAGGGTAAGAGTATGTCGTGTGAGTGACACACCAGATTATTCAGAAATTTTTGGTGATACATGTTTCATTTTTTTTTTTTAATTCGCATGTAAAGAAGTATTTCTCTTTATGTTAGAAATCATAAATGAAATAAAAAGATGTAAACATTTTATATTATTGGCAACAGCTTGAAACTGCAGCTAAAAGAAAAATGCCGGGTAAAAATTAAAATCTTCTCATACAAAAAAAAAAAAAAAAAAAAGATGTCTATATGTTCATTTTTTTTTTCAGAACAGTACGTGCCACAGTTTTCTCTGTACGTCGCACGTTTTTTATCAGTAAAAAGAAAAACAATTTATTAATTCGCCTAAATGTACAAAAAGCGTTTAAATAAGTATATATATATATATATATATATATATATATATATATGTATGTATTTTTTTTCTCGATTTAAATAAAAGAAAATTGTTATACATTAATTTTTCTTTACAAAAATAAAAAAGCGAAAATCGTATAATATACTTCGGTGCCAAATTTCAAATATCGCATAGGAGTTCCTATTATACTAAAGTTATGCCCACATTACTTTGAGAACAATAAAACAAAACAATATATATATATATATATATATATAAGACAGATTAATTAGAATACAGATTAATTAATATAATAAGACAGATTATTAGATTAATTGAAATTAATATTATGAAAATAACTAAATAAAGATAAAGATTTTAAGCTATTATAACGTCAGTTTTTTCAGAAATTTTTTATGATACATGTTTCATTTTTTTTTTAATTCGCATGTAAAGAAGTATTTCTTTTTATATTAAAAATCACAAATGAAATAAAAATATGTAAACATTTTATATTATTGGTATCAGCTTGAAACTGCAGCTCAAAGAAAAATGCCGAGTAAAAACGAAAACCTTCTCATAAAAAAAAAAAAAAAAAAAAAAAAAAAAACTTATAAGAGTATCAAAAATCTATATGTTCCTTTATCTGATTTTTTTTTCCCCCGAACTGTACGTGCCACAGTTTTCTCTTTACGTCGCACGCAAACAGACAGTGAAGCACATTTTTTATCAGTAAAAAGAAAAATATTTTTTTAATTGCCCTAAATGTACAAAAACCGTTTAAATAAGTGTATATATATCTTCTTCCACAATTTGAATAAAAGAAGATGTTTTCAAATCCATTTTTCTTTTCCGAAATAAAAATAAATATATTTACTTTTATGCATCAGAATAAAAGGAATGCGGATTTTTATTTTATTTTTTTCTTTTCGTCAACTTATTCTTGCCTTTTAAAATTTTTCAAACTAAAATGAGTCTCTATTTAATACCTTTTTAACCAATTATCTTATTCAACTAAAAAATACAGCGTTAGCTAGATTTTGTGCCTAATTAATAAGTTTACCAACCTGACATAACATGTCATCCATTTTATCAAAATAAAATAGCAGTACTTTTTTTTTTTTTTTAATGGTTATACCTGACTCTATTTGGAAGCCTTTTGCTTTAGAATTCTTTGTTATAGGGGCTGGTGAATGTTATATAAATTGCATAATTTTAAAATGCTTCAAGCTAAATAATTTTAATTTTCCCCCTTGATTTAAAATTTTTATAGTTTAACAATATATTCTAAATATATTTTGAATTAATTTTTGAATTCATTAGTAAGTTAAGTTTTTTTTTTTTTTGGTTGTTGTTGTTTATTTATTTATTTTTATGTTTGAATTTTAAAAATTTGCATTAAATTTCTGAATTTAACAATTTTTACCTTTTCAATGAATGTACAAAGAAATACCCAAATATTTAAAAATATAGTGTAAACTATAATAATGTGAAAACGAGGGGAAAAAAAGGAAAATTAATTATCAGGGATTATTTAGAAGGTTCTATTTAAAATTTAAAGTTTTGTTTATTTATTTATTTCTTAAATTGAAATAGTTTTTGGAAAAATGTTATAATATTTAATATTTTTATATATCAGTGCAGATGTAAGCAAAGTTTCGCAATTTTAACACAGTTCACAATTCTAACACAGTAATTAATAAATAAGAGAATTATAACATCCAACATCCTCTTAAGTTATCATACTATTATTCCGGGAAAAAAAATCATCGATATGTGAATTTGTATTATTTCAATTTGAAATTTAGTTATCTCATGTACAATGCATTTATAGAATATAGATAGTAATTTCAGGAATGAATATCTTTTGTTATAAGAAAATTATAAGAAAATATTTTGTTTATGAGAAATATTTTGATACATATTATTTTTCTTCTGTTATATATGTATATTTTCTTATAAATGTAGTGCAATTTTTTCAGAAAAAGTTAAATTAAAAGTCCTCCTCCCCCTTAACGAAAAGATAACCCTTTTTACAAAATAAATAAATAAATAAGATAATGAGAATTTCTTACTTTCATTTAAAAAGCTGCTTCATTTTGTAAAACATACTGTATTAGGTTTAAAAATAAATAAATAAATAAATATTCCACATAATATAATATAAAATAATTTATTATTTTATATTCTTTCTACAATTCTCATAACTTAACATTTAAAAACCTAGTAACAAACAAGTTCATTATTCCATGAGGTACAACGATCAAATTAATGTCCGATTAATCCATGACCAGCAATGCCGTTTCCATATCCTAAATAACCGGCACCGAGAAGTCCATGACCAGCAATGCCGCTTCCATATCCTAAATAACCAGCACCGAGAATTCCATGACCAGCAATGCCGTTTCCATATCCTGAATAACCAGCACCGAGAACTCCATGACCAACAGCAATGGCGGGTGCAGCTGCAACATGATTAATTGCAGAAGAATAGGCTACTGGTGCAGCATGACCAATGGGTGCAGCAATAGCTAAAGGTGCTGCATGAGCAACAGCAACAGGGGCGGCATGAGCAACACCAACTGGAGCTACGTGGTTGATGTGGGAGTTGTATGCGCTGGCTTTATGTCCACCAGTGCCAGCTTCTGATTGAGATTTTCTTGAAGCATGACCATCGTTAACAGCGTAGTTAAAAGCATAGTTGCCATGTGCCTGTAAAAGAAATTGTTTTGAGTTAATCAATCACGTAATAATGATTTTAATACGTTCATATTTAAGTTCGAATGTCAAAAGATTGCAGAAGTCTTAAATGGTACTTTAATTCATTTATTTTTATATATTTATGTTGTGGCGAAAATTTTTTAATTGTAATCGTAGAATTTTTTTTAATTATGAGTCATGGTTATATAAAAATTTTCATAACTCACGTCTTGATGCCTTGAAGTTACACTGCTTCCAGTGTAGGCAACACCCAAAAGTCCTGTAGCATGAGCTGCAGCAAAAATGGCAAAAAGGATGGCAACCTGTGAAAAATAAGTGTTAAATTACTAAATTATTTTTAATATATACATTTCTTTTACATGAAAAATTCAGACGCTTCAAAATTGCATGATACTCACGATTCATTAATCATAAGCCACAAAAAAGGGTACCCCTTATCCTCGATCATAAGCTACATTGTTTAATTGTTAACTTTTGATTTCTGGTCATTTATTTATATTACAGACTGTTTATCTTTGAATTAATATTGTCTGTTGAAGTGTTAAAACTCCGAACAAAAGTTTAACTTGATAAATTTCATATTAATTTAATATTTTGTGGAGTAATTTTTATATTATACATGGAAAAAAGAAGAATAACAAGTGACTAACGTTTCATTAATATGAAGCAAATGAATATTTTTACATCGAGCCTTTTTAAGGCTGAACTTTAAAATAATAATTTTCAATAATAGATTTTTCAACTCATATATATCCACAAAAGTTCATAATATTCATTTTAAAAAATGCTTTAAAATTTACTTTTTTTTTTTTTTTTTTTAATTTATGTAAAGTATTTGCTACTTGCAATTAAATTTAAATATGTTCAGTATTTTTTTAATATTACAGCTTAAAGGAATCAAAAGGTACCAGAATTAGAAAATTGTATTATTTATGAGATTATATATATATTAAAAAATATATAATTTATTAGATTATTATTTTGATGCATTCATTTAATGAGATCACATTTTAGATAAAGAGATAAAATTTAGGCTATTTTAGTTTATTGACAGTGATTTTATTTTTCTTTTCTTAGCTATAATAGAAATAAATCTAAATTCATGATAGGAGTACATGGATAAAAATAAATTAATATATTTATAAAATAATAATAATAATAATGTAATAAATGAAATCTATAGATTATCAATAATAATAACAATAATAATAATAATAATGTTTTAATTCAACAATATACTCTAACATTATTGGGTATTACTTTGAGTATTCGTTGTTAAGATATTTATTTATTTTTATGTCTGAATGTTAAAAGTTTTCATTAGCTTTCAGTATTTAAGCAAAAAAATTCTAAAAAATGAATTTTTCAATGAATCCACAAAGTAATGCTCAAGTATGTTTAGAATATATTGTATTATTTATGAGATTATATATATATTAAAAAATATATAATTAATTAGATTATTATTTCGATGCATTCATTTAATGAGATCACATTTTAGATAAAGAGATAAAATTTAGGCTATTTTAGTTTATTGACAGTGATTTTATTTTTCTTTTCTTAGCTATAATAGAAATAAATCTAAATTCATGATAGGAGTACATGGATAAAAATAAATTAATATATTTATAAAATAATAATAATAATAATAATGTAATAAATGAAATCTATAGATTATCAATAATAATAACAATAATAATAATAATAATGTTTAAATATAAATCATTTACTCGTAGAAATACATAATTAAGAAACTTTTCATTTTATTTCTACTTGTGCAGATTTCGTATAATTTCGCCCCCCCCCCTCTTGAAAATTCGACAAATATTGAGATCAAATTAATTTCTTTTTAATTTTATAGGCTAAATTTGAAATGCTATTTAAAATTAATGAAGGACGACTTAAGGAAAATTATGGACAGTAAATATTAACCCTGTTATAGTAAAAATTAGTAGAATTATAATTTTTTTCTCAAATATATTGAACATTTAGGTAGAGTAAGAATAAGGTTCTTTATTTAGATTTTTAAGAGTAAAACCACTTACCTTAGAAAACATGTTGATAATTCTCAGTTTAAAAGCTGATCTAATTTCTCACTTTTTTCGGCGACTATTTATATGATTTTACAAATTTTAGTTTCAAGGAAAACTTTCTAAACTACACTCTAGCAGCACCGCTTTTGTGGATATAAAAAGAAAAAAAAAAAAAAAAAAAAAACAATAAGTTGATTTTGCATATTAGGTAGAATTTCTAACTAGTATATTGAAAATGTTAGTTTAAAAGAAAAGACTTACGTATATAAAGAAAGGTCATACTGTTCGGATAATGTCCCTCCAAGGTCAAATTATGATAATATTTAAAAGGTGTGGCAAGGTAAAACACCTGGTTTGTTATAATTAATTTCAAAGTTTAAAAAAAAGTAGAATCGTACCAGCCAGATTCATTGAACTATCTTACAATAATGATCTAAGAGATTAGATAAAAACAAATTAGATAAAACATCTGTAAAAATTATTTTAGTCAAAACAAAATATAAAATTTTAGAAATTTCCTGAATAAAGTTGTATTTGCTATTAAATTTTATATACTGACTATCGTTTTAGATATTTTATACCTTCTATTTTTTAATTAAAAAACGATGAACTCCTATTATAAGAGCATTTTATTTGTAATTACTAAAGGTACAAATGAATTGGTTTTTCAGCTGTATTTATTTATTGACAAATTGCTTATTGCCGGAAAAAAAATTACCTTAATTCAATTTAAAAAAGTGATTAGTGCACAAACTTTTACAATCAATTCTTAATTTACGAGTCTTTTAAGTACAAATATTGTATATAGAAAGAACTAGTATAGAAAGGTATTATTTGAGTAATTCTTTTACTTTTACGTTAATATATATGTATAATATTGGTTTTTTCGATTTTTATGCATGTATGTCCTTTTACTCATATATTTTCCCACACGCATAAACATGTTATTGTTGGTTATATATTAAATTATCTCTGTATTCAAAAACTTTATAATTAAAATTATAAAAAAAAAAATAGTTTTATATTAACTTATTATAACATCAACATATATTTAAAATTTCAACAGAACATTTCAAAATTTAAAATGTTATATGAATACTAGTTAGTTGTAGGGTGACTAAGGTGCCCGTTGAAAAATGATCATTTCATTTTATTTATTTCTCACTTCATTTGCTAGCAAGCCCGTGCGAAATTTTTGCACTTTATTTATCTCTTCGTTACCTTTAAAATTTATTATTTTTTTTTAAATTATTTTATAGACGTCATTTTTTCATATGCATGAGCAAATAAAAAAAAGGCAACAATTAAAAATTTAAATATCTATTTTTAAGCTATGTCTATTTTCATATTTTAATTTATTTTAAAAAATCTAATCAAAAATTCATTACAAATGAGGTACCAAATGAAAGGGGCAATTTTCCTGAATCTGACGGATTAAGCAGCTTATCGATCGGACAATTAGATTTTTTTAAATTAACTGAAGTATGAAAATTAGGTGGCAACTTGCGTTCACACAGACAGAGTCTAATGAAACCTCTTAGCCTTTTTAAGCGTAACAGAGTCAGTCAGTGATGAGCGTAACTATATATACTGATCATAAAGCATGAGAATTTAATTAAAATCTAATTTCATGTCATTTAATGTCTTTTTCTCATTTTCCACAAACATGTATTAACAGTTTTATATAGGTTTATATAGGTTGATAGTTTAATAGGTAGCATAAGCTACATTATTGTAATATCAAAGTAACTGTTTTATTTTGTTTTATTTATTTATTTATATATTTATGTATTGCAATAATGTATGGTTTTGCTTAATAATCCGCTATGATAATATCAATATATCAGTGTTTATAATTTTTAATACATGTTCTTAATTAAAACAGGAATAAACTACTACGTCAGAAACGCCAAAGAAAAATTATTGAGGTGCATACAGCTGTTTCGGTAGCCTGAAGCGTACCGTCTTCAGTGCAAAAAGAAGCACTTCTTCTTCTTTTTGCACTGAAGACGGTACGCTTTAGGCTACCGAAACAGCTGTATGCACCTCAATAATTTTTCTTTGGCGTTTCTGACGTAGTAGTTTATTCCTCTTTTAATTTTCCAACGCCAAGTCTCCTGCTATTACATGTTCTCAATTCTTAAAAAATAAATTTGCATCTTTTTAGAATTTGCGGTGTAAGTTCACAGAGAAATATTTTATTATCTAAGTTAAAAAAGCTTTTAGAGGCATACAAATTTTTAATCAGAAAATACTTTAAGAAGTTGTTAATAAAAAAAATCCAGGATAGTAAATATTCGTGTGTTAAAAGGATAATGTAATTTACTATCAAATACTACCAAATACTTGCACTTGCGTTAAAATAAAAAAAAATAAAATAAAAAATTAGATAAAAATAATCATAAAAATAATATATAATGATATATGATTAAAATAATAGTAGATTATTATAAATTGGTATTGTTTGTTTTAATTATATCTGAATGATTTGTATTTTTTTCATTTTTACATAAAAGAAATTTGCATATGTAATTAAAATGCAATATGATTTTCTTTAAATAATTATATAGTTTTCTAAATGTTTCTAATTTATTAATATAGTATTTATTGCGAGTTACTGGCGCATATTTAATTTATTTTACACAGCCTAAAACTTTAAATATTTTATAAAAGTTAAAAAAAAAAAAAAAAAAAAAAAAAAAAAAAAAAAGTTTAACAATAAGAAGATTTTTAAAATAAATTATTTATTTTAAACAGCCCAAAACTTTAAATATTTTGTAAAAGTAAAACAATGATTAACATTAACAGGATTTTTAAAATAAATTATGTACACAGCCTAAAACATTGTATTTCTGCTTTATAAAAGTAAAAGAAAAAAAAAATGTTTAAAATTAAGAGGATTTTTAAAATAAATTATTTAAAGAAAAACATTATTCTTCAATTACAGAAAGATTGTTATGAAAAATAATTTCACCTTTAATATATTACATTAATTTTCTCAAAAAAAAAGTTACATCCTCATCACATGACAAAAAAGAAAGAAAGAAATTGAATTCTGTTATCAGGAAAAACCGTTCCCGGAAAAAAACATCCACCACAAAACGTCCCCTGGAAAAAACGTCCCTCGGAAAAAACGTCCCCTGGAAAAATCATCCCCGGAAAAATGTCCCCGGAAATAAATTACTATATTTTCAAAATTTCACATTTATATCTTGTAGATCAAATTACTAACAAAGTTTATGTATTGTTAAAAATTTAAAACGAAATTATAAAAAAAAATAGTATGTTTTGGCCATCACGAAACTTTTTTCTATATCATTTTGTATAATAGCGATTAATGCGCACAAACATAAGCGCCGACTTTTCAAGCATTCGTTGGAGGCACAATCTACTTACTGAGAATCAATGCTTTGCTCCCCCCCCCATCCTCCTCATTTGCTTTACAGCCAAGCTTTTCTTGATTCAAATTAGTTTTTTTTTTTTCCCCTTTAGATAAAAATTTATATCGAAGAAAGTTAATTATTTTTTCTCTTCTGAGCACTCTGACGTGTTCGATCGTTAGGTCAGTGTCAAATGGAACATTGTTACCATTTAAAAGAAAATGGCTTGGTTGGAAAATATTTCAGAAAAATAATTTTATATTGTGTCCCAAAAATGTAAGACGGGAAATTAATAATAGAATGAAGAATATAAGAAATCCGAACAGAAAATACACATTTTCTTACCTTCGCTCTTTACATTTTAGTATTTTTAATTCAAACCTTTTAAGGCGTAAAGAACATGTTGTACCTTTTTTTGTCTCGAAGGTAAACAGGGGACCGCTAAGAAAGAAAAAATGGTTGTGTTTGGTATCACCCTGTAATGATGCTTGAAACTCACCACTGTAGCATATGATTATGAATTTTCTTTTAATTAGCTGTATTCATTTGTATGTGAATAGTATGCATATTCATGAAGATATAAAGTTTTTTTTTTTTTTTTTTTTTTTTTTTTTTTTTTTTACAACAACGAAAATTCTTCAAAGGGTTTTTGTTCATAACATTCATGATTTTTAAAATAATACAGCGACGTTTTTATGAAACTTGATATACTACAGTAAATGCAAAATACTGCAACCAGAATATAAAAATATTAACGATCTTATGAAATGCAAGCATTTTTACTAAATAATTTTTAATTACGCATGCACAAGTGTTAATAAAATTCCATTTGTACAATTTGTTAGCCAAATGTATATAATTACTTTGTAAAAAGCTTTTAAAACTTTGTTTTATTATTCAGGAGACCTTATAAGTGTAATTATAGCAGAAAATCAATTTTGAAAATTCGACTCTAAAACAACATTTTATCTATTGTATATGTAGAAGAGAAATTTAAATGGTATTTAAAATATTTCCGTAAAAGGTATTGTCTTCAATTTTCGATTTATTATTTTTATTTTTATTTGCAGTTACATTCATTTAATTTTAAAATTAATTAACGATTAATTCATATTTATGAAACTTAAATTCCGAAAGGGTAAACAAACAAGCAGAAAAAGGAAATTTACTTTTTCTTTGGACTTTACTGAAGTTAAAGGGGAAAAAAATATCAAAAAAGGAAATTATCAAATAAAAAACACTATAAAAAAACTAATGTCGGATAGACATTAAAAAAAGGTAGTGTTTTATGATTATTACATTCCTTCGTATTAAAATTATATTAATAAATAAATAAATAAAAAATAAATAAATAAAAATATGTATAACCAAGACGTCTTTTTCTTTGGTTTGTGAAATATTAAATAATGCACTTCTTTTTTTACAATGATGAAAATTAGAAAACAATATGTTGCAGTTATTGATACATACATACATATATATAAGAATACATGATAATTACATACATACATATATATATAAGTTTAAACAGCAATTATAACAATTATATGAGAGTCATATAAAGTGGTTATAGCCCCACTTTTATTCACTGATTCTTCCACCAATATATTTATACGGTAATTTTTTATTTAATTAATTTCAAAATTTCAAAAGAAATATACTGGTGGAAGAATCATGGAAAATATATAGCCTGTTACCACCCAGTTATATTTTACATGCAAAACACTTTTCACTTCAAATTCTATGTTGAGGGGATAATAGACGTGATATGTATATATACTGAAATGTAAAAGTATTAAATAATAAAAATTTTAGTTTAAATAGTTTTCGCTTATGAAAATTATTTCAATTTAAAAAAAAAAATTATTATTATTATTATTTTTATTTATTTTTTTTTTTTAATAATTCTAAAATGGACCGTGCTATTATTATTATTATTATTATTTTTTTTTGATTGATTTTACATTATTTTAATTTAACAATATACTCTAACATATTTGGGTATTACTTTGAGATTTCGTTGTTAAGTTATTTATTTATTTTTATGTCTGAATATTAAAAGTTTGCATTAACTTTCAGTATTTAAGCAAAAAAATATTTCTAAAAAAGGAATTTTTTAATGAATCCACAAAGTAATACCTAAATATGTTTAGAATATATTGTAAACTATAATAAAGTGAAATCGACGGGTATAATTAGAAATAGATAGCAAGGAACAATTTAAAGATTTAAAAAAAAAAAAAAAAACTGGTACTGACGCCGCTGTGTGATTTGTTTTGTCTACTACCGCATCTCTTCGTGAACAGGAGGGTCTTGAACGTCCTGAGAGATATCAGTGTTTGGCAAATACTCCAGGGGACACAATTCTCTTCCTTAGAAATTTCTATCGCCTTAATTAACAAAGTTATCAATTAAAAACCTCATGTTAACAAAGGTACTATATTTGCCAACTTGCAAATAGTTTCTCTTTTCACTTTGTTATTAGGTCTTTGACGTCATTTTCAGCAAGGAAATTAAAATGTAATCAATGGCGTAAAAAAATAAAGTAAAATAAAATAAATGGCACTGTTGCTATTGGCAGCATAAAAATTTATCATCCGCAGATAAATAAAAAGCGTTATATTAGATATTTTCGAAAAAATGAATTTAGGGTTGTAATTAATCGTCTGCAGTTGCTTTTGTTTCTACTTTTAGAAAATTAAATTTCTTACTGGCAATTTCTTATGTTGTTTGTCAATTTCTTTATACGTTATTTTTTCTTTGAGAATAATGAAAAATTTTTTTCATTAAAATATTTCCGTTATCCATTATAGATAAGCGTTTTTTTTTTTTTTTTTTTTTTTTTTTTTTTGGATAGTTTTAATATTTCTATTTGTATTATATAAAGTTTTTAAAAATATAACTGAATTTAAGCTTCGAAATTTGATATCCAAAATAGAATTCCTTTTGATTCGGATTTTTTATTCTTTTTTAAAATTATGCGATCGAAAACGTAATGCAAAAATATGAATGCTGGATGTATATTTTCGTAATATATGTTGCACGAAATTTTGTTTCATATTATTGATTGTTTTCTTGACTCTTGAAAGGAGTTAAATATGTTTGCTAAATACCCTGGCGATCTTTATTATCATCCTTTTGAGTGCTCATAGCACAATCGCAGGAGTGTCAAACATTACGAAGTTTTGAGGATGTTTTACTTATACTCGGGGATTTGTATTTAAAAAAAATATGTAAAACTCTTTCTTGGGAAAAAGTTTCTAATACTTATATATATATATATTTCGAATTTCTCCTTGGTCTTCTTGTTTACATAAAAATATATTCAGAAATATTATAATTAACCAACTTATTCGATGCAGTCGAATTTTTACTTATAGTAATGACAGTGACTCTTTTGTAGTTAATTTTATACAAATTGCCATAGATAATAATTATCCTCTTTATTTTCTGATAAATATTCTTAAACAATATTACCAATTAGATTATCTTACTTGCAAATCCCATTTTTTGAATCGTTTCTCAATTCGATTATGAAGTTTCTTCCTTTCATTAACTGTACGTTTGAATTGAGTTGGATGGGTGGCATATGGCTTCATGATTTTTCTTGTCTGTTGTTTCAAATTATGATTTGGTTTTTCTTGTAAAAAATTTTTTTTAAATGTGTTTGTTTGGGAATTATTCCTTACTTTGCCAATTTCATGTAAGTTTATTCTGTGTTTTGACACAGTATCTGGTATCTGGGAGTGTTGACCGATCGTAAAACATGTTTAACCGGAGTGGGGTCAGTCACAACTCCCCCCTGCTATTTAGATACTTTTGTCTCCATTTTTTCTTTCGCTCCTCTTCAGTTACATATGTTGATTTTTTTTTCCATTCTATATATATATATATATATATATATATATATATATATAAACTAAATGCTATCTGTAAAAGTGACTGCGTTTCTTTTTGTCTTTGAAGTGTACTTATATATTTATTTATTTATTTTTAATTTAAAAACATATTTTAAAATACTTCGGATATATTTTGGCATAGAAAAGTGTTTTAGACTCAAATTCATTTATGAACGAAAGCATCTTTTAAATTCGAATTGATAATTTTTTAACATTATAGAATTAAACATTTCTATGATACATTTCATATTTCTAATTATAGCAAAAAAAAAAAAAAAAAAAAAAATCATCACCTAAAGCTAACTTACCTAATGCAATCTTATAGAAAATCAAATACATTTTATCCTTCGTTATTTTAAGCTGTAATTAAAAATTAAGGTCCCTCTTCACTCACCGCCGCCGGAAGCCGAAGCTAATGTTATTCTATGGGAAATTTTTTTTACAAATAACTTATTAACCAATACATGTTTTTAAATTCTGTTTTCACATTCTGAAAATTCCCAGCTGTTAAATTGACGGACCTTTCCTAAAAAATATTTTTTTTAATTTTTATACTCTAATTTGAAGCTGCAAAATACAAATTTTCAATATGTGAAATTTTTTCATTTTGAAATTTCAAAATAAAATATTAAAAGTTAAAAAAATACATTTTTAAAAAAGGTCCGTCAGTTTAACAATAGGGAATTTTCTGAATGTGAAAAAAGAATTTAAAAATATATATTAGTTAATAAGTTATTTGGAAAGAAAATTTCCCCATAGAATAACATTAGCTCGGGGTTCCGGCGACGGTAAGTGAAGAGGGCCGTTAAGCAGAGAATTAAAAATTGAAGCTGTAGGAGATTTTTTTAAAATTATTACCTAGCTGCACATTAGAAATATATATAGAGTATTATGTACTGTAACTAAAAAAATCAATAGTAAAAAGTATAATCATTGGAAAATATAGGTACAAGGTTTTTTATTTTATTTTTTTATTTTTTTTATTTAACACGCAAATGTACCAAAAAATTCCTCGCCAAATAGTGGCAAAAATTTGAAATTCGCCAAAGAGGTCATATACTAAATATATAACGCAAAATGGTCTATATATTATGAATTTCTGAAAACAGTTACTGATTTTTAGCATAACATTTCATCAAAAAAAAAAAAAAAAGTGGCATTAAATATTATGTATTTTACACTGAGAAAAAAAAAATATACCGCCTTCATCTAGAATGAACAAATGGTCATTTTCTAAATCCCATAACTAAAAATATAGATTTCCGAGCTATGCGCATAAGGCACGCCAATAAACTGAATAGACGAAATGATCGAGAATTTCTAGTCTACACATTTCCAGATGATGAAACAATATTCTGAATCTTTTATATTGCGAGAAATTCTCACTTGATTTTTTAGAATTAGGTAATAAACCAAGATTATAGTTGCTGAAAACCGCCTCTTGCATTCGCATTTATTTCCAGGGATTTTCAAATAACTTTGCCCTCGAGAATATAGGTAAATGCTCTAGAATTCTAATAGAAAATTCTAGAACTCTCTTTCAAAGGACGACTGACACTAGAATTTATAAGGATGACATGGAACCATTTTTTCTAGAGTCACAAATCAGATTCTAGATGTCAGTTACAGAATTTTTTCTCAGTGAAATTTGACATTAAGTATGAGGATTTCTGCAATTTTTTTTTTTTTAATGTCTTGTGTTATGCACTATTAATATTCCTATTCAGTAAAAGGCTAAGCAGCGAATATTCAGGTAGAGCCTTCTAGGTGTTAATCAGTGAAGTGAGGTTGGGGTAAACGAACCCTTCTTCCGGGATGGCAAGCGGAGCGAGATGGGGGCAAAGCCCACTATTATATATAAACAGTATAGTATATATAAACAATTTTTGAAAAATGTTAATAGTATATTTAATATTGATATATTTCAATGTATATGTAAGTAAGTTTTTACTACTCTACAGTAATTTACAAAAAAGATACATAATGTTCACCATCCCCTTAAGTTATCATTCTACATTTTGGAAAAGCAATCATTGATATGTAAATTTATGTCGCTTGGATTTGAAATTTAAATTTATCATCTTTAATCAAAAATTAAATGTATCATCCCTATCAAAAGTATTTTTTAACTAGGTTATAAGAATCTCTTACTTTAATTTTAAAATCTGCTTCTTTTAATGGTACAAATTGTGTTAGGTAAAAAAAAGAAAAAAAAAAAATCTACAGAATACAATATAAAAATAATTTATTATTTTACATTCTTTCTACAGTTCTCATAATTTAACATTCAAAAACCTAATAACAAGCAAATTCCGTATTCCATGAGGCATAACAATCAAATTAATGTCCGATTAATCCATGGCCAGCAATGCCGTTTCCATATCCTAAATAACCGGCACCGAGAATTCCATGACCAGCAATGCCGTTTCCATATCCTAAATAACCGGCGCCAAGAATTCCATGACCAGCAATGCCGTTTCCATATCCTGAATATCCAGCACCGAGAACTCCATGACCAACAGCAATGGCCGGTGCAGCTGCAACATGATTAATTGCAGAAGAATAGGCTACTGGTGCAGCATGACCAATTGGTGCAGCAATAGCTAAAGGTGCTGCATGAGCAACAGCAACAGGGGCGGCATGAGCAACACCAACTGGAGCTACGTGGTTGATGTGGGAGTTGTATGCGCTGGCTTTATGTCCACCAGTGCCAGCTTCTGATTGAGATTTTCTTGAAGCATGACCATCGTTAACAGCGTAGTTAAAAGCATAGTTGTCATGTGCCTGTAAAAGTAATTATTTTTAATTAATCAATCACATGCTGATTATTTTAATATTATTAATATTTCAGTACTAAAACGAAAAATGTATGTGAGTGTAACTTTTTTTTTCTAAAATATTAGTGTGATATGGAGAAAACATGGACTCAGTAGACCTAAGGCAGTGCTCATACTCTTTGAGCTATTTTTAGAACAATTTCAGAGATAAAAAAATTTGCACCTTATTTGCTACTACTGTTTCCATATAGAAATCTTTTTCGGATTTTTATAGTAATGTGTCGTGATTAAGTAAGATTATTGTATAAAAATTGCCGGTCTCAAAAAAGGCAAAAAATTTTCATCCCTGTAAAAAGGGTGGGGTGTACCACCCCTGACCGTCGGGGTACATTAGACTGCCCCCATTTATTTCTATTAATGTCCATTCTATTCTATTAATATCTACTTTAATAGTTTTGGTTCATATGAAGACTCATAGAATATATCGTGATATTGGTTGTATAAAGCCAAAAAGCTAAAATAATCATTTCTTAACAATTTTGTAGTTTCATCCATTAAAATATATTTAACTTTATCAAGATTGTATTGCTGGCTAAAAGTATTAAAGAGTTGTTATAGATTAGTAAGATACTAGTAAGAAGCAAGATGTCTTGCTTTTGCCTCCAAGGCAGTAGCACGTGTTTTTTTTGCACCTGATGAAGAATGGCTACGTCCTTTCGAAACCGGTTGTGCTGACCGGTTGTGTGTGAAGAAGTTTCAATATCTTTCTATCTTTCTAGTAAGATACTGTTGTTTTTAAATTCCAAAATATATTTCATATTTATAATTCCTATATAATTTTAATAATATTATTGGTTTTAATTCTACTTGGAGCTCAGTAGACCACCCTTTAGTGTATATAAAATTACAGGTTTAAGAATTTATTTTAATTAAAGTATACACATAAATTAATGTAAAATTTAATATCTGCCAATAATTGATTAATTAATATAATCTGAATTTTAATAAAAACAATTGTAAAAATTATTGATTCTCTGAAAATGTCAAATATTTGAAAATTATAATTATTAATATATAAATCTCATAAATAGCTGAATAACATAATCATAATAATAAAGAATAAAAATTAGCATATGATAATAATAGGTATAAAAACAAATAAAATAATAGTATTATTATTCTTTATTTATTTATGAGGCCTAAAATCCAAGCTCTCGAAGTAGTATGTCTATGGGGCTATCTAATTAAAATATGTTCTCGTAAAATTATATAAGGAATTCTTTAATTTGTCTTCCAATATTGTATTTAAAAATATTTAACCTTCGATG
The DNA here is from genome assembly GCA_963930645.1 of Salticus scenicus. NCBI lineage: Eukaryota > Metazoa > Arthropoda > Arachnida > Araneae > Salticidae > Salticus > Salticus scenicus. Next base: position 127,478,342 of record OZ005648.1, on the reverse strand, counting down.
ATTTCAAATTATTTCTTTTCTTTTTATAAATTTTCTTCTGTCAAATTAATGTAATTTTATATAATGAAAATGTTTACAATGTGTTTTTTAGATTAGAATATTATTGCAAAGTTTCTTTTTAAAAAGAAAATGTAATTTATATCAGTTTAATTAAAAAAAAAAAAAAAAAAAAAAAAAAGTTCACTATATCCAGAAATGAGAACTTTTGTACACCAATGATAGTTTGTAAAAAACGTTAAGACATGGCAAAAGTTTTTTGGAGATTTTTCTGCTAATTTTCTTTTTCATGTTAGTTTTTCTTTTTTTGTTAAGATAAATAAATAAATAAAAGTTCAAAAGTACAGTACTGTTTCTCATTTACACTTATATTTGTTTTCGATCTAGACTGGTTTTTTTTTTTTTTAAAAAAGGTATTTTTAAATTACTAATTGAGGCTATAAATAAAAAAAATAATAACTTACGTCTTGATGCCTTGAAGTGACGCTGCTTCCAGTGTTGGCAAGTCCCAGAAGACCGACTGCATTGGCTGCAGCGAAAACGGCAAAAAGGATGGCAACCTGTAAAAGTTAAAAATATTTGTCTAATTATTAAATTATTTTAAATTTGCGGAATTATCTTACGTGCAAAGTGTTAACATAACCCTACATATCAGAAAGGGACATAGTAATCATTAATTATACTGTTAATTTTAGTACTTGGTTTCATTATGCATGATAATTTTCATTCGTGGTGATATCAATTCATGTTTTTCTTATATTAAAATTATTTTTCTCTGTAATTTAATATTGTATGTCAAAATACTGAAAATCCTGGCAAAAATACCAATCTATATTTTTATAAAATTTTAAGTAATTTTCTGTATTATGTATCAGAAACAAAGATTTAAAAGGAAGAATCAATAGGGTAGATTGGGCAAAGGCGCCGTAGTTTTTGTTTAATGTAGTCTTGTTTTTGCAAAATCCTATGTTGATGATATTTTTTATTTATTTATTTCTTGGGAATATTTATACTTTTGAGTATATATTAAAAATATATTTAACTTAAAAAATGTTATAAAAACTTTGATGTAAAAGTTTTCCCTTAATGACTTTGTGTCAGCATCTTATCCCAATCTTAGGGTAAGATGGGAAATAAAAATTGTCCAAGCATTACCCACAAATGGGACAGTTGAAAATTGTACGAATTAATTTTTTTTTCTCTGTTTCAACTATGGTTTACATAATAACTTACTAAAGAAAGAACATGTCAAGCTTTTTAACACTTACCAGAGAGAAATTATCCAAAAATAATCCAAAATAATCTAACAAATTCCTAAAAATTCACAAATAGTAACACACGTCTTGTTATTGAAGTATCCGTGATATGAGTGTGCTTGCTTATAAGAAAACCGTTTGGCGCGGCATCTTGTCCAACGCAGCATAGTACCCCCAACTTACCCTATGTTGTTAATAAAACGCAAAGGAATATTTATACTATATTGATTTGATAAATGCCGAAATTGAAGTAATTAAAATCAATAATGGCTGGGTAATTTTGATAAACTTTATCTACACTATTATACCCATGTATATTTGTATTATCCATATGAAACGTCCCAATATATTTCAATATTATAAATCTACGGAATGTACTGAAATCTAATTTAATCATAATCATTTAAATTCTTCCGTCAGTTTTATTCAAATATATACCGAATTTCAATCTTTAAATTTTGCATAATTCATGCTTAAGTTGAAATTTTATTTTATTTTATTAGACTATTTTTGTTTTTAATTGTAAATATCATTTTCAATATGATAACAGAGATTATCTAAGTTATATTTTTGTCACATTAAATATTATCTAGTCAAAATTAAGCTAAAATAATCTGGTGTGTCACTCACACGACTTTCTCTTACCCTGAAATTTAATACTATAAATACAGGTTGCAGATTAATAGGTAAGATAACGAGTATTGTTATGTAAACCTATGTCAAACAATTCATATTAGGCTTCTGAAGAGTTTTATATGATAATTAGTTCTGTGTGAGGGGGGCTACCGCCCCCTCAACCCCCGTTTCATGAATGCACCTACATTTATATAGAATTTAATTCGGTTATTAAAAAATAATTCTCTTTTTAAAAAATAATTTATTAAAATTATTATTTTTAAAAAATATCTTTTATGATAAAGCAGACGATTTCCATATTAGAGAAGTAGTATAACACCAAATATAAAAAAAAAAAAAAATAATTTTTTTCTTCATAATTCATAATGTACATTCGTACTTTTTTTTTTTTTTTTTTTTTTTTTTGAGAATAAAATGGACTTTTTTTTAAAGTTTTATATCGATAAAATTAGAGTTTTTTTTTTTCCTGAAGATCTTGAGAGTGAGGTGTTTTTGCAGTTGAAATAATTTAATATACAAGAAAAGAAACATTTACTTAATGAGCTTAAAATAGAATTATTCACTATTACTTATTTAAAAAGAAGGTATTGGATTCGTAATAAATTTCGACCTCTGGTTATCGATGCATTTGTACATTTTGAGATGTCCTGAACATTCTTCATTTTTAGAAAATGTATGTCTGTGTGTGTGTGTCTCATTGTGTTCTTGTATAAAAAAAAATTGTGGACGCTGTATCTCAAGAACTATTAAACGAAATTTAACCAAACGTGGCGTTTAGTTGTATTTTGACCTAAGCTGATTCTGATATAATTTGGGAGTCAATTACTCAACGGGTGACGTTGTCATTTAACTTTCTCATAATTTTTTACTTGGTAATTCAGGATGAAATTTAACATAAATGTACATAATGAGAATTATTTTTAACTTTTCAATGTGAAATTTGTATTTATATAACAGCAACTATCAATCAGAATTTTTTTCTTTGTATACGTAAGGGCATAACTTCCCTCTGGCGGAAGGAGAAGCAACCCAAGCAATTTCCAATATGGAATCCTTTCAAAAGAACTCGTCAATACCTTTAAAACAAATGATTGAGCTAAAACTATGTAATTTGAAACAGAATGATCCATTTTTGTTTTCACTTTTAACAAAAGAAATATATATGTAGTCCTCAGATGTCGTCTATACGGAACAAAATTGACTTTCTGTAGACATTTAGGGTTATACTTCTCTGAGATTTAAATCGTCAGCATTCATAATGAAAATAGTTTTAATAAAAAGTTTGTGCTGCTTGAACTTGTGTAGGAAAATATAGAAGAAAGAATAACTCATTACTGATTTATCCATATGAAGCTTGAAACACATTCTTAACAAAGTTATCGATATTTTTCCCATTAAAAATAAATAAATAAAACGTCTTACTGAGTTATTTTTTTGTGCAGCATACAATTAATTTTCTTTTACGTTTAGTGTTATACTCTCTTTGATGAAAATCGTCTGTACTCATCATGTAAAATAGTTTTGATAAATAAGAATTTTAATAAATAATATTCACTGCGTAAATTTTTACAGGAAAATATAGAAGAAAGTAGACTTATTAATTAGATAGAAAGAACTTTACAAAAATCTAAATATTTAAAACATATCTTCTAAATATCTATAAACATAACTCGTATTTCAGTAAATATTTACTGATTTGTTTTGTATTATTCTCGCATAATTTTATGCTCTACTATTACATGAATAATGTTACTAACTATTATTTTATAAGAGAATACAATATATAATTTATCTTTAAAAAATAAAAACAAGGAATTTTTTCTTGCAATTTAAAAATAATTTATTTTCTATAACTTTGGTACATTGGTAATTCTAATTCAAATAAATCATAAATTAATGGTAAAGACCACCATAGGCGATCCCTCCGACACCGTGTCCAAGCATTCCATTTCCCAAAAGTCCATAACCACTTAATCCACTTCCCAAAAGTCCATGACCACCCAATCCACGTCCCAAAAGTCCATGGCCACCCAAAACGGGAGCAGCGACAACTGGAGCTGCGGCTACGTGGTTTATGGCAGCGGAAGTTGAGTAAGCTACTGGAGCAGCATGGGCAACAGCTACTGGGGCAGCATATCCTAGAGCTACGGGAGCGTGGGCAGCAACAGGTGCAACTGGAGCAGCGTAAGGGGAATTGGTCAAAGATGCAGCTGGAGCACTGTGTGCGGTTCCAGGTTCGTTGGTGTTCACTACAGCTCTAAAACCATGTCCATCAGCAACGTAAGAAACTTTCCTGACTCTACCGTCAATGTCATGCAGAGTGTAGGAGCCTTTCTTGTTTCCGTGACCATCTCCAACTTCTGATCGTGAGTTGCTGGCTCCATGACCGTCGACAATATCATATGCGAAGCCATAATTACCATGGGCCTGTAACAAAAATGAAACAGAAATTAAAAATATATCTTTTTGTGTATTGTAAGGATTTTTTTTTTTTGGTGTGTGTGTGTGTGTGTATTTTGTGTGGGTGTGTTTACACAATAAATAAGAAGTTAATATTCAAGTTATTAAAGAAAATAATAAGGAAAAATAAAATAAATAACAAGGAAAAATAAATAAGGAAATAAAATAAATAAAAAGGAAATGAAACGTTTAAATTTTCCCTTAATGTCATATGTAAAGCTATTGCTACCATGAGTAAGTTATAGACATTAAAAAGGATTAAACAATAATATTTCATAAATTAAAAAAAATAAAATTATTCTATAAATAAAATGCGAAAAATAAAATTGAAATTTTATTTTATCATAAAATGTAAATTACTCGTAAAAAAAATTTCCTACTATTTTTCAGTAATTTATTTTGTTTTTATTTTGTTATTCTTGCTTTAATTGTGTGCATTAAGCTAATGATTGAAAATAATATAGAACGTTTTAAGTAAATTTCTTATCATGAGAAAATTTATATTTAATTAAGTAATAATGCATGATAATGTATATAAAATAAGTGTGTGTTTTGCCTCGTAAGCATATAAATTTTAAAGAATTTCCAAATTGATGAATGGTCCTTATTTCATTTGCTTTAATTGGGGGGAGAAAACGCTATATCACTTATTTTTACATCTGTTTTATGTGTTTATTAAAGAATATTTGTGAACTTACATATTACTAGAAAATATGAAAGATATATATATATACTTACATCTTGATGCCTAGAACTGACACTGTTTCCTGTATGTGCAAGAGCTACTCCATGGAGAGCTACTCCTCCTGCATTAGCAGCTACTAGCACAGCACACAAGATAGCAATCTAAGAATAATCCATCGTGATAATCAGGAAATACAATTATTTATCAGATAAATAAATGTATATATATATATATATATATATATAAAGTAGTATTTTAAAATGCTTTCATATTATAATGATAGGATACATAAAATTCAATTGAGAAGAATGAAAATTCGTGTTTTCATCCTTTTGTGCATGTCTTTGCACTATTTCCGATTAAATTCTTCCAATTTCTTATTAAAAATTTACTTATAATATATTCTAACTTGACGTTCGTTCATTCACATGAAAGTCTGTTGTTTAAATTTCTAGATTTTTTTCAAATCATCGAAGCTTTATTCGATTTCTTTGAGTTAATTTTGTTTACCTCTACTTGAAATCCACCTCATCAGTCACCCAGAGGTTCTGCTGTCGAAGCAGGTAGACGGAAGATTCTGGGTTCTAACCCAGGTATCACTCGTCGGTCGAAGTGTATGGAGTTTCCCATGGTTTTCGCTGAAACTCGTTTGAATATCGACTAGCTTATTTAAAATCCCCCCCCCCTCATGGAACTGCACCTACACTATCTACTTAACACTTAAATGCCGCGTGTTGCCCTTTGGCAACATACGCAATTTTGTCTTCTAAAGTATTATTAGAATAATATTGAAGCTCCAATGCCTCATGTTTGCCTATTGACACCAAACTGCTTTTTCAGCTGTAAACCATAGTTAAAATAATGTATAATTTTTTTAAGTATTTTTCGTGTTATTTATTTAATAGAGGTAAGAATAAAACATTTTCAAAATCATTTAAAAAATAATCAGGCATTTGAGTTTTTTTTTTAAGTCGTTTTCTCCCATATTACTGGATTATGGGAGAATACTGGATTATTATTAATGATTATATATAAACCCTTTTATCAATGGTCCATTTTTAAAAGCTGTACTTTATTATTATTATTATTATTATTATTATTATTATTATTATTCAATTTAAATATAAAAAGCTACTTATTAGTTTTTTATTTCGGTTTCAGTTAACGTTTCCTAGTTTAACTTATTTATTTTTTAAAATAACTTTACAAACGTTTATAACGTTAAGTCATATTAAGGCTTTTTAACAATTAAAGTTATTTATTATATAACAGAGTATTATACAGCGGTTTATTATACACATGATTTTATAGAAGTTAATTTTATATCATTAAATACAACACACTCAAAGACAATAATGTGATATTTTTTATTAACTGCCTACCTGTAAGTAGTTTGGAAAGGAAATAAAAATTCAGTAAACTTTCTGGGCAGGAAACTTTTAGAAATTAATTCAGCACGTTAACAATAATATCACTAATCTTGATTTGGAGTAGTAGTAGAACGATATATAATATCGCTATTGACCTTGTAAAAAAAAAGTTTCTTTCCAAATTATTAACTTTTGCGTGATGTTAAATCGTATGAATCAAATATGTAGATTCTAGAAAGTTTTTGAAAAGATAACTGTTAAATGTATAAATTATAACATAAATTGTCTACTCTATTGTCTATCTTACAACTTTAAATGGCGTGAAATAACAAATGTTAAGAGCATCTGTAATAAGAACTAGATAACGAAGCGAACTTTGAAAATAAGAGGATAATCTTAATAACGACAACAAATTTTTTTGTGATGCTTTAACTTTTATAACAATACGATTTTTGCCCCTTTTAACATATTTATTTTTATTTAAAATTTTATAATTAAAATATTTATATTAAATTAATGTTTTTGTTACAGTTTTAAACAGAATGCATAAGCTTTTTGAAATCTATATCGCCTGATTAAAATCAAATGACAGCTAAAATTAGAGTACATTTATACAAATGATTCAAATTTAAGATAGTTGAACAGTACATTCTTTAACCCAAAAATTTTATATCAAGCTTTTTTAACCCGTTAATGCCCGAATTAGGTTTGCAAAATATTATTAGCTGATTATTTCACTTCTACAATAATATAAACAACTGACAGTAAAATATATTAACTTAAACAATTCTTCTGATAGTTTTAAATTTAAAGCCTGTCCTCATTTATAGATGTTTAGCGTTCTAACGAGAAAACTTCGAGATAGAAAAACTTTGAGAAATAACAGATTAATTTCCTATTATATGTTTACAAAGATCTCGAAAGTAAAGTATTATAATATATATTATTATTCAACTTGATTTAAGTTAGTGTACCTGTGCAAAAAGCAAATATATGTGCTACGAATGAAAAAATCATAAAATGACTATCAAATTATGAAATAATAACTAATAGTAGGCACATAAAACTTTCAGGGATCATTTAGAGTGACTCTATAAACTGTCACTAAAAAGCAGAAATCATTCCAAGAAACTACAAAAAATATACGTGCCATTTTCATAGCTGTCCTCAAATGAGGACACTGGGCGCTAACGGGTTTAGTCAAATATACCAGAGAAAATTAATATAAGAATACTGAAAAATTACTATAATTTATACAGAATTTTAATGTTTTTCAAAATAATATTATTTTTATTAATCTTGTTGTACTTACCTTAGCGAACATTTTGTATGATTTTCCGGCTGTGGAAATATGATTATGCTGTCTATCTCTTATATACTATTCTTGTAGCAGGAAAAATTTGTTATATTGCCATATCGTTTCACCTTCGCGATTACAAACGCTTACGTATTTTAAAGAAAAAATATACATTTATTTAAAAAATTAAACTTATCACGTAGAAAAAAAAAAAAAAAAAAAAAAAAAAATCTGTTTCCTCTTTTATATTTTAATTATAAACAAAACTATTTTAGAATGTTAGAACTGATTAATTAGAGGTCATTGCATTAAATTCGTTTCACAGAATATCGATCAAGGTTCGACATAAAACAACCGAGGTGTGGTTGAACGGAAGTATATTGATAAGTGAATTAAGTTGTAATTAACCATAACCACTAATAGTATGTTTCGTAGTAAAATATGCACAGAATGTCTCTTTTTATTTAAGAGAATAAAGCACGCTGAAATTATTTATTTTTGTTTTACATTCACTTACTCCTCAAATCAAGAACAGCCATGAATTTTTTTTTTTTTTTTTTTTTTATACATATAGCGTGTTTTAAAATATAAAAAATAATTCTTGAGATGAAAAGTCTTCTTTTATGGAAATACTACTGCAAAATAATACCCAGTTTCAAAATGCACCATGCTAATTCTTATTTTAAAGCTTCATATTTTTCTACTGTGCCTTTTGTATAGGACTTAACACATCGGTGCATTGGATTTTTTATATCTCAACTAAGGCATCAGTTACAAACAAAACAGTTTAAAACTTAAAAATTTCTTGAATTTGTGTTGTTCGACTGAATTTAAGAGTTCGTAATAAAGAAATTAATTTCTTCATTTGAAAATCAATGTCCAATTTTGTGACAAATACACTAATTAATATTCATGCAAATTTTTAACAGGATTATACGGAAACAAACTGAAAAGACCATTAAAAATAACTAATTATTACGAAATTTTGAGCCCAAGAAAAATAAATTTAAAGTTTAAAATTTTGTAAGAGCTTTTAAATAATGTTTCAAGAACCTGTAGAAGTATATTATTTTTTAAAAACTGCATAGCTATAGTACATTTTATGACAACTATCTAGGTATTTTTAATTGTATCGATTTCGTTTATTTTCGTCATCCCTTGTTCCAATACCGTTAATGGGATGTTTCTTTTTAATTTGAACATTTGAAAAAAAAAAAAAAAAAAAAAAAAAAAAAAGGCACTCATACGACTTTTTTTTATCCTGAATTTCAATACTATACAAACAGATTGGAGATCAAGGGGAAAGATAACGGGTATTGTTATATAAACCTACGTTAAAAACAATTCAAATTAAGCTTCAGAAGAACAGCTTTATATAACAATAAATTCTGTGTGAAAGGCGCAACCGACCTCCTCATTCTCCCCGTATGAATATTGTACCTACAGTTATATAGAATTCAATGCTATTATTAAATTTAAATCTTCATTTCAAATTATTCAAACAACTTTCACACACACATTCCTCGAAACGTATCAGTCTTGATCAAACTTTTCAAGTAACAATGTTATATTAAATTCAGAATACAGCATTTGTATTGCCTGAAATTATTTGATTTTAAATTACTCTGTAAAGAGGTATAGGCAAAGTACAAATGTTAAAAACTTGCCTTCAGTATTCAGAAAACCTCAAAACGTGTAAATATGCAAAAATCAGGCGTTGAATATTTAGCTTGAAAAATACTTTATTTGCTGTATGGGTATGAGGAGTTAATTTTAATTTCTGAGCAGTTTTCATGAACTTTGTAAACCATTATAGTAAAGTACTTCCATTAATAACATTCAATAAAAAAGAACTTCTTTTCGCCTAATTGCTGCCAACACTGTATATTTTCTAAAAATTATGAGTACGCACCCCATTGTACACTTAAATATAATCCTATATTAGCAACACACATCGCAACCTGAAATGCACTTCCATCCATTTCCAAGATTGTCCCAATATATTCTAGTTTTTTTATTTAGCCCTGTACACGAACAGTGAATGATGAACAGTGAATGACACGAACAGTGAACAATGAATGAACACAAAAACTCAATTTCGAAAATTTGATTCAAAAACAATACTTTCTCTACCACATATATGGGTAAGTGAAAGTAAAAAATAGCAGTTGAATAAAAAATATCTATTTATTAGCTTTGAAACTGTTTATAATAGACGACTCTTATCAAAAAGTATTCGAAGAGCTTCATCTTAAGTACATATGCTTAAGATACTGACTACAAACTTTTATCAAACATTTTATTACGATTTAACATCTGATAACAGTGAAAAATTTATTTTATTTTATCATTAAATATTAAGTTTACTCTTTATAAGATAAGAAAAATCTTACATAAATATAAGAATTTTCATTTCGTCGAATTTCTGAATGTAATATAAAATAATATCCATAAATTTTGTTTTCACGATAGAATTTCTTCTATTAAAACATTTAAAATATTTTAAAAATCTTTAAAGACAACTTTTTATCAGAAATAGCATTTGATTTGCATAAAATTTAAGAAGGTACAGAATCCGTCTTAGACGTTCCACGGTCTGATAGATCATCCACACAGTCTGCAGAGATCAACTAGTCGATCAGTCAGAGAACTGATGCTGAGTAGTCGTCGTTTGACTAGAAGAGGCGCTATTGAAAATTTCACTATATCTTTTGAATCTGGCAAGCTACTTTTAATGAAAATTGAGGTTTGCAAAACATCGCTTCTCCTTTTTTTTTACTTTCTTCTATATGTAATATAGAGAAAGTATTTGATTCGCGAAAATTTTCGACCTCCGTTTTTTGATGGATTTACATGTTTTGGGATGTCCAGAATACGAATTAATAGTTTTTAGAAAATGTCTGTCTGTCTGTCCAATGAATGAAATTGAACCAAACTTGGTATTTAGTTGCACCCTGACATGAACTGGTGCTGATTAGATTTGGAGATCAATAGCTCAAAAGGTGGCGCTGTGATCGCATTTTATGCAAATTTTTAACATGGCAGCATAGGACAAAATTTCGTATAAATGGGCATAATGAGAGTTATTTTAAACTTGTGATTGTAAAATTTATATGAATTACTGATAATAGTAGTAGGTAACTAGGAAAAAAAATTTGTGCATGTGTGGGCATCGGTTCCCCCCCCCCCCTGGGGGGGGAAGTACCCCCGGGGAAGTAAATTTTCAAGATGGGTATCTTTCGAAAGGTCTCGTTGATAATAGCAATAGTTAACTGGGAAAAAAAATTGTGCATGTGGAGGCATCGGTTCCCCCCCCCCGGGTGCAAAGATTCAAGATGGGTGTCTTTCGAAAGGTCTCGTCAATACCTTTAAAACGAATGGTTGAACCATAAATCTGTGATAATTTAAAACAAAGTTATCGATTTTTTTTACTTTTAACATAAAAAAAAAAAAAAAAAAAAAAAAAAAAAACAGAAAAAAAATCGTATATATATATATATATGTATATATTTTTTTTTTTTTTTTTTTTTAACGAAATTTAACCAAACTTGGTATTTAGTTGGTCCCCGACATAAACTGGTGCTGATTACATTTAGGGATCAAAATCTCAACAGGTGACGCTGTAATCGCATTTTATGCAAATTTTTAACATGGCAGCATAGGACAAAATTTCGTATAAATGTGCATAATAAGAGTTATTTTAAACTTGTGATTGTAAAATTAATATGAATTATTGATAATAGTATTATTTAACTAGGAAAAAAATTTTGTGCATGGGGGTCATCGCTTCCCCCCCTGGGGGCAAGTACACCCCCCCCCCCCCGGGAGGGGTAAATTTTCACAATGGGTATCTTTCATAAGATCTCGTTGATAATAGTAGTAGTTAACTAGGAAAAAAATTTTGTGCATGTGGGGGCATCGGTTCCCCCTTCCCCACTGGGGGGTTGTACCCACCCGGGTGTCTTCTTCTTCAAGATGGGTGTCTTTCGAAAGGTCTCGTCAATACCTTTAAAACGAATGGTTGAAGCATAATTCTGTGATAATTTAAAACAAAGTTATCGATTTTTTTTACTTTTAACGAGAAATCGTATTTTTTTTTCACGAAATTTAACCAAACTTGTTATTTAGTTGGCCCCTGACATAAACTGGTGCAATTTCATTTGGGGATCAATCGCTCAACAGGTGGCTCTGTGATCTCATGTTTTCTAAATTTTTAACATGGCAGTATAGGACAAAATTTCGTATAAATGTACATAATGAGAGTTATTTTTAACTTGTGATTGTAAAATTAATATGATTTATTGATAATAGTAATAGTTAACTAGGAAAAAATTTCTGTGCATGTGGGGCCGTCGCTACCCCCCCCTGAGGGGGAAGTACCTCCCGGTGGGGGGGGGGGGGGTTAAATTTTCAAGATGGATATATTTCGAAAGGTCTCGTCAATACATTTAAAATGAATGGTTGAACTATAAATCTGTGATAATTTAAAACAAAGTTATCGATTGTATTGCTTTTAACAAAAAAAAAAAAAAAAAAAAAAAAAAAAACTTAGAAAAAAAATCGTACTTTTTTTTTAAATATTGTTACTGATTGGTATAGGAAAATATAGAAGAAAGTCTAGTGGTGGCCACAACATACTCGTTTTTTTCCCCTCAAATCCTTCTAATTTGTTTCAAATACAACAACGTGTCCAAATTACCCAAGAGATGCTTTCTGAAAGCGATCCTTATTTAAATTGCATTATTACCTGTGATGAAATTTGTATTTAGGCTTTTGATACAGAAGCAGTTATACAGACAGATTAATTTTGCTTCAAAATAAAGTAAGATAAAAAAAAAAAACGTCGAAATCGTTTTATTTATTTATTTCGTTAGTTATTTTTAAACTAATGTAAACTTTTTTATTATTGTTGTGATTTTCTGAATATCCAGTTCCTGCTAACTGGCCAAACAGTTATTAAACATTTCTCTATTTTTCCTATTTGCGTTAAATAATTCGTCGAAAACGATTTAAATTGCCATAAGGTGTATATTGGGGTCAATACCAATTGACTGCACTAGGATCCTAGGCCTGGGGAGAGAGCCCTCCATGTGGAGGGGTCTTTCATGTTCTATTTCATATTTATGCGTTGGAGAAAACCACGAAAAACTCTGAACGGCTAGGTCGACAAGCACGCCATGGGATCGAAACCAACACCTCACGTCTACCAGCTTTGAAAGCAGAACCTCTCGGCTACTGAGTACAGCTGAATTGCCGTAGAAAAACTGAGTTTAAAAGTTCCACCCAGATAAATTTCCCTTTTACAGTGCCATTATTATTCAGGAAGTTTTGACAAAGTATTCAACAAATATAGCTCCACAAACTGCATTTATCTGATATGACACCATCTGTTACTTTTATTTTCAATCTTGAAATCTTTTTTATAAACACCTTAATTATATTCCACAAAAGAAAATACGTATATAGTTAGATACAAATACATTTCGATTTCATGTAGATAAAAAAAAAGGAAAAAAGAAAAAAAGAGAGAAAGAAAAGAAAAAAAGAAAACTTACTTAAAATCCGGAAGGAGTTTCACAAAAAATTACTTAACCCCTTAACGCGCGGTGTCCTCGCCACGAGGACGCAAAATTTAAGATCCAGCTGCAAAAATTCATCCCGGAAATATTTTAGCAAAAATTCACGTTTATAGCATATCAGAAAAGGCCGGTTTTTTAAACCTTAAAATTTAAAATTTCTTTTAGTTTAATTTAGTTCATGAATTCCGGTGCCAGTATAATTTAAATGTTTTAAATAGTCTTGCGCCGCAAAGGGTTAAGGCATGTTTTGACATCTGAACAAAAAAAAAAAAAAAAAAAAAAAAAAAAAAAGCCTTAACTGAAGTGCATGATAGTTGATGCAATTTATTCTTACGGAGATGTAATAGATTTTGATCAATAAATTGTTATCCTCTCTTTTATGCCAGCCGGTATTTCTGATCATAATAATAGTTTTGTTTAAAAATTGTTTAGAAGGTTTATACAGTATTATGAAATACCTTCATCGCTGTAACAAAATATTTTTAAAAGGCATGAATAAATGAAAATCATCTCTTATATATATATATAAATTCTGATTTTACCATATATTTAAAACTTGAAAAGAAACGCATAATAAATATAATAAAACCTATCTTTACTTCGTGGCTGTTCTGAGATCTTTCAGCGCCGGGCACCCGGGCCTCTTCGGAGAACGTTATCACTGTGCTGGAGATTTGGACTTCTGGATGCTTCTTTGTTGACTTTCCAACAGGTGGCTCCATGCCCTATTTGGGGCTACTGCGCCGCTTTCGTTGCATGTGTCTTCATTGGTTGATATTTCGATTGATTCTCGGTACATGGCGTATTGATAATTGTTGTAGTCGGATATTTTAGTGGTTTTATCGAATTCTATTTTAATGTCATTATCTTTATATGTTTTGGCTAGGGCTGTATTGAATTTTCCAGTTTTGATGTCGTTTTTATGTTCTTTAACTCTGGTTTTTATTTTTCTTTTTGTGACGCCGATGTAGGAACCGGGTTTATTGTTTATGTCTGTATACGGAATTTTATATATACCTGCGGTTTCAAGTGGGGGGGTTGGGTCTTTGTCGCTACGAATTAGTTGGAAAATGTTCTTGTTTGGTTTTATGGGGATATTTATATTGTATTTACTGGCGGTATTTCTGATTTTATTGGCGGCTCCGCGATCGAAAGGGATGGATGAGGTGAATTTAATTGGTTGTTTTTGGTAATTTGGAATATGGTCGAGTTTTTTGAGTTTGTCTTTAATTAATTTATTTATGATTTTGTTCGGGTATCCTGCTTTTTTGGTTAGGTATTTAATAAAATCAAGTTCTTCTTCTAGATCTTTGGGTTCGTTGCAAATCAGGATGGCGCGATTAATGTAAGATTGAATGGCGTTGGTTTTATATCTAAAGGGGGTTTTGCTTTTAAAATGGATGATTTCATTACTATTAGTTGGTTTTCTGTATACAGTGGTTTTAAACTTTTTGTCATTTTCGTTCCGGGTTATTGTGACGTCAAGGAAATTAAGTTTGGATTCTCTCTCTTCTTCACAGGTGAATTGGATATTTACGTCGTGGTTATTGATATCTTTAAGGATTTTATTGAGATCAGTTTTCTTTTTAACTATAGCAAAGACGTCGTCGACGTAGCGGTACCAGTATAAAATGTCGTTTTTTAAATTTTCTATTATTTGGTTTTCTAGTTTTCTTAATTTAAACTCCGCTATGAAGCCCGATATGGGTGACCCCATGGGCACACCTTTAATTTGTTGATAGATTTTATTGTTGAAAGTGAAATAGTTTTCTCTAAGTAAAAAGTTGGTGGTGGAGTTTAATGTTCGGGTTATTTCGGGGTCTGTGTAATTATTGTCTATGGTTTCTTTAACTATTTCACAGGCTTCTTTAATGTCTATTGAAGGATAAAGGTTTATGACGTCAAAACTAACAAGGTGATAATTATCGTTATTTTCTATTTCTCTTAATTTACTAACGAAATCTTCGGTTGATTCTAGGCTATGAGGTGAGGGAGGAATGATTTTCTGATAAATATTTGCCATGTATTTCTCGAGGGAATAGGTTGGTGCTTCGTTTTTATTTACTATGGGTCTGAGTTTAGGGGGGGTTTTGTGGTCTTTGTATCTGCCGAATATTCGTGGGGTATTAGGTGCGTGGTTTATTATTTTCGGGGGGATGTTATCAGGCCATTTACCATCTTTGATGATTTTGCGTGTTTTATCGATTAATTTGTTATTTGGGTCTTTTTCAATGATATTGACTCCTATTTCATTTATTGTTTCTTCCATTTTAGATATATATTCGTTACGATTGAGAATGGCGATTTTTCTGGTTTTATCTGTTAGTGTGCAGGTGATTTCTTTATTCTTTTTTAATTTCTTCAATTCTGCTAAATCTGCTTTGTTGATATTTTTGTTTCTAATAGATTTTTCAATCTCGGTTACAGCAACGTTGCGGATTTTATTTTGGTTATTTTCTGGAATTTTGTTTAAAACGGACTCAATTTTGGCAATGCTGTGTTTTATATTGACGGGTTGATCTAAAATATATTTGTGTCCTAGGTTTAGTAGTTCATGTTGGTGGTTATTAAGTTTGGTATTAGATAAGTTAATATAAGGTATTTCGTTTTTTGAGATTGGTTCATAATTTCGTTTTTTAAGCCAGAATTTGATTCTCTTATTGTGTTTATTAACGATAGCGTTTTTCTCGATTTCGTAGTATTGGTTGATTTTTTCTTTGTAGGTATTCCATATTTTCGGATCTATTGATTTTTTAAGTTTTTCCGCGGTTTTGTTCCATTTTTCTTTAGTTTGGTAGAATTCTGCTTTTCTTTTTCTAATCAACTTGTTTAAGACTTTTTGTTCTAATTCACGAACTTCTTCTTTAAAATTATCTTTAAGAAATTTATTGCCGACGCGGATAAAAGTGGGAGTGAGTTTAAAGTATTTACAGTTTTCCAAAAAGCTGATTTTTTGTTCAGTTTTAGCGAGTTTCTTATTTATATTTTTTAAATCGTTAAAGTTTCCGTTATTCATAGTTGAAATACGCCATATTAAACAGTTTTATAAGTAAGTGTAGTTAAAACGAAATTGCGAAACTTCATTAATAAAAATAATGTTAAAAAACTACGTTATTTAACAAAACAAACTGTAAATTTTAAAGGTAAATAAGTCCAATTGTTAATTATGGAAACATGAGAAACGAATTACGAAACTACGAAACGTATGTTATGGAAATTAATGTAAAAATTTACTAATTAGGATATCGTTAAATATAAGCGCTTTAATAATCATTACCTATCAATTTAAATGAAGAGTTAAACGAAATTTTCAAACTACGAAACGTACGTTACGGAAAATTATGTAAAAAATTTTTACTAATTAAGATATCGTTATAGGTAAACGCGTTAATAACCATTACCTGTCAATTTAAATGAAAAGTCATAAAGAGGAATTAAAAGTACATGCTATAGTATTTGCGGACGCAGTTAGCTCCCAATGAATCCATATTCCACAGGTAAACACTTGTAAAGTCCAGGTTCGACATTAAAACTTTAAATAAATTGAAAGAAACGAAGTACACTAACGCATAATAAATATAATAAAACCTATCTTTACTTCGTGGCTGTTCTGAGATCTTTCAGCGCCGGGCACCCGGGCCTCTTCGGAGAACGTTATCACTGTGCTGGAGATTTGGACTTCTGGATGCTTCTTTGTTGACTTTCCAACAGGTGGCTCCATGCCCTATTTGGGGCTACTGCGCCGCTTTCGTTGCATGTGTCTTCATTGGTTGATATTTCGATTGATTCTCGGTACATGGCGTATTGATAATTGTTGTAGTCGGATATTTTAGTGGTTTTATCGAATTCTATTTTAATGTCATTATCTTTATATGTTTTGGCTAGGGCTGTATTGAATTTTCCAGTTTTGATGTCGTTTTTATGTTCTTTAACTCTGGTTTTTATTTTTCTTTTTGTGACGCCGATGTAGGAACCGGGTTTATTGTTTATGTCTGTATACGGAATTTTATATATACCTGCGGTTTCAAGTGGGGGGGTTGGGTCTTTGTCGCTACGAATTAGTTGGAAAATGTTCTTGTTTGGTTTTATGGGGATATTTATATTGTATTTACTGGCGGTATTTCTGATTTTATTGGCGGCTCCGCGATCGAAAGGGATGGATGAGGTGAATTTAATTGGTTGTTTTTGGTAATTTGGAATATGGTCGAGTTTTTTGAGTTTGTCTTTAATTAATTTATTTATGATTTTGTTCGGGTATCCTGCTTTTTTGGTTAGGTATTTAATAAAATCAAGTTCTTCTTCTAGATCTTTGGGTTCGTTGCAAATCAGGATGGCGCGATTAATGTAAGATTGAATGGCGTTGGTTTTATATCTAAAGGGGGTTTTGCTTTTAAAATGGATGATTTCATTACTATTAGTTGGTTTTCTGTATACAGTGGTTTTAAACTTTTTGTCATTTTCGTTCCGGGTTATTGTGACGTCAAGGAAATTAAGTTTGGATTCTCTCTCTTCTTCACAGGTGAATTGGATATTTACGTCGTGGTTATTGATATCTTTAAGGATTTTATTGAGATCAGTTTTCTTTTTAACTATAGCAAAGACGTCGTCGACGTAGCGGTACCAGTATAAAATGTCGTTTTTTAAATTTTCTATTATTTGGTTTTCTAGTTTTCTTAATTTAAACTCCGCTATGAAGCCCGATATGGGTGACCCCATGGGCACACCTTTAATTTGTTGATAGATTTTATTGTTGAAAGTGAAATAGTTTTCTCTAAGTAAAAAGTTGGTGGTGGAGTTTAATGTTCGGGTTATTTCGGGGTCTGTGTAATTATTGTCTATGGTTTCTTTAACTATTTCACAGGCTTCTTTAATGTCTATTGAAGGATAAAGGTTTATGACGTCAAAACTAACAAGGTGATAATTATCGTTATTTTCTATTTCTCTTAATTTACTAACGAAATCTTCGGTTGATTCTAGGCTATGAGGTGAGGGAGGAATGATTTTCTGATAAATATTTGCCATGTATTTCTCGAGGGAATAGGTTGGTGCTTCGTTTTTATTTACTATGGGTCTGAGTTTAGGGGGGGTTTTGTGGTCTTTGTATCTGCCGAATATTCGTGGGGTATTAGGTGCGTGGTTTATTATTTTCGGGGGGATGTTATCAGGCCATTTACCATCTTTGATGATTTTGCGTGTTTTATCGATTAATTTGTTATTTGGGTCTTTTTCAATGATATTGACTCCTATTTCATTTATTGTTTCTTCCATTTTAGATATATATTCGTTACGATTGAGAATGGCGATTTTTCTGGTTTTATCTGTTAGTGTGCAGGTGATTTCTTTATTCTTTTTTAATTTCTTCAATTCTGCTAAATCTGCTTTGTTGATATTTTTGTTTCTAATAGATTTTTCAATCTCGGTTACAGCAACGTTGCGGATTTTATTTTGGTTATTTTCTGGAATTTTGTTTAAAACGGACTCAATTTTGGCAATGCTGTGTTTTATATTGACGGGTTGATCTAAAATATATTTGTGTCCTAGGTTTAGTAGTTCATGTTGGTGGTTATTAAGTTTGGTATTAGATAAGTTAATATAAGGTATTTCGTTTTTTGAGATTGGTTCATAATTTCGTTTTTTAAGCCAGAATTTGATTCTCTTATTGTGTTTATTAACGATAGCGTTTTTCTCGATTTCGTAGTATTGGTTGATTTTTTCTTTGTAGGTATTCCATATACAGACATATTCCGTATACAGACATAAACAATAAACCCGGTTCCTACATCGGCGTCACAAAAAGAAAAATAAAAACCAGAGTTAAAGAACATAAAAACGACATCAAAACTGGAAAATTCAATACAGCCCTAGCCAAAACATATAAAGATAA
This sequence comes from Salticus scenicus, assembly GCA_963930645.1. NCBI lineage: Eukaryota > Metazoa > Arthropoda > Arachnida > Araneae > Salticidae > Salticus > Salticus scenicus. Next base: position 127,459,178 of record OZ005648.1, on the reverse strand, counting down.
TGACATTAAAATAGAATTCGATAAAACCACTAAAATATCCGACTACAACAATTATCAATACGCCATGTACCGAGAATCAATCGAAATATCAACCAATGAAGACACATGCAACGAAAGCGGCGCAGTAGCCCCAAATAGGGCATGGAGCCACCTGTTGGAAAGTCAACAAAGAAGCATCCAGAAGTCCAAATCTCCAGCACAGTGATAACGTTCTCCGAAGAGGCCCGGGTGCCCGGCGCTGAAAGATCTCAGAACAGCCACGAAGTAAAGATAGGTTTTATTATATTTATTATGCGTTAGTGTACTTCGTTTCTTTCAATTTATTTAAAGTTTTAATGTCGAACCTGGACTTTACAAGTGTTTACCTGTGGAATATAGATTCATTGGGAGCTAACTGCGTCCGCAAATACTATAGCATGTACTTTTAATTCCTCTTTATGACTTTTCATTTAAATTGACAGGTAATGGTTATTAACGCGTTTACCTATAACGATATCTTAATTAGTAAAAATTTTTTACATAATTTTCCGTAACGTACGTTTCGTAGTTTGAAAATTTCGTTTAACTCTTCATTTAAATTGATAGGTAATGATTATTAAAGCGCTTATATTTAACGATATCCTAATTAGTAAATTTTTACATTAATTTCCATAACATACGTTTCGTAGTTTCGTAATTCGTTTCTCATGTTTCCATAATTAACAATTGGACTTATTTACCTTTAAAATTTACAGTTTGTTTTGTTAAATAACGTAGTTTTTTAACATTATTTTTATTAATGAAGTTTCGCAATTTCGTTTTAACTACACTTACTTATAAAACTGTTTAATATGGCGTATTTCAACTATGAATAACGGAAACTTTAACGATTTAAAAAATATAAATAAGAAACTCGCTAAAACTGAACAAAAAATCAGCTTTTTGGAAAACTGTAAATACTTTAAACTCACTCCCACTTTTATCCGCGTCGGCAATAAATTTCTTAAAGATAATTTTAAAGAAGAAGTTCGTGAATTAGAACAAAAAGTCTTAAACAAGTTGATTAGAAAAAGAAAAGCAGAATTCTACCAAACTAAAGAAAAATGGAACAAAACCGCGGAAAAACTTAAAAAATCAATAGATCCGAAAATATGGAATACCTACAAAGAAAAAATCAACCAATACTACGAAATCGAGAAAAACGCTATCGTTAATAAACACAATAAGAGAATCAAATTCTGGCTTAAAAAACGAAATTATGAACCAATCTCAAAAAACGAAATACCTTATATTAACTTATCTAATACCAAACTTAATAACCACCAACATGAACTACTAAACCTAGGACACAAATATATTTTAGATCAACCCGTCAATATAAAACACAGCATTGCCAAAATTGAGTCCGTTTTAAACAAAATTCCAGAAAATAACCAAAATAAAATCCGCAACGTTGCTGTAACCGAGATTGAAAAATCTATTAGAAACAAAAATATCAACAAAGCAGATTTAGCAGAATTGAAGAAATTAAAAAAGAATAAAGAAATCACCTGCACACTAACAGATAAAACCAGAAAAATCGCCATTCTCAATCGTAACGAATATATATCTAAAATGGAAGAAACAATAAATGAAATAGGAGTCAATATCATTGAAAAAGACCCAAATAACAAATTAATCGATAAAACACGCAAAATCATCAAAGATGGTAAATGGCCTGATAACATCCCCCCGAAAATAATAAACCACGCACCTAATACCCCACGAATATTCGGCAGATACAAAGACCACAAAACCCCCCCTAAACTCAGACCCATAGTAAATAAAAACGAAGCACCAACCTATTCCCTCGAGAAATACATGGCAAATATTTATCAGAAAATCATTCCTCCCTCACCTCATAGCCTAGAATCAACCGAAGATTTCGTTAGTAAATTAAGAGAAATAGAAAATAACGATAATTATCACCTTGTTAGTTTTGACGTCATAAACCTTTATCCTTCAATAGACATTAAAGAAGCCTGTGAAATAGTTAAAGAAACCATAGACAATAATTACACAGACCCCGAAATAACCCGAACATTAAACTCCACCACCAACTTTTTACTTAGAGAAAACTATTTCACTTTCAACAATAAAATCTATCAACAAATTAAAGGTGTGCCCATGGGGTCACCCATATCGGGCTTCATAGCGGAGTTTAAATTAAGAAAACTAGAAAACCAAATAATAGAAAATTTAAAAAACGACATTTTATACTGGTACCGCTACGTCGACGACGTCTTTGCTATAGTTAAAAAGAAAACTGATCTCAATAAAATCCTTAAAGATATCAATAACCACGACGTAAATATCCAATTCACCTGTGAAGAAGAGAGAGAATCCAAACTTAATTTCCTTGACGTCACAATAACCCGGAACGAAAATGACAAAAAGTTTAAAACCACTGTATACAGAAAACCAACTAATAGTAATGAAATCATCCATTTTAAAAGCAAAACCCCCTTTAGATATAAAACCAACGCCATTCAATCTTACATTAATCGCGCCATCCTGATTTGCAACGAACCCAAAGATCTAGAAGAAGAACTTGATTTTATTAAATACCTAACCAAAAAAGCAGGATACCCGAACAAAATCATAAATAAATTAATTAAAGACAAACTCAAAAAACTCGACCATATTCCAAATTACCAAAAACAACCAATTAAATTCACCTCATCCATCCCTTTCGATCGCGGAGCCGCCAATAAAATCAGAAATACCGCCAGTAAATACAATATAAATATCCCCATAAAACCAAACAAGAACATTTTCCAACTAATTCGTAGCGACAAAGACCCAACCCCCCCACTTGAAACCGCAGGTATATATAAAATTCCGTATACAGACATAAACAATAAACCCGGTTCCTACATCGGCGTCACAAAAAGAAAAATAAAAACCAGAGTTAAAGAACATAAAAACGACATCAAAACTGGAAAATTCAATACAGCCCTAGCCAAAACATATAAAGATAATGACATTAAAATAGAATTCGATAAAACCACTAAAATATCCGACTACAACAATTATCAATACGCCATGTACCGAGAATCAATCGAAATATCAACCAATGAAGACACATGCAACGAAAGCGGCGCAGTAGCCCCAAATAGGGCATGGAGCCACCTGTTGGAAAGTCAACAAAGAAGCATCCAGAAGTCCAAATCTCCAGCACAGTGATAACGTTCTCCGAAGAGGCCCGGGTGCCCGGCGCTGAAAGATCTCAGAACAGCCACGAAGTAAAGATAGGTTTTATTATATTTATTATGCGTTAGTGTACTTCGTTTCTTTCAATTTATTTAAAGTTGAAAAGAAACATTTCGCGGTTTTCGTAAACTTTCAAACTTTCAAACGTTAAACTTTCAAAATTTACTTACTCGTTACATGAATTAATTTTATTTTTAATTTACCTCCGTGATAGCACTTTAAAATGCATTTTTTTTTCTATTGAATTTATTAACACTTTAAAAAATTATCTTCTTAGATTTACTTTTAAATGAAAAAAAAAAAAAAAGATTACTTTTGTGTAACTCTACACATTGTCTTGATAAAGCAGAGCTTTTTTTTACTTTCTTCTATATTCAATAGAAGAAAGTAATGGATTCGTAAAAATTTTCGATTTCGGGTTTTTGATGGATTTACACGTTTTGAGAGCTGTAGAACACGATTTGACCATTTTTAGCAAATGTCTGTCTGTCTGTCTGTCTGTCTGTCTGTGTGTGTGTGTGTGAGACAAAATTTTCTGGCAACTGTATCTCAGGAACTACTGCACAGAATTTCATACAAATTGGTATGTAGTTGCACCTTGACATAAATTAGTGCCTATCAACTTTTGGTAAAAATTGTTTTACAGGTTGCGATGCCATCCCGCTTTTTCTAAATTTTTAACATAGTGATATAGGACAAAATTTTGTATAAATGTGCATAAAGAGAATTATTTTTTAGTAATCATTATGAAATTTACAAGAATTATTTATAATAGAGATAGTCAACTGGGAAAAATTTTTTGTATGTGTAGATGCCTCGCCACCCCCCCTGGGGTGGAAATCCCCCCTCGAGGGGAGTAAATTTTCAAGATGGGTATCTTTCGAAAGGTCTCGTCAATACCTTTAAAACGAATGGTTGAACTATAAATCTGTGATAATTTAAAACAAAGTTATCGATTTTTTTTTACTTTTAACGAAAAATCGTATTTTTTTTTTTCACGAAATTTAAACAAACTTGTTATTTAGTTAGCCTCTGACATAAACTGGTGCTGATTACATTTGGGGATCAATCGCTCAACAGGTGGCTCTGTGATCTCATGTTTTCTAAATTTTTAACATGGCAGTATAGGACAAAATTCCGTATAAATGTACATAATGAGAGTTATTTTTAACTTGTGATTGTAAAATTAATATGAGTTATTGATAGTAGTAATAGTTAACTAGGAAAAAATTTCTGTGTGTGTGGGGTCATCGCTACCCCCCTGGGGGGAAGTACATCCCGGTGGGGGGGGGGGTTAAATTTTCAAGATGGATATATTTCGAAAGGTCTCGTCAATACCTTTAAAATGAATGGTTGAACTATAAATATGTGATAATTTAAAACAATGTTATCGATTTTTTTACTTTTAACAAAAAAAAAAAAAAAAAAAAAAAAAAAAAAATTAGAAAAAAAAAAAAATCGTTTTTTTTTTTTTTTTAAATATATATTGTTACTGATTGAATATGTATTGCTTTTAACAAGAAAAAAAAAAACTTAGAAAAAAAATCGTACTTTTTTTTTTAATATTGTTACTGATTGGTATAGGAAAATATAGAAGAAAGTCTTGTGGTGGCCACAACATACTCGTTTTTTTCCCCTCAAATCCTTCTAATTTGTTTCAAATACAACAACGTGTCCAAATTAACCAAGAGATGCTTTCTGAAAGCTATCCTTATTTAAATTGCATTATTACCTGTGATGAAATTTGTATTTAGGCTTTTGACACAGAAGCAGTTATACAGACAGATTAATTTTGCTTCAAAATAAAGTAAGATTAAAAAAAAAAAAAAAAAAAAAAAAAAAAACACGTCGAAATCGTTTTATTTATTTATTTAGTTAGTTATTTTTAAACTAATGTAAACTTTTTTATTATTGTCGTGATTTTCTGAATATCCAGTTCCTGCTAACTGGCCAAACAGTTATTAAACATTTCTCTATTTTTCCTATTTGCGTTAAATAATTCGTCGAAAACGATTTAAATTGCCATAAGGTGTATATTGGGGTCAAGACCAATTGACTGCACTAGGATCCTAGGCCTGGGGAGAGAGCCCTCCATGTGGAGGGGTCTTTCATGTTCTATTTCATATTTATGCGTTGGAGAAAACCACGAAAAACTCTGAACGGCTAGGTCGACAAGCACGCCATGGGATCGAAACCAACACCTCACGTCTACCAGCTTTGAAAGCAGAACCTCTCGGCTACTGAGTACAGCTGAATTGCCGTAGAAAAACTGAGTTTAAAAGTTCCACCCAGATAAATTTCCCTTTTACAGTGCCATTATTATTCAGGAAGTTTTGACAAAGTATTCAACAAATATAGCTCCACAAACTGCATTTATCTGATATGACACCATCTGTTACTTTTATTTTCAATCTTGAAATCTTTTTTATAAACACCTTAATTATATTCCACAAAAGAAAATACGTATATAGTTAGATACAAATACATTTCGATTTCATGTAGATAAAAAAAAAGGAAAAAAGAAAAAAAGAGAGAAAGAAAAGAAAAAAAGAAAACTTACTTAAAATCCGGAAGGAGTTTCACAAAAAATTACTTAACCCCTTAACGCGCGGTGTCCTCGCCACGAGGACGCAAAATTTAAGATCCAGCTGCAAAAATTCATCCCGGAAATATTTTAGCAAAAATTCACGTTTATAGCATATCAGAAAAGGCCGGTTTTTTAAACCTTAAAATTTAAAATTTCTTTTAGTTTAATTTAGTTCATGAATTCCGGTGCCAGTATAATTTAAATGTTTTAAATAGTCTTGCGCCGCAAAGGGTTAAGGCATGTTTTGACATCTGAACAAAAAAAAAAAAAAAAGCCTTAACTGAAGTGCATGATAGTTGATGCAATTTATTCTTACGGAGATGTAATAGATTTTGATCAATAAATTGTTATCCTCTCTTTTATGCCAGCCGGTATTTCTGATCATAATAATAGTTTTGTTTAAAAATTGTTTAGAAGGTTTATACAGTATTATGAAATACCTTCATCGCTGTAACAAAATATTTTTAAAAGGCATGAATAAATGAAAATCATCTCTTATATATATATATAAATTCTGATTTTACCATATATTTAAAACTTGAAAAGAAACATTTCGCGGTTTTCGTAAACTTTCAAACTTTCAAACGTTAAACTTTCAAAATTTACTTACTCGTTACATGAATTAATTTTATTTTTAATTTACCTCCGTGATAGCACTTTAAAATGCATTTTTTTTTCTATTGAATTTATTAACACTTTAAAAAATTATCTTCTTAGATTTACTTTTAAATGAAAAAAAAAAAAAAAAGATTACTTTTGTGTAACTCTACACATTGTCTTGATAAAGCAGAGCTTTTTTTTACTTTCTTCTATATTCAATAGAAGAAAGTAATGGATTCGTAAAAATTTTCGATTTCGGGTTTTTGATGGATTTACACGTTTTGAGAGCTGTAGAACACGATTTGACCATTTTTAGCAAATGTCTGTCTGTCTGTCTGTCTGTGTGTGTGTGTGTGAGACAAAATTTTCTGGCAACTGTATCTCAGGAACTACTGCACAGAATTTCATACAAATTGGTATGTAGTTGCACCTTGACATAAATTAGTGCCTATCAACTTTTGGTAAAAATTGTTTTACAGGTTGCGTTGCCATCCCGCTTTTTCTAAATTTTTAACATAGTGATATAGGACAAAATTTTGTATAAATGTGCATAAAGAGAATTATTTTTTAGTAATCATTATGAAATTTACAAGAATTATTTATAATAGAGATAGTCAACTGGGAAAAATTTTTTGTATGTGTAGATGCCTCGCCACCCCCCCTGGGGTGGAAATCCCCCCTCGAGGGGAGTAAATTTTCAAGATGGGTATCTTTCGAAAGGTCTCGTCAATACCTTTAAAACGAATGGTTGAACTATAAATCTGTGATAATTTAAAACAAAGTTATCGATTTTTTTTTAGTTTTAACGAAAAATCGTATTTTTTTTTTCACGAAATTTAAACAAACTTTTTATTTAGTTAGCCTCTGACATAAACTGGTGCTGATTACATTTGGGGATCAATCGCTCAACAGGTGGCTCTGTGATCTCATGTTTTCTAAATTTTTAACATGGCAGTATAGGACAAAATTCCGTATAAATGTACATAATGAGAGTTATTTTTAACTTGTGATTGTAAAATTAATATGAGTTATTGATAGTAGTAATAGTTAACTAGGAAAAAATTTCTGTGTGTGTGGGGTCATCGCTACCCCCCTGGGGGGAAGTACATCCCGGTGGGGGGGGGGGGTTAAATTTTCAAGATGGATATATTTCGAAAGGTCTCGTCAATACCTTTAAAATGAATGGTTGAACTATAAATATGTGATAATTTAAAACAAAGTTATCGATTTTTTTACTTTTAACAAAAAAAAAAAAAAAAAAAAATTAGAAAAAAAAAATTAGAAAAAAAAAAATCGTTTTTTTTTTTTTTTTTTTAAATATATATTGTTACTGATTGAATATGTATTGCTTTTAACAAGAAAAAAAAAAACTTAGAAAAAAAATCGTACTTTTTTTTTTAATATTGTTACTGATTGGTATAGGAAAATATAGAAGAAAGTCTTGTGGTGGCCACAACATACTCGTTTTTTTCCCCTCAAATCCTTCTAATTTGTTTCAAATACAACAACGTGTCCAAATTAACCAAGAGATGCTTTCTGAAAGCTATCCTTATTTAAATTGCATTATTACCTGTGATGAAATTTGTATTTAGGCTTTTGATACAGAAGCAGTTATACAGACAGATTAATTTTGCTTCAAAATAAAGTAAGATTTAAAAAAAAAAAAAAAAAAAAAACACGTCGAAATCGTTTTATTTATTTATTTAGTTAGTTATTTTTAAACTAATGTAAACTTTTTTATTATTGTCGTGATTTTCTGAATATCCAGTTCCTGCTAACTGGCCAAACAGTTATTAAACATTTCTCTATTTTTCCTATTTGCGTTAAATAATTCGTCGAAAACGATTTAAATTGCCATAAGGTGTATATTGGGGTCAAGACCAATTGACTGCACTAGGATCCTAGGCCTGGGGAGAGAGCCCTCCATGTGGAGGGGTCTTTCATGTTCTATTTCATATTTATGCGTTGGAGAAAACCACGAAAAACTCTGAACGGCTAGGTCGACAAGCACGCCATGGGATCGAAACCAACACCTCACGTCTACCAGCTTTGAAAGCAGAACCTCTCGGCTACTGAGTACAGCTGAATTGCCGTAGAAAAACTGAGTTTAAAAGTTCCACCCAGATAAATTTCCCTTTTACAGTGCCATTATTATTCAGGAAGTTTTGACAAAGTATTCAACAAATATAGCTCCACAAACTGCATTTATCTGATATGACACCATCTGTTACTTTTATTTTCAATCTTGAAATCTTTTTTATAAACACCTTAATTATATTCCACAAAAGAAAATACGTATATAGTTAGATACAAATACATTTCGATTTCATGTAGATAAAAAAAAAAAAAAAAAAAAAAAAAGAAAAAAAGAGAGAAAGAAAAGAAAAAGAGAAAACTTACTTAAAATCCGGAAGGAGTTTCACAAAAAATTACTTAAGGCATGTTTTGACATCTGAACAAAAAAAAAAAAAAAAAAAAAAAAAAAAAAGCCTTAACTGAAGTGCATGATAGTTGATGGAATTTATTCTGACGGAGATGTAATAGATTTTGATCAATAAATTGTTATCCTCTCTTTTATGCCAGCCGGTATTTCTGATCATAATAATAGTTTTGTTTAAAAACTGTTTAGAAGGTTTATACAGTATTATGAAATACCTTCATCGCTGTAACAAAATATTTTTAAAAGGCATGAATAAATGAAAATCATCTCTTATATATATATATAAATTCTGCCTTTACCATATATTTAAAACTTGAAAAGAAACATTTCGCGGTTTTCATAAACTTTCAAACTTTCAAACGTTAAACTTTCAAAATTTACTTACTCGTTACATGAATTAATGTTATTTTTAATTTACCTCCGTGATAGCACTTTAAAATGCATTTTTTTTTTCTATTGAATTTATTAACACTTTAAAAAATTATCTTCTTAGATTTACTTTTAAATGAAAAAAAAAAAAAAAAAAAATAGATTACTTTTGTGTAACTCTACACATTGTCTTGATAAGGCAGAGCTTTTTTTTACTTTCTTCTATATTCAATAGAAGAAAGTATTGGATTCGTAAAAATTTTCGATTTCGGGTTTTTGATGGATTTACACGTTTTGAGAGCTGTAGAACACGATTTGACCATTTTTAGCAAATGTCTGTCTGTCTGTGTGTGTGTGTGACAAAATTTTCTGGCAACTGTATCTCAGGAACTACTGCACAGAATTTCATACAAATTGGTATGTAGTTGCACCTTGACATAAATTAGTGCCTATCAATTTTTGGTAAAAATTGTTTAACAGGTTGTTTTGCCATCCCGCTTTTTCTAAATTTTTAACATAGTGATATAGGACAAAATTTTGTATAAATGTGCATAAAGAGAATTATTTTTTAGTAATCATTATGAAATTTACAAGAATTGTTTATAATAGAGATAGTCAACTGGGAAAATTTTTTTGTATGTGTAGATGCCTCGCCACCCCCCCCCCCCCCTGGGGGGGAAGTCCCCCCTCGATGGGAGTAAATTTTCAAGATGGGTATCTTTCGAAAGGTCTCGTCAATACCTTTAAAACGAATGGTTGAACTATAAATCTCTGATAATTTTAAACAAAGTTATCGATTTTTTTTTTTTTTTTTTTTTTACGAAATTTAACTAAACTTGGTATTTAGTTGGCACCTGACATAAACTGGTGCTGATTAGATTTTGGGATCAATAGCTCAACAGGTGGCGCTGTGATCGTATTTTTTCTAAATTTTTAACATGGCATTATAGGACAAAATTTCGTATGAATGTACATAATGAGAGTTATTCTTAACCTGTGATTGTAAAATTAATATGAATTATTGATAATAGTAGTAGTTAATTAGGAAAAAAATTTTGTGCATGTGGGGGCATCGTTTCCTTCCCCTCGGGGGGAAGTACACCCCCCGGGGGGTAAATTTTCAAGGGGGGGGGGATTTTTAAGATGGGTATCTTTCGAAAGGTCTCGTCAATACCTTTAGAACTAATGGTTGAACTATAAATATGTGATAATTTAAAACAAAGTTATCGATTTTTTTAAATATTAACAAATAAATAAATAAATAAATAAATAAATAAATTGAGGTAGTGAATCAACGAATGCTTTGCCAGCTTCGCTGGTCACTATATTTAAAGGAGACTAATGTGCAAGTTGTACCTGACGGGACTAAAGTGAAAGTTGTACCTCAAGGGACTAATGTGAAAGTTGTACCTCACGAGACTAATGTGCAAGTTGCACCGAACGAACAAACTATTTCTTTCAACGAAAATGCCTACTAACCCTGGACGATAGGTCTAATATATCGTATCATATTATATATCGTATTTATCGTAATATAACTCAATACTTATTTCGCTTCCTTCTTCGACTCGTTTTAATACGCATTTTTTATATGCATGAGCAGCCCCCGAAAAACAAAAACATTAAATCATTAAATTCATTTTTTTACTTATTTTTATTTCATATTATTTCACGCGCACTTTTTATCTCCTAATTCAAAATTATTAAAAAAAACTTTTTCGATATCGCTTGTAACGATACTGATTATTATTAATTTTCTTTTCTTTTTCTTTCAATAATAATAATAATAATAAAAAGATTTTGATGAAATTCTGGGAAAAGCAGAATTTAGATTAGACGGAGGACTATTAGTTTTTTTTTTCTTCCCAATTTTAACATCGCTTTCAAATTATTCAATTATATTTTCGATAAATTTTAGATTTCGATAAATGTCCAACTATCGAAAAATGATTTCGACAAATGTCCAACTATCGAAAACGACAACGCAAAAATCCCAGATTGAGACTAATAGGCCCTCAGTCCTTAAAAAAAAAAAAAAAAAAAAAAATCATTTTTTTTTTTTTTTTTTTGTTACTGAGTGAATTTGTATAGGAAAATATAGAAGAAAATCTTGTGGTGGCCGACACATACTAGTTTTTTAATATGGTAGAAGGAATCTTACAAAAATATATCATAACAGGCATCATTAAAAAGATTGTTTTTGTGTAGTCCTGTATTTTATTTGAAATTTGCATACGCACCATAAATTGTATTAAAAAATCCTCAAAACACTTAAAATTCACATTGAGCAATTTTCATTTATAACTTTTTATACCACATTATGAGGTTCATACTGTGTATGAATGACTTTGTGAAGTAATGTGTATGAATAATGCATATGAAAAATGTAATGACTAATGTGTATGAATAACTTTGCAAATCAATAAATTACACTAAGCATACTTTATTCTACAGAAAATATATTCTACAGTAACTTAATGGTGTAAATTAATTTCGTTTTTTATTTACAATATAAAAATATAAAAATACACGAAAAAAAATTAACTTCTCATAGACGTCAGAATTTTTTTGTGCGTCCCTGTAAGCATGTCGTTTGCTGCATTTATGTCATTTCCATTAGAGAAGATGCTGCTGTAAACTTGAATAACATATAACTTTCAACTCATTTAAAAAATATATTTATTTAAATTAGACCGCAGGCAGAAACGAGAGGCAGAGCCCAATCACTTTAAAATATTTTTCGAATGTGCCAGAAAATCAAACACAAGTGAAAATGCGCTTCTTCAATTTCCTATTATATTCCCCAATATCTCTGAAAATTTTGTGCTGCCCTGTGAACCATTTATTAATGCTAAACATTCCATATTCTGCACAAAACATGCTTTTGTGAATACGAATAATGATTTTTTGTGCAGTACAAATATATTAAAATATGCTTTACAGAAATATCTCTCATAGACATTAATGTTTTGGAGTAGTTTTATGCGTCCCTGTACACGTACGAGTAAAGCTACATTTATCATTTTTAATACGAAAGACACCATAGTTAACCAGAATGGCATACATTAGTTTCAAAGAATTCTAAGGATTCTTATGTGAATGTAGGGTGCGACAGACATAGAATGGACAGACTGACAAAGTGAAGTCATGAACATTTTAAATTTGTATTGGAAAGCGTTATAAGCAAAATTATATATAACAGAGATCAAAAGCACTTCTTGACTCATCTTTATATACACGCCTGCTCAAAAGTTTATCAAAGATAAGATTTGCAAACGATAAGTCCTTTTCAATTTAAAACCTTATCTCTGGATGAAATGTTTTCAAACAGTGGGTATTTAAAGAACTGTGTCTTACTCGTGATTTTCAGTGAATATTGGTTTAAAATAACATTTAGGGGCCGATAACAAATTGAGTAAAATCAATAATGTTTGTAATAATCCTGTATCGTTAAGTAAACGAAATGAACTGTAACTTTAGGATATGTTAATATAGACGCAGTTCAGTTTGTGGATAAATTTGTGTGACGATAGCATATTAAACAACGGAGATATAAGCATTTATTTTAAAACTACCCCCCTCCCCCCCTCAAAAAAAAAAAAAAAAAAAAAAAAAAATCAACAATTTTTTATTTTTAATATACAAGGTTTTTAACTAAAATTATTCCCACTTTCAGATAAGTTGGAAAAACAATTTTAAAGCAATATACCTCAATCAGAAAACAACAAATATCTTAAATATATCATGAAATATAAGCATTTTTATGAAAAACGTTTTCTATGCGCATGTGCGAAAGATAAAAATAAAATATTGCATAGGTTGAAAGCTAGATATATTGGGCAACTTTAGACAAAAGTTCCCCAATATACCTAGCTTTCAACCTATGCAATATATATATATATATATACATTTTTTTTTTTTTATCTTTCGCATATGCGCAGTGAAACTTTTTCATAAAAATGTTCATATTTCATCAGATATTTGAGATGTTTGTCATTTTTTTGCAGTATATTGTTTTAAAAGTGTTTTTCCAACCTATCTTAAAGAGGAAATAATTTTCGTTAAAAATTCTGTATATTATAAATGAAAAACATGCTGAATTTTTTTGGAGTTTTAAAATAAATGCTTATATCTGCGTAATTTAATATACTATCGTCACACAAATTCATTCCCAAATTAAACTGCGACTGTATTAACGTATCCTAAAGTTACAGTTCATTTCGTTTATTTAACGATACAGGGCGATCATAAACATTATTGATTTTGCTCAATTTGTTACCGGCCCCCTAAATGTTTTCTTAAACCAAACTTTACTGAAGAACATGAGGAAGACCCAGTTCTTTAAATACTGTATGTTTGAAGACAGTCCATCGAGAAATAAGTTTTTAATTTGGAAAAAAAAAAAAAAAAAAAACTAATCGTTTGCAAATTTTGCTAAACTTTTCAGCAGGAGTGTGCATTTCTAAAAAGAAATAAATTTTTAAAGCAAGCAGCGATATTTTCTTCCTTTTTATCATTGATACTTATAATTTTAGAATACACACACTGGTTACAGAACTACATTGTTTTGTTGATAATTTAAATTTCGATCATGGCACCATTTGGATACTATCACCTCACTAATTGTAATCTTACTTGTGGCTGATTGTTAGTCCAAGCTCTAGTTAGTGTGAAAAATTATTTAAACATTAGTTTACATTTCGCATGATAGGATTTATTTTATTTTATTTTTGTTTAAATACGAAGTTCGGCTTTTATAACTCATTATTTTCATTCTGACGAGAATTCTACATATTTACTAAAGGTAATATCAGTTTTATACTTGACTATTTCTAGATAATAATCAAATTGAGTTTTACTTCAGATATTTTTTATGATTTGTTTGATAACTATTCTACTGTTTTTATGTATGGTATAAAACCATACCAAACATAATGTATGAGGTACTATGCGAAATTGTGATAAATTAATATTGGTACGTAACAACCAAAGGGTGAAGTTTTTATGTAAAATTTGTATTATTTGCGTAATAATTATATTTCAGTCTATATATTTAGAAATCTCAGCAAACTTCATATGCGGCATACTTATTGCTATATGTTATGTAGTAGCTAGGGAGAAGATAGGATTATTCAAAATGGGTGAATGATTACTTTTGTGAAAATCACAGTGGTTTCGTAAATTAAATAAGTCGGAAATAAATCTATTTTCTAATACACACAGAATAATTCGATGACCATTTGAAATATTCAAATGATTTAAAAGAAAGTTTTTGAAAGTCACAATAGGCTAGTTTAATATGATTTATTCAGAGAATTAGAAATCGGTTGGCGTGCTTTTAACCTTCTTTTTTCTTAACATTATAACTTCTTCCACGGAAAATAAACAGAAGGATTACAAACGTGTTTTGTAGATAAATAATTAAACGTATTTTGTAATTTACATTTTTTTTTAACTTTATTTTACTCATACGTGGAAGACAAAATATTGTTTTCGGTTTAATTTTTTGAAATTGTGTGTTTTGCTGTGTTTACGCGTTTTGTGGGCCGCTGACACCGAAAATTAGGCTTTTAGCTGTTCGTCTGTGTGTCTGTGTGCGAGTTTGTTATTAGCATAATTCAAGAACAAACAGTAGCAGGAAATCGAAACTGGGTATTTTAAATCTGTATCATGTAAGGACGAGATTTGAAATATTTCTTTGAGATAAGACAAACTGTTTATGTACCAGATCATACAAAATTAACCGAATACATTATGTCTATGGGCGAAATAGAATTGCAGGTAGGTACTGCTGTTTTCATATATGGTTCGAAATGAATTTCAAGTTGTGTAATGCTTTCTTTCGTTTTTTCTTTTTTGACTGTATTAAAGTTAATTACCCGGTCTGATTATCAGTCTGCACGCATTCTTCTATCTAGAAAATAATTTTCAGATCTGTACGTGTCATAGCTTTTTCTGTACATCGCACACAGACAGACAAACACTTTCTTTCATTAGCATGGAAGTAGGCGTTACCCGGTTCGTCGGTCACTATATTTGAATTTTTTCTTTTTTTACTAGAATAATTGGAACGTTTACATAAATATATTTCAATTGGCGACTACTTTCAGTAAATTAAAACCATGGCCAAGTACCGTGATATACAACCGTTAATGAAATGTAAATGACATTTAATTATATCAGTTTCCTTATGTTGATTAGAAACCTTTTTTTTAACATCTTGCATCAAGTTAAAAAATTTCTAAACTAATGAAAAAAAGATTTTGACTGTCTGTTTGGGCGTGACGTACAGAAAAAACTATGGCACGTATAATTCTGAAAAAAAAAAAAAAAAAAGATAAAGGAACTTTTCGACATTCTTATTAAATTTTTATTTTAAATATTTTTTATGCATTTTTATTAATAATTTTATTGCATTTCATGATGATTTTTTGAATTTTTACCCTACATTTTTCTTTGAATTGTCATTTCAAGCTGATTCCAAAATATAAAATGTTTACATCTTTTCATTTCATTCATGATTTTTAATATAAAAAGAAACACTTTTTTATACGGGAACTAAAAATAATTAAAAATTAAAAATGTACCATCAAAAAAATTCTGATTAAGCTCACTGTAAATACAAGTGTCTGAAATTCAGACACAATTGTGTCTGAAACGGGTGTTCAATTTTAAGATGCTAAACAGTATCTTAAAAGGCACATCGTTTCACACTCGAAACGTCTGAAATTCCGCCATTTTTGATCCTGTCTATAGTGAATATTTTTCATAAATAAATAAATAAAAAGCTGCGTTTTATACTGTTTACCTGTGAAAAATAGATTTTAGAATCTCCTAGAGCATAAAAAAATGTATTAATAATTTTCACAAAAATATTCCCCGTTGCTCCCACCGGGAATCGAACTGACAACCAACGTATTCAAAGTCAAGAGTCTTCCCAATCTAGCCATCGCTGCTCACGCTGTGCTCTGCTTGCATAACGAAATATATTCTAGTATCCGTAAAACAAATCGAAGTTTTATGTCTTTGCAATAAAACTGTCGATAAGAAGTAAAGACATATTATACATATTATCTTAAATTTCATGTGTAGAGGTTTAGAGTTTATTTATTTATTTATTTATTTATTTATTTTATTTTTATTTATTTTATTTTATTTATTTATTTATTTATTTATTTTTTTGTAAAATGCGTAATAAATATGAAAAAATAGTAGTCTATGGATTTTAAACGATTTTTTTTTTTTTTTTTTTTTTTTTTTTTTAACTGGTATTTGCAAGAAAACAAACTATATACATGAAACCAAAAAAATGCTCTTTTACATTTTGAAGTGTAGGGAAACATAAAATAATTTTTAAAACATTATTGGTATCAACTTGAAACTGCAGCTCAAAGAAAAATGCCGAGTAAAAACGAAAACCTTCTCATTAAAAAAAAAAAAAAATCTTATAGGAGTATCAAAAATCTATATGTTCCTTTGTCTGATTTTTTTTCCCCCCGAACTGTACGTGCCACAGTTTTCTCTATACGTCGCACATAGACAGACAGTCAAGCACATTTTTTATCAGTAAAAAGAAAAATAATTTTTTAATTGGCCTAAATGTACAAAAAGCGTTTAAATAAATATATATATATCTTCTTCCACAATTTGTTCCGTGGAGGATCAAAATTGCGATGGCATGTCTCCGGACCATCTCTAGGGGTGAGTCCCAGACCGTTGCCAATTGCCCATCTGCGCAACACTAGTGCGACGTAAAACCCAACCAACCAACCAATCTTCCACAATTTGAATAAAAGAAGATGGTTACACATTCATTTTTCTTTTCCGAAATAAAAATTAATATACTTACTTTTATGCATCGGAATAAAAGGAATGCGTATTTAAATTTTATTTTTTTCTTTACACCAACTTATTCTTGCTTTTTAAAATTTTTCAAACTAAAATGAGGTCTCTATTTAATAACTTTTTAACCAATTACCTTATTTAACTAAAAAATACAGCGTTAGCTAGATTTTGTGCCTAATTAATAAGTATACCAACTTGACATAACATGTCATCCATTTTATCAAAATAAAATAGCAGTACTTTTTTTTTTTTTATGGGTGTACCTGACTCTATTTGGAAGCCTTTTGCTTTAGAATTCTTTGTTATGGGGGCTGGTGAATGTTATATATATTGAATAATTTTAAAATGCTCCAAGCTAAATAATTTTAATTTTACCCCTAGATTTTAAATTTTTACAGTTTAATAATATATTCTAAATATATTTTGCATTACTTTTTGAATTCATTAGTAAGTTAAGTTTTCATTTTTATGTTTGAATTTTAAAAATTTGCATTAAATTTCTGGATTTAAAAATTTTAAGTTACCTTTTCAATGAATCTACAAAGAAATACCCAAATATTAAAAAATATATTGTAAACTATAATAATGTGAAAACGAAATGAAAAAAAGGAAAATTAATAAGCAGGGATCATTTAGAAGATTTTATTTAAAATTTAAAGTTTTGTTTATATATTTATTTTTGAAATTGAAATAGTTTTTGGAAAAATGTTAAAATATTTAATATTTTTATATATCAATGCAGATGTAAACAAAGTTTCGCAATTTTAACACAGTTCACAATTCTAACACAGTAATTAATAAATAAGAGAATTATAACATCCACCATCCTCTTAAGTTATCATACTATTATTCAGGAAAAAAAAAAAAAATCATCGATATGTGAATTTGTATTATTTCAATTTGAAATTTAATTATCTCATGTTACAATGCATTTATAGAATATAGATAGTAATTTCAGGAATGAATATCTTTTGTTATATGAAAATTATAAGAAAATATTTTGTTTATGAGAAATATTTTGATACATATTATTTTTCTTCTGTTATGTATGTATATTTTCTTATAAATGTAGAGCAATTTTTTCAGAAAAGTTAAATTAAAAGCATTCCTCCCCCTTAACGAAAAAATAACCCTTTTTATAAAATAAATAAATAAATAAGATAATGAGAATTTCTTACTTTCATTTAAAAAGCTGCTTCATTTTGTAAAACATACTGTATTAGGTTTAAAAATAAATAAATATTCCACATAATATAATATAAAACAATTTATTATTTTATATTCTTTCTACAATTCTCATAACTTAACATTTAAAAACCTAGTAACAAACAAGTTCATTATTCCATGAGGTACAACGATCAAATTAATGTCCGATTAGTCCATGACCAGCAATGCCGTTTCCATATCCTAAATAACCGGCACCGAGAAGTCCATGACCGGCAATGCCGTTTCCATATCCTAAATAACCAGCACCGAGAATTCCATGACCAGCAATGCCGTTTCCATATCCTGAGTAACCAGCACCGAGAACTCCATGACCAACAGCAATGGCGGGTGCAGCTGCAACATGATTAATTGCAGAAGAATAGGCTACTGGTGCAGCATGGCCGATAGGTGCAGCAATAGCTAAAGGTGCTGCATGAGCAACAGCAACAGGGGCGGCATGAGCAACACCAATTGGAGCTACGTGGTTGATGTGGGAGTTGTATGCGCTGGCTTTATGTCCACCAGTGCCAGCTTCTGATTGAGATTTTCTTGAAGCATGACCATCGTTAACAGCGTAGTTAAAAGCATAGTTGCCATGTGCCTGTAAAAGAAATTGTTTTGAGTTAATCAATCACGTAATAATGATTTTAATACGTTCATATTTAAGTTCGAATGTCAAAAGATTGCAGAAGTCTTAAATGGTATTTTAATTCATTTATTTTTATATATTTATGTTGTGGCGAAAATTTTTTAATTGTAATTGTAGAATTTTTTTAATTATGAGTCATGGTTATATAAAAATTTTCATAACTCACGTCTTGATGCCTTGAAGTTACACTGCTTCCAGTGTAGGCAACACCCAGAAGTCCTGTAGCATGAGCTGCAGCAAAAATGGCAAAAAGGATGGCAACCTGTGAAAAATAAGTGTTAAATTACCAAATTATTTTTAATATATACATTTCTTTTACATGAAAAATTCAGACGTTTCAAAATTGCATGATATACACGATTCATTAATCATAAGCCACAAAAAAATGGTACCCCTTATCCTCGATCCTAAGCTACATTGTTTAATTTTTAACTTTTGTTTTATGATCATTTATTTATATTGCAGACTTTTTATCTAGGAATTAATATTGTCTGTTGAAGTATTAAAACTCCGGACAAAAGTTTAACTTACTAAATTTCATATTAATTTAATATTTTGTGAAGTGATTTTTATATTATACATGGAGAAAGAAGAATAACAACAAGTAACTAACGTTTCATTAATATGAAGCAAATGAATATTTTTACATCGAACTTTTTAATGCTGAACTTTAAAATAATATTTTTCAATAATGGATTTTTCTGCTTATATATATCCGCAAGAGTTCCTATTATTAATTTTAAAAAATGCTTTAAATTTTATTTCATTTTTTTTTTCTCTTTTTTATTTATGTAAAGTATTTGCTACTTGCAATTAAATTTAAATATGTTCAGTATTTTTTTAGTATTCCAGCTTACAGATATTAAAAGGGACCAGAATTAGAAATTTTTATTGATTTATGAGATTATATATGTATATATTAAAAAATATATAATTAATTAGATTATTATTTCGATGCATTTAGTATTTAATTAGATCACATTTTAGATAAAGAGATAAAATTTAGGTTATTTTAGTTTATTGACTGTGATTTTATTTTTCGTTTCTTTTCTTTTCTACAATAGAACTAAATTTAAATTCATTATAGGAGTACATGGATAAAAATAAGTTAATGTATTTATTAAAAAAAATAATAATGTAATAAATGAAATCTATAGATTATCGATAATAATAATAATGTTTAAATACTCGCAGAAGTACATAATTAAAAAAATTTTCATTTTAATTTCACTTGTGCAGATTTCGTATAATTTCGCCCCCCCCCCCTCTCTTGAAATTTCGACCAATATTCGGAACAAATTAATTTCTTTTTAATTTTATATGCTTAATTTTACAAGTAGGCTTAATTCGAAATTCTCTTTAAAATTAATGGATTACGACTTAAGGAAAATTATGGACAGTAAATATTAACCCTGTTATAGTAAAAATTATTAGAATTATAAATTTTTTCTCAAGTATATTGAATATTTAGGTAGAGTAAGAATAAGGTTCTTTATTTAGATTTTTAAGAGTAAAACCACTTACCTTAGAAAACATGTTGATAATTCTCAGTTTAAAAGCTGATCTAATTTCTCACTTTCTTCAGCGACTATTTATATGATTTTACAAATTTCAGTTTCAAGGAAAACTTTCTAACCTACACTCTAGCAGCACCGCTTTTGGTTATTTAAAAAAAAAAAAATAAGTTGATTTTGCATATTAGGTAGAATTTCTAACTAGTATATTGAAAATGTTAGTTTAAAAGAAAAGACTTACGTATATAAAGAAAGGTCATACTGTTCGGATAATGTCCCTTCAAGGTCAAATTATGATAATATTTAAAAGGTGTGGCAAGGTAAAACACCTGGTTTGTTATAATTAATTTCAAAGTTTAACAAAAAGTAGAATCGTACCAGCCAGATTCATTGAATTATCTTACAATAATGATCTAAGAGATTAAATAAGAACAAATTAGATAAAACTTGTCTGTAAAAATTATTTTAGTCAAAACCAAATGTAAAATTTTTGAAATTTCCTAAATAAAATTGCATTATCTATTAAACTTTATATACTGACTATCGTTTTAGATATTTTATACCTTCTATTTTTTAATTAAAAAACGATGAACTCCTATTATAAGAGCATTTTATTTGTAATTACTAAAGGTACAAATGAATTGGTTTTTCAGCTGTATTTTATTGACAAATTGCTTATTGCCGGAAAAAAAATTACCTTAATTCAATTAAAAAAAGTGATTAGTGCACAAACTTTTACAATCAATTCTTAATTTACGAGTCTTTTAAGTACAAATATTGTATATAGAAAGAACTAGTATAGAAAGGTATTATTTGGGTAATTCTTTTACTTTTACGTTAATATATATGTATAATATTGGTTATTTCGATTTTTATGCATGTATGTCCTTTTACTCATATATTTTCCCACACGCATAAACATGTTATTGTTGGTTATATATTAAATTATCTCTGTATTCAAAAACTTTATAATTAAAATTATAAAAAAAAATAGTTTTATATTAACTTATTATAACATCAACATATATTTAAAATTTCAACAGAACATTTGAAAATTTAAAATGTTATATGAATACTAGTTAGTTGTGGGGTGACTAAGGTGCCCGTTGAAAAATGATCATTTCATTTTATTTATTTCTCACTTCATTTGCTAGCAAGCCCGTGCGAAATTTTTGCACTTTATTTATCTCTTCGTTACCTTTAAAATTTATTATTATTTTTTTTAATTATTTTATAGACGTCATTTTTTCATATGCATGAGGAAATAAAAAAAAAAAAGGCAACAATTAAAAATTTAAATATCTATTTTAAAGCTATGTCTATTTTCATATTTTAATTAATTTTAAAAAATCTAATCAAAAATTCGTTACAAATGAGGTACCGAATAAAAGGGACAATTTTTTCTGAATCTGAAGGATTAAACAGCTTATCGATCGGACAGTTAGATTTTTTTTAATTAACTGAAGTATGAAAATTAGGTGGCAACTTACGTTCACACACAGACAAAGTCCAATGAAATCTCTTACCTTTTTAAGCGTAACAGAGTCAGTCAGTGATGAGCGTAACTATATATACTTATCATAAAGCATGAGAATTTAATTAAAATCTAAATTCATGTCATTTAATGTCTTTTTCTCATTTTCCACAAATATGTATTAACAGTTTTATATAGGTTTATATAGGTTGATAGTTTTATAGGTAGCATAAGCTACATTACTGTAATATCAAAGTAAGTGTTTTATTTTGTTTTATTTATTTATTTATATATTTATGTATTACAATAATATATGGTTTTGCTTAATAATCCGCTATGATAATATCAATATATCAGTGGTTATAATTTTTAATACATATTCTTAATTCTTAAAAAATAAATTTGCAACTTTTTAGAATTTGCGGTGTAAGTTCACTGAAAAGTATTTTATTATCTTATTTGAAAAAGCTTTTAGAGGCATACAAATTTTTATTCAAAAAATACTTTAAGAAGTTGTTATTAAAAAAAATCTACTACAGTAAATATTCGTGTGTTAAAAGGATAATGTAATTTACTATCAAATGCTACCAAATACTTGCACTTGCGTTAAAATTAAAAAAAAAAAAAAAAAAAAAAAAAAGATGAAAATAATCATAAAAATAATATATATGATATATGATTAAAATAATAGTAGATTATTATAAATTGGTATTTTTTCGTTTTAATTATATCTAAATGATTTGTATTTTTTTTTCATTTTTACATAAAAGAAATTAGTATATTTAATTAAAATAGAATATGATTTTCTTTAAATAATTATATAGTTTTCTAAATGCTTCTAATTTATTAATATAGTATTTATTGCAAGTTACTGGTGCATATTTAATTTATTTTACACAACCTAAAACTTTAAATATTTTATAAAAGTAAAAGTAAAAAAAAAAAAAAAATTAGCAATAAAATTTTTAAAATAAATTATTTATTTCAAACAGCCTAACATTTAAAATATTTTGTAAAAATAAAAAAAATGATTAACACTAACATGATTTTTAAAATAAATTATTTACACAGCCTAAAACTTTGTATTTCTGTTTTATAAATGTAAAAGAAAAAAAACTTAAAATTAAGAGGATTTAAAATAAATTATTTAAAGAAAAACATTATTCTTCAATTACAGAAAGATTATTATGAAAAATAATTTCACCTTTAATATGTTACATTAATTTTCTAAAAAAAAAAAAGTTACATCCTGTCAGATGACAAAAAATATAGAAAGAAAGAAAGAAATTGAATTCTGTTATCAGGAAAAACCGTTCCCGGAAAAAACATCCACCACAAAATGTCCCCTGGAAAAAACGTCCCTCGGAAAATACGTCCCCTGGAAAAAACATCCCCGAAAATAAATTATTATAATTTCAAATTTTCACATGTATATCTTGTAGATCAAATTACTAACAAAGTTTATTTATTGTTAAAAATTTTAAACGAAATTATATAAAAATAGTATGTTTTGGCCATCACAAAACTTTTTTCTATATCATTTTATATAATAGCGATTAATATGCACAAACATAGGCGCCGACTTTTCAAGCATTCGTTGGAGGCACAATCTACTTACTGAGAGTCAATGCTTTGCTTCCCCCCCTCCTCACATCCTCCTCATTTGCTTTACAACCAAGCTTTTCTTGATTCAAATTAGTTTTTTTTTTTCCCCCTTTAGATAAAAATTTATATCGAAGAAAGTTAATTATTTTTTCTCTTCTGAGCACTCTGACGTGTTCGATCGTTAGGTCAGTGTCAAATGGAACATTGTCACCATTTAAAAGTAAATGGCGTGGTTGGAAAATATTTCAGAAAAATAATTTTATATTGTGTCCCAAAAATGAAATACGGGAAATTAATAATAGAATGAAGAATATAAGAAATCCGAACAGAAAATGCGCATTTTATTACCTTCGGTCTTTACATTTTAGTACTTTTATTTCAAAACTTTTAAGGCGTAAAGAACATGCTATACCTCTTATATTCCAGCGAACTTTTTGTCTTGAAGGTAAACAGGGGAACGCTAAGAAAGAAAAAATGGTTGTGTTTGTTATCACCCTGTAATGATGCTTGAAACTCACCACTGTAGCATATGATTATGAGTTTTCTTTTAATTAACTGTATTAATTTGTATGTGAATAGTATGCATATTGATGGAGATATAAAGTGTTTTTTTTTTTTTTTTTTTTTTACAACAACGAAAATTCTTCAAATGGTTTTTGTTCATAACATTCATGATTTTTAAACTAATGCAGCGACGTTTTTATAAAACTTGATATACTACAGTAAATACAAAATACTGCAACCAGAATATAAAAATATTAAATATCTTATGAAATGCGAGCATTTTTACTAAATAATTTTTAATTACGCATGCACAAGCGTTAATAAAATTTCATTTGTACAGTTTGTTAGCCAAATGTATATAATTACTTTGAAAAAGGCTTTAAAAACCTTGTTTTAGGATTCAGGAGACCTCATAAGCGTAATTATAGCAGAAAATCAGTTTTCAAAATTCGACTGTAAAACAACATTTTATCTACTGTATATGTATAAGAGAAATTTAAATGGTATTTAAAATATTTCCGTAAAAGGTATTGTCTTCAACTTTCGATTTGTTATTTTTATTTTTATTTGCAGTTGCATTCATTTAATTTTAAAATTAATTAACGATTAATTCATATTTATGAAACTTAAATTCCGAAAGGATAAACAAACAAGCAGAAAAAGGAAATTTACTTTTTCTTTGGACTTTACTGAAGTTAAAAAAAAGAAAAAAAAAAAAAGATATCAAAAAAGGAAATTATCAAATAAAGAACAGCTATAAAAAACTAATGTCGGATATACATAAAAAAGGTAGTGTTTTATGATTCGTATTAAAATTCTTTCGTATTAAATTCGTAAAATTCCTTCGTATTAAAATTATATTAATAAATAAATAAATAAAAAATAAATAAGTAAAAAGATGTATAACCAAGATGTCTTTTTCTTTGGTTTGTGAAATATTAAATAATGCACTTCTTTTTTTACAATGATAAAAATTAGAGAACAAACTGTTAAAGCAGTTATTGATACATACATACATATATATATATGTATGTATATATATATATATATATACATAAGTTTAAATAGCAATTATATGAGAGTTATATAGAGTGGTTACAGCCCCACTTTTATTTCCCAATTCTTCCACCAATATATTTATACGGTAATTTTTTATTTAACTAATTTCAAAATTTCAAAAGAAATATACTGGTGGAAGAATCATGGAAAATATATAGCCTGTTACCACCCTGTTATATTTTACATGCAAAACACTTTTCACTTCAAATTTTATGTTAAGGGGATAATAGACTTGATATGTACAAAGGGCATTCCATAAAAACTGAGAGTTATTTTATTTTTTTACGTAGTGGCAACACCGCGAAACTAAAAAATAGAAGTGCAGGCGATTTTTTCAAACTGTTAACTGTACGTTTATACAAAATTCTAAACGAAGCAGACGATTTTATTTTCCTATTTCTGTGATTGTTTAAAGAACTGTTTCATTTGCCCTACAGGAATGGAGATGAGTGATTCAGAGTTAAAAAACGAGATGCGTTGTGACATAAAATTTTGCTACCGTTTGGGCAAAACAGCTCCAGAAACAGTTAAGTTAATTGAAGAAGCTTACAAAGACAAATGTTTTGGTGAGTCTACGATTTTTAGATGGCATGGTGATTTCAAGAAAGGCCGTTTGTCTGCAGAACTGGCTCCTAGACCTGGGCGACCAAAAAGTGTTGTGAATGATCGAAATGTTAACACTGTGTGGGTAATCCTTCAAGAAAATCGGCGAATGGCATGTGAGGAGATAGCGGCATCAACAATTATTTCGAAAGCGTCGATATTTCGCATTCTACGCAACAATATACAGCTTCGCTATGTTTGTTCCAGATGGGTCCCTCATCACCTTACTAAAGAACAAATGAAAACAAGAATTCACCAATGTTGTGAATGGAAACAGATGCTTGTTACCAAGTCCGCAACAAGTGTATGGAAACATACTGATTCTCCGCCTCCGAAAAAAATCCGACAAACCAAATCTGCTGGAAAGATCATGATGATTATTTTCTTTCATCATAAAGGTGTAATCTATCAGCATGCTGTGCCTCCAAAATCAACTGTGAATGGTGGATATTATGTTTCAATTTTGAAAATTTTGCGACAACACATATCGAGAAAGCGTCATGAACTGGTAGGGAATTAGACATTACATCACGATAATGCTCCCCCGCATGTCGCTACTTCTGTTCAGCAATATCTTAGTAAATGCAATATTAAAATCATGCCACATCCCCCTTACAGTCCAGATCTCGCACCATGCGATTTCTGGCTGTTTCCGACGTTGAAGAAGAAGCTCCGTGGCAGAAAATTTAATACAGATTCTGAAGTTATTTCAGCAGCGGAGGGTTCTTTGAAGCAGCTTCCAGAAAAGGGCTTCTCTACTTGTTTTGAAAAGTGGGTTGAACGATGGGACCGTTGCATATCATCTGATGGAAGGTATTTTGAAAAAGAATAATGCATTTTTTGCTGTAAATATATTTCTTGATTTTTTATGATTTTACTCTCAGTTTTTATGGAATGATGCCCTTTGTATAGTATATACTGAACTGCAAAAATATTAAATAATAAAAATTTTAGTTTAAATAGTTTTCGCTTATGAAAATTATTTCAATTAAAAAAATATATATATTTTTTTTTTTTAAATAATTCTAAAATGGACCGTGCTATTTTTAATTTATTTTATTTATTTATTTATTTTTTTGATTGATTTTACATTTTTTTTTATTTAACAATATACTCTAACATATTTGGGTATTACTTTGAGATTTCGTTGTTAAGTTATTTATTTATTTTTGTGTCTGAATATTAAAAGTTTGCATTAACTTTCAGTATATAAGCAAAAAAAAAAAAATATTTCTAAAAAAGGAATTTTTCAATGAATCCACAAAGTAATACTCAAATATGTTTAGAATATGTTGTAAACTATAATAAAGTGAAATCGGCGGGGTTAATTATAAATAGATAGCAAGGAGCATTTTAAAGATAAAAAAAAAAAAAAAAAAACTGGTACTGCCGCCGCTGTTTGATTTTTTTGTCTACTACCGCATCTCTTCGCGAACAGTGAATCTATTCTGGCCTGTTCGCTTCGTTATATTCCTTCGGAATATAATGATAATTTGGTATTCTGGGCTGCTACGATTGAAATTTTAGCGATATTTATCTTTGTTATTTTTCGAGAGCTATAAGGCTGCCGTTGTACCCGGCTTTTGTACTCGTTACAATATGGCGCTCCTGGTATAATAAAGGTGTTCAAACATTTTTTTTTTTTTGAGAAAGAGTTATGATTTTTGAAATAAGGAACTTAGTTAAAGAAACTTTACCAAAACTTAAAATCCATAAAATGCAAATAAAAATTAATCTCTTTTTCCCACACGTATCCACATTAAAATAAAGTGAAAAGGGAATAAAATAAAAACTTTATTCTTTTAAAATTATGAAAATTTCAACTGTAGTTGAGAACCTATTTATTTATTTATTATACATAATTTTTTATAGTTCTTCATGTGATACTTGGTTACATATAATGCAATGTTTGGAAGGGTTTTCAATATTTATATATTTAAATAATTGTTTCGAAAGATTCTAAACGATTGTATACATAATTTAATTTTAGGTTGATTTCTTTAGAAATCGACCTATTGCAATCACTTCGTTTATCTATCTATCTATCTATCTATCTATCTATCTATCTATATATAATGAAAATTTTGTCATCACGATAACTCCAGAAATAATACTCCAAATGGAACCAAATTTGGACAGTGAACTGACCTTATAAATATCTTGGATGAGTTCGTTAACCAATATGCTCCGACTTTTTGTTTTCAAGTGGCAGCCACTTGAATATTTCAAACCCACATTGTAAAAAGCGTATTAAAAGCAAGATTTGCTTGAATTTTTATGTAAATCTAGACTACATAAGAGTCTAAATGAACTTTATTAATTAAATGTATCTGCCATTTTTAATAAAGTGGCTGATATCTCAAGTTAAGTGGGGCCACTTGAAATCAGGCTACCACTTGAAAATTTAAAATCACGATAACATACGAAATAATACTCCAAAGCAAACCAAATTTGGACAGCGTCTTAACTTGTGTTATGAATATCTTGGATGAGTTTCTTTACATAGTTGCACCACCATTTTGTTTTCAAGTGGAGATCACTTGAAATTTTCAAATTCAAATTGTAAAAAGCGTATTCCGAATTTGTTTGAATTTTGATGTGTACATAGACTGTATAAGTGTCTCAATGAAGTTTATTAATGAACGTATCCGCCATTTTTAATAAAGTGGCGGATATCTTAAGTTAAGCAGGGCCACTTGAAATCAGGCTACCACTTGAAAATTTAAAATCCCGATAACTTCCGATATAATACTCCAAATCGAACCAAATTTGGACAGTGTCTTAACTTCTGTTATGAATATCTTTGATGAGTTTCTTGGATGAGTTCGTTAACCAAGTTGCTTCGACTTTTTGTTTTCAAGTGGCAGCCACTTGAATATTTGTAACCCACATTGTAAAAAGCGTATTTAAGGAAAGATTTGCTTGAATTTTTGTGTAAATCTAGACTACATAAGGGTCTAATTGAACTTTATTAATGGAATTTATCTCCCATTTTTAATAAAGTGGCTGATCTTAAGTTAAGTGGGGCCACTTAAATCAGGCTACTACTTGAAAATTTAAAATCACGATAACTTACGAAATAATACTCCAAATCAAACCAAATTTGGACAGCGTCTTAACTTGTGTTATGAATATCTTGGATGAGTTTCTTAACCAAGTTGCACCACCATTTTGTTTTCAAGTGGAGAACACTTGAAATTTTCAAATTCAAATTGTAAAAAGCGTATTCCGAATTTGTTTGAATTTTGATGTATACATAGACTATATAAGTGTCTCAATGAAGTTTATTAATGAACGTATCCACCATTTTTAATAAAGTGGCGGATATCTTAAGTTAAGCAGGGCCACTTGAAATCAGTCTACCACTTGAAAATTTAAAATCCCGATAACTTCCGAAATAATACTCCAAATCGAACCAAATTTGGACATTGTCTTATCTTGTGTTATGAATATCTTGGATGAGTATCTTGGATGAGTTCGTTAACCAAGTTGCTCCGACTTTTTGTTTTCAAGTGACAGCAAATTGAATATTTCTAACCCACATTGTAAAAAGCGTATTTAAGGAAAGATTTGCTTGAATTTTTATGTAAATCTAGACTACATAAGGGTCTCAATGAACTTTATTAATGAAATTTATCTGCCATTTTTAATAAAGTGGCGGATATCTTAAGTGGGGCCACTTGAAATCAGGCTTCCACTTGAAAATTTAAAATCACGATAACTTCCGAAATAATACTCCAAAGTGAACCAAATTTGGACAGCGTCTTAACTTGTGTTATGGATATCTTATATAAGTTTCTTAACCAAGTTGCTCCACCATTTTGTTTTCAAGTGGAGACCACTTGAAAATTTAAAATTCAAATTGTAAAAAGCGTATTCCGAATTTGTTTGAAATTTGATGTATACATAGACTATATAAGACTCAATAGAGTTTATTAATGAACTATGAATTTTCTCGCCAAAAGTCGCCAAAAAAGTCGCCAAGTAGAAACGTCGCCAAATTTGGCGCCAAATCCATTACCTGCCATATTGGAGCTTTTTAATGCGTTTTTAAGGGAAAATTAGGCTATTTTAACGTTAAAACAAACTAGAAATGCAGAAAGTTAACATTTAATCAACTTACTAAGCCTCTTTAAAAGAATTTCTACAAAAAAAAAAAAAAAAAAAAAAAAAAAATATTTTTAAATTTGCAACAATATCTTAGATTAATTAGTTCACTGAGCAACTTTCTCTGCCATTTTGATCCAAGTGACAGCCACTTAATTTTTCAACACGATGACTTTTGAAATTCTGAATTAATTCCAACTATATTTGTACAGTAGTCTTATCTCGCAAATGCATTCAAATGCATTTAATATATTTGTCAACTTGGCCCACCATCTTGTTTCCAAGCGCCGGCCACTTGAAAATTTTAAATTCACATAAAAAGGTATTTATGAACCGATTTGCTTAAAACTCCATATGTAGATAGCCTACATCAATATTTCTACTAATTCGTTAATAATTTGTAGCCGCCAACAAAATGACGGCTTCTTGATAAGGAAAAAGAAATCAACCTACCCTTCCGAATAACCCGGAAGGACTTGTTTTGATTTAATATTTATTATTTAAATTTATGATTTAATATTTTTACTTTCTCTTACCCATAAGGTAAGAGAAAGTATTTTTTTTTGGGGGGGTCAAATTTTCGAACGCGAGATTTTGTTATATTTACACGTTTTGAGGTCCCCTGAATACGAAAATCATGTTTTTAGCAAATGGTCTGTGTGTGTGTCTGTGTGTGTGTCTGTCTGTTATCAGCATATCTCAAGAACAAATTGTGGCAGAAAGTTCAAACTTGGTATTCTAAATGTGTATCATATAGGGACGCTACAGTAAGCTTTTCGTTAAGATCAAGCAAATGGTTCGTGTAACAGGGACAATCAAGAGAATTCTAATACATTACGTCTATGGGGGAAATTGCAGGAAAGTAGAGTTTAACGTCTATAGACTGCACTAAACCAAATGAAACGAACATATATTTTTTGTAATAGAGATAGTTAACTGGGAAAATTTTTTTGTGTATGTAGGAGCCTCGCCTCCCCCCCTGGGGGAAAGTCCCCCCTCGAGGGGAGTAAATTTTCATGATGGGTATCATTCAAAAGAGCTTGCGAATACCTTTAAAACGAATGGGTGAACTATAAATCTGTGATAATTTAAAACAAAGTTATAGATTTTTTTTAATTTTAACAAAAAAAAAAAAAAAAAAAAAAAAAATCGTATTTTTTTTTTAAATATTGAGAGTAAAATGGACTTTTTTTGGATATTTAGTGTTACACTACCTCTCTAATATGGAAATCGTCTGCATTATCATAAAAAATAATTTTTTTAAATAATAATTTTAATAAATTATTTTTTAAAAACAGAATTATTTTTTAATAACCGAATTAAATTCTATATAAATGTAGGTGCATTAATGAAACGGGGGGTTGAGGGGGGCGGTAGCCCCCCTCACACAGAACTAATTATCGTATAAAACTCTTCTGAAGCCTAATTTGAGTTGTTTAGCATAGGTTTACATGACAGTTCTCGTTATCTTACCTCTTAATCTGCAACCTGTATTTATAGTATTAAATTTCAGGGTAAGAGAAAGTCGTGTGAGTGACACACCAGATTATTGGTATAGTAAATCTTCTAAACTATTTTAAAGCTTAATGTTTTTTAAAAAGCAATACATTATTCATCATATACATTTATGTAAAAAATTGAGTAACGTACTTTTTATGTAAATTTACAAATAATTTTCTAGAAATTAGTATACAGATTACATCAAACTTCTATATACTTTTTTTTAATTTTTTTTTTTTTTTTTTTTTGGTTAAAAAGTTAAAAAGATATAACATTTTTAAAAAACAATTCACACTTAATTTAATAAAATCAAACAAATTTTATGATATTAATATAAATCAAACATTAAATATTTTTTATCATCTCAATAAACAATGACTTTATAAATTTTAACTTTAAATATTTGAATAAAAGTATGTTTATAAAAAAAGAAAAATATTTTTATGTTTTACTTACTAAATTAGAAAAAAAGAATAATATAAAAACTTTCTTCTTTTAAAATTATGAAAATTTCAGCTGCAGTTATGAATCTCGTTAATTTTTTTTATTTTTTTTTTTAATAATTATTTTGAATAATTCTAAACAATTACATATTTCCATTTAATACTTTGGGCTTAATATATCTTCTAAACAGTTTTAAAGCTTAATATATTTTAGAAAGCAATATATTATTCATATATTTATGTAAAAAATAAAGTAACGTACTTTTCATATAAATATACAAATAATTTTCTAGAAATTAGTACATTCAGTGTAAATCAAACTTTTATATACTTTCTCTTTTTGTTAAAAAGATCTAACATCGTTAAAATAATTCCCGTTTAATTTAACAAAATCAAACAAATTTTATCATATTAGTTCAAATCAATATTTAAATATTTTTATCATTTCAATAGGCAATGACTATAGTAATTTTAACGTTAATGATTCAAGTAAAAAGAAGTTTATAAATAGAGAAAACATTTTTATGTTTTGCTTACTAAATTAGCATTACAGTTTAATTAATTTTACGTAAATATATCTAAATATCAAATATTTCTATTGCACTTAAACGAAAAATATAATTCAAACAAGAAAGGAATTAAAAACACAAAAATTCAAACTTAAAAATATATTCGCTCATTATTAAAAAAGTTCTCTAATACGGCTATGTTAACAGAAATTTGCATGTGATTAAAAAAGTTTACCTTAAATAAATAGCATAATAAAAATGCATTATTGTACTATATTTCAAAATTAATTTTTGGAAAAAATAATTAAAGCATGAGTACATTGTATGTAAATAAAAATAAATCTATCATTTTGTATCTTTAGAAAGAGATAAGAAAGTACTTCTTCGTTATTTTGCCGAGTAAATGTTTTATATCGAGTGGTTGATTTCATTTTAACAGCCAGCCTAATATAAAACTTTACTTGGCTATTTTAAATATCCTTTTCATCTAGACGACACAATTAAATGGAACTGGAAAACTGCACTGCTACAACACATAAAAGAATCCGCACTGTGCCTTTGCTTTTTTTTTTTTTCACAACAAATAAATTAACAAACAAACAACCTTTATTGAACTAACATGGCGATCATCGTTTGCTGTTACTCGCTTGTAATCATAATAAAACAAACCACGTCATCAGTTTACTTCGTTCTGATTGGATGAAAGAGTTAACCTCGAACGCAGCTTCCCCCATACTCGTTTGATTATAATGTTCGGAGTGCAGAATCGCTCTACCGCTGAATATCGTTTTGAAAAAAATTTCGATCGAAAAAATAACGATCGGTTTGTCTTTTTAACGAACAGACCGAAATAGACCCACTGGACGGTCTTGAACGTCCTGAGAGATATCAGTGTTTGGCAAATACTCCAGGGGACACAATTCTCTTCGTTAGAAATTTCTATCGCCTTAATTAACGAACTTATCAATTAAAAACCTCGTGTTAACAAAGGTACTCTATTTGCCAACTTGCAAACAGTTTATCTTTTTACTTTGTTATTAGGTCTTTGACGTCATTTTCAACAAGGAAATAAAAACGTAATCAATGACGTAAAAAAATAAAGTAAAATAAAATAAATGGCACTGTTGCTATTGGTAGTATAAAAATTTATCATCTGCAGATAAATAAAAAGCATTATCTTAGACATTTTCGATGAAAAAAATGAATTTAGGGTTGTAATTAATCGTCTGCAGTTGCTTTTGATTCTACTTTTAGAAAATTAAATTTCTTACTGGCAATTTCTTATGTTGTTTGTCAATTTTTTTATAAGTTATTTTTTCTTTGTGAATAATGAAAAAAATGTTTTTCATTAAAATATTTCCTTTATCCATTATAGATAAGCGTTTTATTTGGTGATAGTTTTAATATTTTTATTTGTATATATAAATTTTTAAAAATGTAACTGAATTTAGGCTTCGAAATTTGATATCCAAAATAGAATTCCTTTTGATTCGGATTTTTTATTCTTTTTTAAAATTATGCGATCGAAAACGTAATACAAAAATATACATGCTGGATGTATATTTTCATAATATATGTTGTACGAAATATTGTTTCCTATCATTGATTGCTCTCTTAATATACGTTATTAAAATAACCATGACTCTTGAATGGAAATAAATATGTTCCAAAATACCTTGGCGATCTTTATTATCATCCTTGTGAGTGCTCATAGCACTATTGCAGGAATGTCAAACATTGCGAAGTTTTGGAGAATGTTTTACTTATACTCTGGGATTTGTATTTTAAAAAATTATATAAAACTATTCCGTGGAAAAAAGTTTCTAATACTTAAATATTTTGAAAAAGTAAAAACTAAATTAAATACTATCTGTATAAATGAGTGCGTTTCTTTTTGTCTTAGAAGCGTACTTATTTATTTATTTATTTATTTTTAATTTAAAAACATATTTTAAAATACTTAGGATATATTTTGGCATAGAAAAATATTTTAGACTCAAATTCAAATTCATTTATAAACAAAAGCATCTTCTAATTTCAAATTGATAATTTTTTAACATTATAGAATTAAACATTTCTATGATACGTTTCATATTTCTAATTATAGCCAGAAAAATAATCATCACCTAAGGCTAACTCACCTAATGCAATCTTATAGAAAATCGAATGCATTTTATCCTTCGTTATTTTAAGCTGTAATTAAAAATTAAGCAGAGAATTAAAAATTGAAGCTGTAGGAGATTTTTCCAAATTAAAATTATAACAATAAACTTTTTTCCATTTCAGATATTTTCGAATGTGTAAAATTATTACCTAGATGCACATTGGAAATATATCTAGAGTATTATGTACTGTAACTAAAAAAATT
Source organism: Salticus scenicus (assembly GCA_963930645.1). Lineage (NCBI taxonomy): Eukaryota > Metazoa > Arthropoda > Arachnida > Araneae > Salticidae > Salticus > Salticus scenicus. The sequence continues at coordinate 127,424,565 of OZ005648.1, read as the reverse complement.
AATAGTAAAAAGTATAATCATTAGAAAAAAAATAGGTACAAGTTTTTTTTTTCTATTTAACACGCAATTGTACCAAAAAATTCTTCGCCAAATAGTGGGAAAAATTTGAAATTCGCAAAAGAGGTCGTATACTAAATATATAACTCAAAATGGTCTAGATATTAGGAATATTTGAAAGCAGTTACTGATTTTTAGCATAACATTTCACTGAAAAAAAAAGTGGCATTAAATATTATATATTTTACACTGAGAAAAAAAAAAAAAAAATAGACCGCCATCATCTAGAATTAATAAGTGGTCCTTTTCTAAATCCCTTAACTAAAATCATAGATTTCCAAGCTATGCGCATAAGGCACGACAATAAACTGAATAGACGAAATGATCGATAATTTCTAGTCTACACATTTCTAGATGGCGAAATATTCTTAGCTGAATATTCTGAATCTTCTGTATTGCGAGAAAATCTCGCTTGATTTTCTAGAATTGGGTCATACACCAAGATTATAGTTGCTGAAACCCGCCTCTTGTAGTCTCATTTATTTGCAGAGATTTTTAAATAACTTTGCCCTCGAAAATATAGGCAAACGCTCTAGAATTCCAATAGGGATTTCTAGAACTCGCTTTCAAAGGACACTAGAATTTGTAAGGATGACATGGAACTATTTTTTCTAGAGCCACAATTTAGATTCTAGATGTCAGTTACAGATTTTTTTCTCAGTGTAATTTCACATTGAATATGGGGATTTCTGTAATATTGTTCTGCTTTTGTCTTGTGTTATGCACTATTAATTTTCTTATTCAGTAAAAGGCTAAGCAGCGAATATGCAGGTAGAGCCCTCTAGGGGTTAATAAGTGAAGCGAGTTTGGTGTAAACGAACCCTTCTTCGGGATTGGTAAGCGGAGCGAGATGGGGGCGAAGCCCACTACTATTAATTGTAAGCAGTTTTTGAAAATTGTTAAGATATATAATATTGATATATTTCAATGTATATGTAAGTAAGTTTTCACTTCTCTACAGTAATTTACAAAAAATATACATAATGTTCACCATCCTCTTAAGTTATCATTCTTCTATTCTGGAAAAGCAATCATTGATATGTAAATTTAAGTCGCTTGAATTTGAAAATTAAATTTATCATCTTTAATCAAAAATTAAATGCATCATCTTTATCAAAAATATTTTTAACTAGGTATTAAGAATCTCTTACTTTAATTTTAAAATCTGCTTCTTTTTATGGTACATATTGTGTTAGGTTAAAAAAAAAAGAAAAAAGAAAGAAATATTCTACAGAATACAATATAAAAATAATTTATTATTTTACATTCTTTCTATAGTTCTCATAATTTAACATTTAAAAACCTAACAAGCAAATTCCGTATTCCATGAGGCATAACAATCAAATTAATGTCCGATTAATCCATGGCCAGCAATGCCGTTTCCATATCCTAAATAACCGGCACCGAGAATTCCATGACCAGCAATGCCGTTTCCATATCCTAAATAACCGGCACCAAGAATTCCATGACCAGCAATGCCGTTTCCATATCCTGAATAACCAGCACCGAGAACTCCATGACCAACAGCAATGGCGGGTGCAGCTGCAACATGATTAATTGCAGAAGAATAGGCTACTGGTGCAGCATGACCAATGGGTGCAGCAATAGCTAAAGGTGCTGCATGAGCAACAGCAACAGGGGCGGCATGAGCAACACCAACTGGAGCTACGTGGTTGATGTGGGAGTTGTATGCGCTGGCTTTATGTCCACCAGTGCCAGCTTCTGATTGAGATTTTCTTGAAGCATGACCATCGTTAACAGCGTAGTTAAAAGCATAGTTGCCATGTGCCTGTAAAAGAAATAATTTTGAATTAATCAATCACATACTGTTTATTTTAATATTATTAATAATTCAGTTCAAAAACAAAAAATGTACGTGAGTGTAATTTTTTTTTTTTTTTTTTTTTTTTTTTCTGAAATATTAGTCTGATATGGAGAAAACATGGACTCAGTAGACCTAAGGCAGTGCTCATACTCTTTGACCTTTTTTTAGAACAATTTCAGCGATAAAAAATTTGCACCTTATTTGATACCACTATTTCCATACAGAAATCTTTTTCAGATTTTTATAGTAATGTGTCGTGATTAAGTTAGACAGAGATTATTGTATAAAAATAGCGGTCTCAAAAAAGGCGAAAATTTTCATCCCTGTAAAAAGGGTAGGGTGTACCACCCCTGACCTAGTGGTACATTAGACTGCCCCCATTTATTTCTATTAATGTCCATTCTATTCTATTAATATTCACTTAATAGTTTTGGTTCATATGAAGACGCATAGAATATATCGTGATACTGGTTGTATAAAGACAAAAAGCTAAAATAATCATTTCTTAACAATTTTGTAGTTTCATCCATTAAAATATATTTTAACTTTATCAAGATTGTATTGTTGGCTAAAATTATTAAATAGTTGTTATAGAATAGTAAGATACAGTTGTTTTTATCTTCCAAAATATATTTCATATTTATAATTCCTATATAATTTTAATAATATTATTGGTTTTAATTCTACTTGGGGCTCAGTAGACCACCCTTTAGTGTATCTAAAATTACAGGTTTAAGAATTTATTTTAGTTAAAGTATTGATATAAATTAAAGTAAAAATTTAATATCTGCCAATAATTGATTAATTAATATACATCTGAATTTTATTAAAACAATTGTAAAAATTATTGATTCTCTAAAAATGTCAAGTATTTGAAAATTATAATTATTAATATATAAATCTCATAAATAGCTGAATAACATAATCATAATAATAAAGGATAAAAATTAGCATATGATAATAATAGGTATAAAAACAAATAAAATATTATTATTATTCTTTATTTATGAGGCCTAAAATCCAAACTCTCGTAGTGGTATGTCTATGGGGCTATCTAATTAAAACAGGTTCTCATAAAATTATATAATGAATTCTTCAATTTGCTTTTCAATATTTTATTTAAAATTATTTAACATTCGATGATTTCAAATTATTTCTTTTCTTTTTATAAATTTTCTTAGATTGATTTGAGTTCTTCTACTTTTTTTTAATGTCAAATTAATGTAATTTTATATAATTAAAATGTTTACAATGTGTTCTTTAGATTAGAACATTAAGAAAAAAAATGTAATTATATCAGTTTATTTAAAAAAAAAAATTAAATTTAAATTTAAAAAAAAAAAAAAATAAATAATAATAATAGTTCACTATATCCAGAGATGAGACATTGTACACCAATGATAGTTTATAAAAAACATTAAGACATGGCAATAGTTGTTTGAAGATTTTTTTTTTTCACGTTAGGTTTTTTTTTTTTTTTTTTTTTTTTTTTTTTTGTTAAGATAAATAAATAAATAAAAGTGCAAAAGTAGAATACTGTTTCTCAGTTTCTCTTATATTTGTTTTCGATGTAGATTGGTTTGTTTCAAGAAATAGGTATTTTTAAATTACTAATTGAGGCTATAAATTAAAAAAATAATAATAACTTACGTCTTGATGCCTTGAAGTGACGCTGCTTCCAGTGTTGGCAAGTCCCAGAAGACCGACTGCATTGGCTGCAGCGAAAAGGGCAAAAAGGATGGCAACCTGTAAAGAATAAAAATATTTGTCTAATTGTTAAATTGTTTTAAATTTGCGGAATTATCTTACATGCAAAGTGTTAACATAAACCTACATATCTGAAATGGACATAGTAATCATTAATAACACTGTTAATTTTAGTACTTGGTTTCATTATGCATAATAATTTTCATTCGTGGTGATGTCAGTTCATTTTTTTCTTATATTAAAATTACTTTTCTCTGTAATTTAATATTGTATGTAAAAATACTGAAATTCCTGGCAAAAATACCAATCTATATTTTTATAATTTTTAAGTAATTTTCTGTATTATGTATCAGAAACAAAGATTTAAAAGGAAGAATCAATAGGGTAGATTGGGGCCGTAGTTTTTGACGTAGTAGTTTTTGTTTAATGTAGTCTTGTTTTTGCAATGTCCCTTGTTGATGATATTTGTTATTTATTTATTTCTTGGGAAAGTTTATACTTTTGAATATATATTAAAAACATATTTACTTTAAAAAATGTTATAAAAACCTTGAAGTAAAAGTTTTCCCTTATTGACTTTGTGTCAGCATCTTATCCCAATCTTAGGGCAAGATGGGAAATAAAAATTGTCCAAACATTATCCACAAAAGGGCAATTAAAAATTGTACGAATTAATTTTTTTTCTCTGTTTCAACTATGGTTTACATAATAACTTACTAAATAAGGAACGTGTCAAGTTTTTTAACACTTGCCAGGGAGAAATTATCCAGAAGTAATCCAAAATAATCTAATAAAGTCACAAATAATAACACACGTCTTGTTATTGAAGTATCCGTGATATGAGTGTGCTTGCTTATAAGAAAATCGTTTCGTGCGGCATCTTGTCCAACGCGACATAGTACCCCCAACTTACCCTATGTTGTTGATAAAATGCAAAGGAATATTTCTATATTGATTTGATTAAATGCCGAAATTGAAGTAATTAAAATCAATAATGGCTGGGTAATTTTGATAAACTTTATCTACACTATTATACCCATGTATATTTGTATTATCCATATGAAACGTCCCAATGTATTTCAATATTATAAATCTACGGAATGTACTGAATCTAATTTAATCATAATCATTTAAATTCATCTGTTAGTTTTATGCAAATATATACCGAATTTCAATCTTCAAATTTTACATAATTCATGCTTAAGTTGAAATTTTATTTTATTTTATTAGACTATTTTTGTTTTTAATTGTAAATATCATTTTCAATATGATAACAGAGATTATCTAAGTTATATTTTTGTCATATTAAATATTATCTAGTCAAAATTAAGCTAAAAAAAGGGAATTAATGTTTGCTTATTTTTTTAGTTACATACACACACATACTATATATATATTTTCCTATAATAAAAATACATACAAATTCCTAATAAGCTGCATACTCAAAATATATAATGATATTTGCCAAAAATATCACATTACTAAGGCAAGTTTATGCGTTAAGAAATAGAATTACGGTATTTTCTTTATAAAACCCCTAAACCTACATAATTTTACGAACTTTTTAATAAAACTTACGCTTTTTTAATATTTTATGAAAATATAAATAAGTAAAAAGCACTTACCTTAGAAAACATGATGATAATTCTCAGTTTAAAAGCTGATCTGATTTCTCAGTTTCTTCGAAGACTATTTATATGATTTTACAAACTTAATAACAAGGACAATTTTCTAAACCACATTCTATTAAAACAGTTTCCGTGCTATATTTTTTGAACAATAAAATTTTTTTGCATATTAAGCAGAATTTCTCGTTAATTTAGAATGGTAGTTTAAGGAAATGGCTTAAGTATTCAAAGGAAGGACAAATAGTAGGTTCGGATAGTGTCTTTGAAGGCCAAAAATCAAAACAGTATTTGAGAGGCATCGCAAGGTAAAATATTGGGAATATTAATAATTAAAGTAAAGAAATAAAAATGTATTGTACCATTTATATTTATTGAAACGTAATGAGGCAATTATCTAACAGTTGAAAAATAAATTAGTTTAAATTTTATTTATTTAATGTATGCTAATTAAAATAATGTAAAACGTTAGCATCTCTCTAAAATTCAGCAATGAAATATCAGGATGATAATAATTTTAAATATTTTATATTTATTACAAAATAGGATATCGTAAAATTATAAATTAGTTCCTATATATCTGTATATATATAAAAATTACGTGTCACGATGTTTGTTCGCGATAAACTCCTAAACTAAGGAACCGATTTTAATGAAATTTTGCACTCTGTGTGCAGTTTGGTCCGACTTGAGAGATAGGATAGTTTTTATCTCAATTTATTGTCACAATATTGTTTTATTGCAATTATTTGTTAATTATAGACCTTTATTAAAGTTGCTCCAAAATATCTGTGAGTTCCATAAGTTTAATTGTTGCCAAAAAGAAAAAATACGAGTTCATTTTCTTTCGACATAAAAGTAAATACATTTAATCAAACGTGAACGTTAAAAAATTATAAAAAGTTAAATTATACATCTCACGAAAATTGACGTCATAATCAATATAAAGATTTTATTCGCATCGATAAAGTATGTAGTTATACACAAGCGAAGTGTGACGTCACTGACCGTCTGTGAAATCAAGAAAAAGATTTCTTATGTTAATCGCCCATTGTATTTTTTGTAAAAAATTATTAAAAAACGAGGAAAATTATTTCCGGATTTTAATCCCCATATTTTTGTATAGATATGTATTATTTATCATGTGCATACGTTAGATTGAGTTATTTTGCTGTCAAATTGACAAAATTTTAATTTTAAATTTCAAAGCTCTGTCGTCCTTGGAGTTTTTCGTATTTGGCGATCAAAAACGTAACACGAAAATATACAAGCTAGATGTATATTTTCGTAATATGTATTGTGCGAAATATTGTTTCATATTATTCATTATTCTCTTAATATAAGTTGTTAAAATACCCATGATTTTTGAAAGTAATTAAATGTGTGCACCAGATAATTTGGCGATATTATTTTTTTTCCGCCAAGGATGATAGATATGAAATTTATTCCGCTGCAACATGTTAATATCTTATGTCAGATACATTATGTATATGCTACAATTTATTTCACGTGACACGTGTGTTAAAAATTTATTTACGACATAACCTTGCTTTTTCAATTTTTGTTGCATTATTCTTATCTGTATCACTTCGTTTTCTTTAAGGAATTTGTGATCTATACATAACGTTCTAAATAAAAAGTAACCATTTCAATATTTTAAAACTTATTTAAAAGTCTGTTTTATTTAACATTAAATTTTAAAACTTAATTTAAAACTTATTTAAAAGTCTGGAAGAGTTTAAGTCTGTTTATTTGTTTTGTAACGCTAATCTATATGATCGATGTTCGAAACTTTAATTAATTATTTCTCTTATTTTTCTTTACTTTTTCTTTAATAACTTACCAATTTAACGTTCCTGATTAAATTAGTGATTTATATATGTATTTTGCATTAAATTTTGACTCATATTTATTGCTGAAAATGCGATCTTAAAATCTTGCAATTTTCTTATCTTAATCCTCAATGCTTTCCTTCTTGATTAACTTGAATTTACTATTAAAATTTTAACATACTCAGAATCTTCTCACCACTTCGTTAAAATATATTAATCTTTTCAGTAATATATTAATCAGTATATCCCCACAACGATATTTGGAGATTTTTTGTTGGCGATTATGGCTAAATCATAAATCTATAAATCATAAATCATAAATGATAAATGATACATGATAATCTAAATCATAAATCAAAAACATAAAATAATAAATCCAAAATAAACAATATATAGGCTGCCATATTATATCACAAACAGTCCAGAGCGACATCGTTATCGTTCAAAACGGCGCCAAAGAAAAATCGCCAAATTCAGTTGTGGGGATATACTGAAGTTATAATTATCCGAATATATTACTGAAGTTATATTATAAGTTATAGTTGTGGGTAACAACTATAGTATTTCCCCACAACTGGATTTGGCGATTATGGCTAAATCATAAATCTAAAAATCATAAATGATAAAATCATAAGCTAAATCATAAATCTAAAATAAAAATATGCAGGTTACCATATTTTATTGCAAAGAATCCAGAACGACTTCGTTATCGTTCAAAAAGGCGCCAAAAAAAAAATCGCCAAATCCAGTTGTGGGGAAATACTATATACCTTATCAAATTATCAATGTTTTACTTAGCCGCAGCAACGCGTGGCCGGGTCTGCTAGTATATATATATATATATAATTCTTTAACATAAAAAAAGAAAGAGAGAAAGAAATACGTTGTTTTTCATCTAAATGCTATAGTAATAGTTTTTATTTTCGAAATGTGTATATATATATCAGTGTTGCCAGACTTTACGACTTTTTTATTCAATAGTCACCAATAATTTTTTATTTAATATACATAATACATGATTAGTCATCTATTATGTACATAAAATATCACTTCTCAAAATTCTGTACTGAAAGGATTTAAGTCCAAAAATGTCGATTTTGAGTTAAGTACATAGTCAGACCCAGAAAAAAAATTCTCTATCGATTGGTATAAAGGATTTAAATCCATGTCATTTAGTCTTTCAGAAAACCCATTGGTAAAAAAAGATTCAAGTCAGAAATTTAGCATTAGTCTTTGTACAAAATATTTAATTCAGCTTTTTTTTTTTTCCTTATTAAATGAAGGTTGACAATCACTGAACGGTATAAAAGGTATAAATCAACATAATCCCTTTTTCCTAATCGATTCTTCTGATTAGTTTTTAGTTAGTTTAACTTTATTTTTCGTCTCCTGAAAAATCAAGAATATGGACTTAAATCCTTTATACTTATCAGTACAGAATTTTTGGTGACTATTGAATAAAAAAGTCGTAAAATCTGGCAACACTGATATAGTATTACTGTATTACTGTAGGGGAAAAAAAAGATTATAAATGTTTACTTAAAAGTTGATTAGTGAATATGATTTTTTTTTTCCTGTGTGAATCTTGTGTTTTCTAAAATTTAACTTGACTATCTCTGTCAAACAAAAGTGGTGCAGCACATTTAGGTAGATGAAGAAATTTTATGTGCTCTGATGTCGGTAAAATTGTGTTTAGTTACTCCGAATTGCCTATTTTTCGTCTATCTCTTCATTCGTTTATACTTTATGCCGGCAAATTTAGTTTAATCCTCTATTTATCTAAATTTATATTCCAAGACTTTGTTAACTGCCTCATATTAAAATTATAACAACATCAACATAACAAATGAAGCATTTTGGATGTATAGATAATATGAAGAATTATTGATATTTTACAGAATAATTTTTAATTGAATACGATATCCTAACCATACATTTATTTTTCTTTAAGAAATATTGAATAATTATTTGTTGGAAATTTTGTTGAGTGTACATTATCTACCAATAAATATTTGGACACTTTCGAGTTTACACGCTTTGTCAAATATCTTGAAAAATTCTTTAGAAATTATCTTGAAACTTTGGGAAGTGTAAAGAACATGGTATACTTCATATATTTCAGCAAAAGTTTTGTCTTGAAAAAAAAAAAAGGAGACTAGTAAAAAATTAAAGAAAAATTTAAATGGTTTGGATCACCCTGTAAAAAGTAATGCTTGAAATGTGTTTTGGCTGTAACAAGTGTTTATGAAAAATTACTCTAATTATCTGCATTAATTTTTATGAGGCTACCACATATGCTCATGGAGATATACCAGTTTCTTTTAAAGAAAAATTGCAAAAAGTAATACAACTTTTTTTTAATTATAACTTGTATGGTATTAGACCCAGTGCAAAGTTATTTTTAGGAAACTTGTCGTATTATATTGTACACAGTATACTGCAATCAGAACAAAAAATTGTTAAATATATCAAAAAATATGAGCTTTTTTGCTAAATAATTTTTAAATACGCATGTACAAGCTTTTAAAAAGTTTTATTTGCATGATTTAATAGCCAAAAGTATTCAGCTATTTATATGAAAACTCCAAACAAATATCGTGTAAATTCAAAACGTTATGAGAGATAGAATGAACAGAATTTCAGATCCTCTCAAAGAAATAAAAACGAAAGATGATTGGAGGTTTTATCAACATTCATTTACAATCAGTGAACACTGTATTGCCATTGGACATTGATTGAATGATAACAAAATGTGAGTAAAGCCCATTACAATTTAGCTTTTATTTTGAGGGGAACTAAAATTCTGTTCATTCTATGTTTCATAACTTTTTGAATTTACAAGATATTTTTTTTTTTTTTTTTTTTTTTTTTTTTTTTTTTTTTTGGGGGGGGGGGGGTTCTCATGTAAGTAGCTGAATACTTTTGACTATTAAATTAGGCAAATGAAATTTTTATAAAGCTTGCACATGCGTTGTTAAAAATTATTTAGTAAAATTGCTTATATCTCGTAAGATATTTAACATTTTTGCATTCTGATTGCAGTATGCTGTGTCTAATGTGTAGTATACCAAGTATTCTAAAAATGGCTTTGCACTGAGTCCAATACCCTACGTGTTATAATTTAAAGAATGGCAAATTTTTTTGCAATTTTTTAAAAGAAAGTATTAGTATATGTGGTTAATACCATTAGTATATGTGGTAGCCTCATAAAAATTTATACGGGTAAGTGAAGGATCGTCATGATTGTGTGCTACAGCCATACTTGCCAACATACTAATTAATATTCCGTAGTATTATTAGCCTCGCCTTCTTTTTCACACCAGTATTTTTTTTAGAGAATTTTTCTTCTTATTTAATCGTAATTGCATTTAGAGAATATTACTCTAAAAGATTTCTGGTGTATAAAAAAAGGGCGGGACTAACAACTCTACGGAATATTAATAAGGATGTTGGCAAGTATGGCTACAGCCAAAACACATTTCAAGAATTACTTTTCACAGAGTGACCCAAAAACATTTTGACTCTTGATTAATTTTTTTTATACCGGTCACCCTTTGTTTAATTTTTTTGTACTGGACAATACTTTTGAGAAATATATGAGGTATAACATGTTCTTTATACTCCCAAAGTTTCAAGATTTTTCCTACAGAAACTTTGTAAATATTTGTCAAAACATTTAAATTCGAAAGAGTGTAAACACTTATTGGTAGATAGTGTATATTGTATAAGGTGTATATCCTTTGGAAAGTAACGCTTCATTATTTTAAACAGTAAATTTGTGTGCAATAGTGTATGGTGCCATCTCATCATTTTGATATGATAATGTAGATGTAGATTATTAGTTGCTGATTGTTCACAAGGCATACTTATACATTTTAAAACTATGGTTGAATTATACTATAATTACGATATGCACTTAAGATACACTTTGCTATTATTTCATTAAAAAGTCTTTTATAAGAATATTTTTTTATTGAGAAAATATTTTCAAAAATCTCGTTTGTATGATGCTTTTTTGGACAAGACAACTAGTATTTGTATATTATATTTAAGCTATAATTTACTATGCTTTCAAAAAGTTTCTTATGCGATAAATATTAATAAAAAAAATCATTTTTGATTAAAAAGGAATAGTAAATTATAATAAACCTTTCTTTTAAATTTAAGTTTTAAGAGCATTATTTTTTTTTTTTTCACTTTCTATTAAAAAAGATTAAAATGTATGAAATAAAGCATATTAGTCTTTTAGTAATTATAATCTTCTAAATGTTTAAAATTTTCCTTTTGATAAATAGTATTTAATTGTTTTTAATTGCTCAACAGTATATAAATTTCATTTTAAAAATTAAAAGTATTTTAGAACGTATGAAAATACCTTTAAAAATATTTAAAATAGTACTTTTGAGACTTTTTAATACAGTTAAATACATTATTACAATATTTTTGTATCAGTCGCTTAAAATTAATGCGGAGGAAATAGCTTAAAATTTTATGCTTTATTTAAAATTTTTATACATATGTTCATTTATATAAATTTATGTATGATACATAGGTAAGTAAGTAGATAGATAAAGAGAAAGAGAGAGAATGTTCTGAAATTCGTGATTTTTATTAAATTTTTACTACCATTATTGTTGTTATTATTATTACTGAGTTAATTGTAATTTACATAATCTACAAGTTTTTAGTATATTGCTCTTATTAGCCTTTAGTCATCTAGTATTTTTCAAAAATTAGGCTCATAGTTGACTTAATATTCATATGCTAGGGGTTTTGTAAGATTATCGTGTGGGTAGTTTAAAAACCAAGCAGGGTAGAAAAAAACCCGTGTTTCTTCGAGTTTTATCAGGATTTTATTATTTATTATTATTATTATTATTATTATTATTTTATCGGGGTTTTACAGGTTTTATCAGTTTTTTTTTCTTTTTTCCAGAGTATTTTCGAGTTGTATCAGAGTTTGAGGAATACTATTATTATTATTATTATTTTTTTTTTTTTTTTTTTTAACAAGAAGTATATTATTAATAAGACGATTTAAAAATCAAATGTTAATTATTCATTATAATCAAAATTTATTTTTTTTTTTTTTTTTTATTCTGACTTCTTTTTATGATAAGTATAAGTTAAAAATATTAAAATAAAAGTAAAATTAAGTAATTGTACTTTAAATATCATGAAATTCTGTTTTTCTGCCCTTTACAACAAAAAACTGGATTATAATAATGATTTAGTGTTGCTTTAATAAATTTTTCGTATTCAACAGTTTTTCATAAAATATTTTGAATTTTTGTCCCTGTCCATTACTTAACAGTATTGCGCTAATATAGTTTTCAAATATTTCTTTTTAATTTGGTTTTTACTTGTTTATATTTTACATTCTTTGAGTCTCATACTGACAAACAACTCTGTTTTTTCGTTTTAATAAAACTTTTATTGTGTTTTAATAAGATAATTTTAAATTATTTTTCAAGGGAAATTTTTCAGGATTTTGTTCTATTAAGCAATTTGAACACCTCCACCATTTCTGAAAAATTCTTTGTTCATGTTTCAATAATGTATATAATATTTGTTTTATATTTATAGTTTTATTATAATTTAGATAAAAGTACAATTTTAATAAGGATTTCGAAAACCTCACTTGTGTTTTTCTTGGGTTTTTCAAGTGAGTTTTAGTTGGATCGGCAAAATCAAACTAACCCTGAACCTAGAGTGTATATGTTTATTTACGACTATAAATTCTCCATTTAAATTCCTCGAAAAAAAAAAACTAGTATGTTGTGGCCACCACAAGACTTTCTTCTATATTTTCCTATACAAATTAATTAAAAAAAAAAAATACGTTTTTCAGTTTTTTTTTTTTTTTTTTTGTTAAAAGTAAAAAAAAATCGATTGATCCCCAAATCTAATCTGCACCAGTTTATGCCAGGGGCTAACTAAATACCAAGTTTGGTTAAATTTCGTAAAAAAAAAAAAGAAAAAAAAAAGGTTTTTTTTCTAAGGGTTTTTTTTTTTTTTTTTTTTGTTAAAAGTAAAAAAAAAATCGATAACTTTGTTTTAAATTATCACAGATTTATAGTTCAACCATTCGTTTTAAAGGTATTGACGAGACCTTTCGAAAGATCCCCATCTTGAAAATTTACTCTCCTCGAGGGGGGACTTCACCCCAAGGGGGGGGGGGGGGGTGGCGAGGCTCCTACACATACAAAAAAAAATTTCCAGTTGACTATCTCTATTATAAATAATTCTTGTAAATTTCATAATGATTACTAAAAAATAATTCTCTTTATGCACATTTATACAAAATTTTGTCCTATATCACCATGTTAAAAATTTAGAAAAAGCGGGATGGCAACGCAACCTGCAAAACAATTTTTACCAAAAGTTGATAGGCACTAATTTATGTCAAGGTGCAACTACATACCAATTTGTATCAAATTCTGTGCAGTATTTCCTGAGATACAGTTGCCACAAAATATTGTCACGCACACACACACACACACACACACACACACACACACACACACACACAGACAGACATTCTCTAAAAATGGTCAAATCATGTTCTACAGCTCTCAAAACGTGTAAATCCATAAAAAACCCGAGGTCGAAAATTTTTACGAATCCAATACTTTTTTCTATATTCAATAGAAGAAAGTAAAAAAAGAAAGAAAGAAGAAAAAGCTTTATTTAATCCTAAATAACTAAACTTAAATCAGTGTAAACTTAAATCTGTGACTCTGTAACTAGTCATTCGACTCATAGACTACTAATTAAAAACAAGTATATTTTTATATTTCCTTTATTTATTTCAAACAAATTAGGGAAAAAAAAAATATTACGATTATATTTCAATTAAAAAATGTAAAAGTGGTAAAAATTATTATTTGCACTCATGGCAGATGCTAAAAGCGTGCTCTCCTCAAATAGCCTTGTTGCAGTAGTTGCAAATGTATTTTGTCATTCTGCGTTTCTTAGATGAACAAAAAGTACGAATTCTGAGTTTGTTTTCAGCACTTTTAATCATGCCTTCTGTGTGCTTTTCAATATTCAAAATATCATCAATATTTATTTTGATGATCACTAAACATTCGACTGTTAGACAACGATTACAGCAAATCTCGAAAAGTAACAAGTGTACAGCTGTGCTTATCACCTTCGAATAACTCATTTTACTAGTTAAGAAGGTACTGTGAGTGAGGTGGTAAAAGCGCAACGGGAACATCTGCAATTCACAAAACTTGCAGGGGTCGGTAGTCTACTAGAAGAATGTTTAGTTATCCAGGGTTAAATTAGCTTTCAAAACTTTATTCTTGTAATCGTCTGATAATTTATGAAATAACAAGCATTAATGTTTTGGCATTTCAAAGGTTTTTCATGCGTTAATAGCTTCAAATTTTTGGCTTTAGTTTTTTGACGTCTTTACACGTTTTGCGTGCAGAAAATACGAAAAATCGATGTGGTGTCTGCTATATATATATAACCATGACTATAAATATATATTTATATGTAATTGTAATTATAACTGTATCAAGTATGCTTAGCTGTAAAACTTAACCATAAGATAATAATATGTAACCGCCACTGTGTGGCAACAGTCAGACTGCAGCTTCTCTTCAATAAAGAAATAATATATAACAGTGTCCGTCTGTAGGGTGTCAGTTTATTAAGGAATTAATTTGTTTGTCTGTGTACGCTATATCTCAAGAAAACGTGATCATAAAAATGTAGAAGCAGTCTTGAAATATCACTTATGATACTAGCAAGAACCTCCCCCCCCTCCCCCCCCCCCCCCAAGATTGTAATTTGAAAACTCCGTAAGTTATTGGAAAATTACGATTTTCTAGGCATAAAAGAATAGGGAAAAACTTTGCATAAACGTGTATTATGAGGATTATTTTCATCGTAATGACATTGGGCTGGTTTTAAAACGTAATTTATAATACTGGTATGCACATGGCAGAATCAGTTAATATTTAGCGTACTCTTGCATTATGGGAATTATTAGATTGGACATACTGTGGAGTAGCATGAAAACTGAAACTGACCTTAATAAAACTAATCAACAAATTATGATATGTAATCGCGGAAAGATAACCTAATGGGCAAAGTATTCCCTTCTGCAATTGTACTAAAAGATCGGTAGACTTTTTTTTTTTTTTTAAACATGACTATAGTATACCTTATAGTGCAAATTTATTACAACAAATATATGGTGGGGAACTGAGCAG
Source organism: Salticus scenicus (assembly GCA_963930645.1). Taxonomy (NCBI): domain Eukaryota; kingdom Metazoa; phylum Arthropoda; class Arachnida; order Araneae; family Salticidae; genus Salticus; species Salticus scenicus. The sequence goes on along the minus strand of OZ005648.1, from coordinate 127,409,288 downwards.
AGTTAACATGTGCGAGCTTTTTTTTTTTTTATTTTTCATAACCATTTGTTTGATATTGCAAATTCCATCGCATAAAATGATATTAAACTTAATATGCCTACTAAGCAGAACTGAGTAAAGCATGGGGCATAAAAAGATAAACTGCTTTCTTATACCAAACTTTGCAGTAATTGAGTGGGTTGACAGAGTATATTCATTAAGTAACCTTTCAACGCAAAATTAGTAAAGGGTTTATAAAACAGGAAACATCTTGAACATCTTGAACGCCAAAGGGAATAATGAAATAGCAGACAGTTGTTTCGGTAGCATTTGTACTATCATCGGTGCGTAAAGAAATGAAGAAAGGTCTCCTACATATAAGAAAGAATCGGTTTATATGACTGTTTAATCAACCAAGAGAATTAGGCAAATTGTGGGGGATTAGTCAATAGGAAATCGAGAAACGGTAGACGTGAAAAATGTAGAAAAAAATAAGAGTGTGGATGTATATAGAACGATATAGAAAAAAAAAGTGTTGATTGAATGTAAAATTTCCAACAATCAGTCTAAGGGGGTACAGCGAAATAAGAATTAATAATGTTTTTAAGATTCTTATACATTAAAAATCTTCAAAGAAACCGATTTCAAGTTAAGATTTGGGTTTCAAATTATTTTAGCTGTATCAAATTTAAAATTATAGTTTTTCACCCAGCAATGCTTAGATATGGTCGATTTGTTGGTCTCTTGTTTCAGAACATTATTGATATGTTCTTTTAAACGGAATTTAAGACTCCGATAAATATGATAATGTTATCAAATATTTTGTACTGCTTGAATTTGTATAGGAAAGTATATGAGAACATTTTTTAATTGCCACAACATACTATTTTTTTCCCTTACATATATATATATATATATATATATATATAAATGTATTTCTAAGATACTTAACACTTTGTATATGTAGGTATAGACGTAAGAAGTTTTTCCTTTCCAAACAAATAGTGACTGTTTTTTCTATCATATGTTTAATAGCTAACATTCTTACAATTTCAGTGTTGTAAAAACAAGGTTTTTTATTGCATGAATTTGTATTGTAAATTGATCAAGATTGTTCAAGATATTTTGTAATTGCTGGCGTACTTTAAAATATTTTTACTTTCGAAGAACCTTTATCTCTATTTTTATTGATTTAAATATTACTATTAAAGTTTGCATATGTAAAGAAATAATACATATTTTCAAAGAATTTATATATATATAAGGAAAATTTGGAATATTTAGCGATAAATTAATGAATTCAGTTTCATTAAGGAAGGTGCAAATATTCTGTTTGTCTATAAAACTTCTTCGGAAATATATATATATGTATTTATATACTCTATGTTTCTTATTATAAATCCCTCCATTTATATTTGAAAAATTATTATTGTCAAAAAGCAATACGGTTGAATTATTTTTTCGTTAATTATTATTATTATTACATACTTGCCAACCATCTCATTAATAACCGTACAATTGTTAACGCCCCTTGAAAAAACGCCCCTTTTCTCACACCACTATATTTTTAGAGTAATTCTCTCCAAATAGTGTTACGATTAAATAAGACTAAAATTACTCTAAAAAATTATTGGTGTGAATAAAAAGGCGGGTACTAAAAATTGTACGGTTCATAATGAGATGGTTGGCAAGTATGTTATTATTTTCTTTTAATAAATTTTAAAATTATTGTATAAATTTGTATTTAGATTTTGATGCCTGCTATTAAATCACAGATATACTCTTTCCTGTGAGGTGTTAGTAAGTTGAACGAAATGGGAATATTCGCACGCTAATCTGATAAAAAATAGCACATATCTTGTACATGATTGCTTATATTTGAATAAAAATGTTTTATTGAATAATTTCTAACGTAATTATTAACTAGTGGATCTTCAGATCAGGAGCCTCAACGTCCTATTTGCATCAGACATTATTCAATAGGTCATTTTTATTTATTCCTTATTATATAATAGTATATATTCATTCGATTGACTTATTACCATAATCAGATACATTCCTGAGGGGGGTGGCAGCCCCCCTCAACCCCCTGCTATATCTCTCTTTCTATACCTATTTGTATATCAAAGTGTTACGGAATTGTAAATAATTGCATTTATTTTTGTATAAATTCTTTCAAAGAGGCTTAGAAAGTCGATAAAATGCTAATTGTGTGCATTTCTAGTCGTTTTAGCGTGAAAATAGCCTAATTTACCCTTAAAAACGCATTAAAAAGCTACAATAAAGGAAGAAATAGATTTGGCGCCAAATTTGGCGACTGTTTCCCTCCTTGGCTATTTTTTTTCGCGACCTTGGCGAGAAAATCCTTATTAGGGATATACCAAATATGGAAGCTCTAATCTCATTGGCTGATGAGATACGAGAATTTTCTGTGTTCGATAGAAGAGTATAAAAGGAGCATTTTTTTAGCCAAGGCGGTCAACCTCAGATCTGTGTCAGTTTCGTCAAATGCTTGCTTTGCTTTGAGCCTCTTTGAATAAGACTTGCTTTATGTGTTATTGATAAACATTTTGTAATGTTGTTTTACTGTTTTTGTTTAAGCTATGTTTACTGGTTGAATTGAAGCTGATACTTGGTTTATAGACCTGTATTTTTCTGGAACTTTCTGTGAATAAATCACTGAATTTTTGCAAGTTTCGTCTTTCATTCTCGGACAACTTACGAACCCCCAAGTACGAAACAATATGTATTCTTCCCTGAAATTCATAAATATCAAATTTCACAACTACCAAATTTCATACAAAAAAAAAAAAAAAAAAAAAAAAAAAAAAATTACATAGCACATCGGAAATATTTTGCGTAACCTTTAAACTAATTATCAATTCTCTGCCCACAATTTTCAACAGGAAAACATGCTTTTAAAATTCTAATAAAATTTCTTTATATTTGATTGGGATGTAACCATGTTAAAATACACTTTTAAGAAACACCGATTATAGACCGTAATAGTACGAAATTCCTTTATGTATTCCGGAAAAGTAGCCACAGTAATTATAAACGCCAATAATAAGAATAAACCTAATTAATTATAACTCATTAATTTTTGAACCTAAATTGACATCATTTGGATGAATACAGTACATACTCGGAATTTTTTTGTGTGGTCCCATAAATTATTTAGTCTATACATAACCTTTTTTAAGAGAAAACATGATTTTAAGCATCTTTATAATGTATGTTAATTTTATTAAGTTCAATTCAGCATAAACGCATTAAAGTGTGCGCTTAAATAAAAATTTGTCCATGGGATGTTACGAAATTCTTTCGTGTGTCTCTGTAAACGAACCATAAACATTGTATACACCAGTAAAAACTATTCAGCTTATTTTGCGTTTAAAATTAATAATTGTTCCAAATTTAACATCGTTTGGATGACACCGTGACATTGTCAGAACACTTTTGTAAGGTCCTGTACATTAATTAGAAATCTTAAAAGCACATATTTTCTTCAAACAGCATAAGTTTAAGCATCTTACTCACGTACGCTAGTTTCATTTTCTTGATTGCAAAGTAATGGTATTAAAATACGTTTAAACGAAATTCACCCCATACGCCGTAATGTTAAGAATTTTGGCGTGTCCCTGTACACAGTTTATAAACAATATAGCAATAAAAATGATACAGCTACACAAAGCTGGTACGTGTGCGCCAATTTGCAAGTCAATTGAAGGATTTTTGCGGCCGCTATTGCGGTACATACAAATTCTTCCCATAGGCCGTTAGGATAAGAAACACTTTGGCGTGTCCCTGTACACGAACAACAAATGGAATTCACACCTAACACCATACAACTAATTCCGTTGGGCTCATGAATATGTGTACCAAATTGCAAGTCAATAGCGTGTTTTTTGGGGCCGCTATCGCGGTACATACAAATTCTTCCCATAGGCCGTAATGATAAAAAAAAACTTTTATGTGTCCCTGTACACGAACTATAAATAGATTTCACACCCAAAACTATACAGCTAATTTTGTGGGGATCATGAACATGTGTACAAAATTTCAAGTCAATAGCGTGATTTTTGCGGCCCCTATCGCACGACAGACAGGCAGACAGACGGACAGACGGAACCCAAAATCCTTTTGAGTGTCAACAGAGGCCTACCATTCACGTTTCGGCAAAAATTGGAAGTCAATAGCTTGATTTTTGCGGTAACTATCGCGGTACATACACACCTAAAACTATACAGCTGATTCCGTTGGGCTCATGAAAATGTGTACCAAATTGCAAGTCAATAGCGTGATTTTTGTGGCCGCTATCGCGGTACATACCAATTCCTCCCATAGGCCGTAATGATAAGAAAAACTTTGGCGTATCCCTGTACACGAATTACAAATGGAATACACACCCAAAACTATACAGCTGATTTCGTGAGGCACATGAACATGTGTATCAAATTGCAAGTCAATAGCGTGATTTTTGTGGCCGCTATCGCGATACATACAAATTTCTTCCACAGGCCGTAATGATAGAAAAAAACTTTGGAGTGTCCCTGTATACGAACTACGAATGGAATACATACCAAAAACTATACAGCTAATTTCGTGGGGCTTATGAACATGTGTACCAAATTTCAAGTCAATAGCGCTATTTTTGCGGCCGCTATCGCGCGACAGACAGACAGACAGACAGAAAGAAAGACACACAGACACAGCCCAAAACCGTTTTGAGTCTCAACAGAGGGCCTCCACTGGCGTTTCGGCAATTACTCTTTAAAAAAAAAAGTAGCATGGAATAAGGGCGGAGCTAAAAATGCTCCGGAATAAATTAAAATATTAGCAGCTATGCAAATGGATGTATGAAGTTAAAAACCAGTATTATTCTGACACAAAAATTAGGAAATATAAGATTTTTTTATTTTTTGCGCAGATCAAGTTCATTAAGGGGTTACATACGATGGGGAATATGAACATTCGGGTAAAATCGAATACCGTTATACCGCACCTGTACGGAGTTCCAACCTGTCTGAACGGAACTTCCCCTTGTGTAAGTGAGAATAGTAATTTTTGTGTCATAGAACTGCATTAGTTTATCAAGATTCAGACTTTTTTGGAGATAAGCATAATGAATTCTGTAATCTAATTACGAAGCAGTAAAGTGAGGGAAAACCTGGTGTCATTTCCGGCAGGGAAGTTCAGTTAGTCAGTAGTATGATTCCCACTAGTGGATCTGCAGATCAGGAGCCTCAACGTCCTATTTACATCAGACATTATTCAATAGGTCATTTTTATTTATTCCTTATTATATAATCATATATATTGATTCGATCGACTTATTACTATAATCAGATACATTCCTGAGGGGGCTGCCGCCCCCTCAACCCCCCGCTGTGTCTCTATTTGCATATCTTAAAAAGTGTTACGGAATTGTAAATAATTGCATTTATTTTTGTATCAATTCTTTCAAAGATGTTTAGTAAAGTTAATAAAATGCTAACTTTGTGCATTTCTAGTCGTTTTAGCGTTAAAAAAGCCTAATTTTCCCTTAAAAACACTTAAAAAAGCTCCAATAAGGGAAGAAATGGATTTGGCGCCAAATTTGGCGACTGTTTCCCTCCTTGGCGATTTTTTTGGCGACCTTGGCGAGAAAATCCTTATTAGGGATATACTAAATATGGAAGCTCTAATCTCATTATGAGATACGAGAATTTTCCAGAACAGTTTGTGTTCGATAGAAAAGTATAAAAGGCGCATTTTTTCGCCAAGGCGGTCAGTCTCAGATCTGTGTCAGTTTCGTCAAATGCTTGCTTTGCTTTGAGCCTCTTTAGATGAGACTTTCTTTATGTGTTATTGCTAAACAGTTTGTATTGTTGTTTTGCTGTTAACGGCTGTTGTTTAAACTGTGTTTACTGGTTGAATTGAAGCTGATACTTGGTTTATAGACCTGTATTTTTCTGGAACTTTCTGTGAATACATCACTGAATTTTTGCAAGTTTCGCCTTTTATTCTCGGACAACTTACGGACCCCCCCCCCCCCCCCCAAGTACGCAACAATATGTATTCTTAATAAACGACGGTCTTGTATTATTTCCCTGAAATTAATAAATACCAAATTTCATAACTACCAAATGTTATACAAAAAAAAAAAAAAATTACATAGCATAGCGGAAATATTTTGCGTAACCTTTAAACTAATTTCCAATTCTATGCCCACAATTATCAACAGGAAAACATGCTTTTAAAATTCTAATAAAATTTCATTTTATTTAATGGGGTGTAACCATGTTAAAATAAACTTTTAAGAAATGTCGACTATAGACCGTAATAGTACGAAATTATTTTATGTATCCCGCAAAAGTAGCCACAGTCATTATAAACGCCAATAATAAGAATAAACCTAATTAATTATAACTCATTAATTTTTCAAACTAATTTGACATCATTTGAATGATTACAGTACATACTCGGAATTATTTTGCGTGGTCCCATAAATTATTTAGTCTATACATAACCTTTTTTAAGAGTAAACATAATTTTAAGCATCTTTATAATGTATGTTAATTTTATTAAGTTCAATTCAGCATAAACGCATTAAAGTGCGCGCTTAAATAGAAATTTGTCCATAGGCTCTAATGCTACGAAATTCTTTTGCGTGTCTCTGTAAACAAACCATAAACATTGTATACACCAGTAAAAACTATTCAGCTTACTTTGCGTTTAAAATTAATAATTGTTCCAAATTTAACATCGTTTGGATGACTACGTGACATTGTCAGAACACATTTGTAAGGTCCTGTACATTAATTAGAAAGCTTAAGAGCGCATATTTTCTTCAAACAACATAAGTTTAAACATCTTACTCACGTACGCTAGTTTAATTTTCTTGATTGCAAAGTAAAGATGTTAAAATGCGTTTAAACGCAATTCACCTCATACGCCGTAATGTGAAGTATTTTGGCGTGTCCCTGTATACAATCCATAAAAAGTATAGACCTAAAAAAATAAATAGCTATTTCTATATCGAGCCTGAATATATATGTCAATTTGCAAGTCAGTTGGAGAAGTTTTGCGGCCGCTGTTGCGGTACATACAAATTTTTCCCATAGGCCGTAATGATAAAAAAAATTTGGCGTGTCCCTGTACACGAACTACAAATGGAATGCACACCCAAAACTATACAGCTAATTTCGTGAGGATCATGAACATGTGTACCAAATTTCAAGTCAATAGCGTGATATTTGTGGCCGCTATCGCACGACAGACACACAGACAGACAGACGGAACACAAAATCCTTTTGAGTCTCAACAGAGGGCCTCCACTGACGTTTCGGCAAAAATTGGAAGTCAATAGCGTGATTTTTGTGGTGGCTATCGCGGTACATACAGATTCTTACCATAGGCCGTAATGACAGAAAAACTTTGGCGTGTCCCTGTTCACGAACTACAAATGGAATACACACCTAAAACTATACAGCTAATTCCGTTGAGCTCATGAATATGTGTACCAAATTGCAAGTTAATAGCGTAATTTTTGTGGCCGCTATCAATACATACAAATTCCTCCCTTAGGCTGTAATGGTAAGAAAACTTTTGGCGTGTCCCTGTATACGAACTACAAATGGAATGCATACCAAAAACTATACAGCTAATTTTGTGGGGCTCATGAACATGTGTACCAAATTTCAAGTCAATAGCGCTATTTTTGCGGCCGCTATCGCGATCGATACAAATTCCTGCCATAGGCCGTAATGACAAGAAAAACTTTGGCGTGTCCCTGTATACGAACTACAAATGGAATACATACCAAAAACTATACAGCTGATTTCGTGGTGCTCATGAACATGTGTACCAAATTTCAAGTCAATAGCGATATTTTTGCGGCCGCTATCGCGCGACAGACAGACAGACAGACAAACAGACACACAGACACAGCCCAAAACCGTTTTGAGTCTCAACAGAGGGCCTCCACTGACGTTTCGGCAATTAAATTTCCATTAAATATATTGCACTTGCTTTTTCAATTTGTAATTCACATTTAAAACACATTTGTGAAATGTTGTGTAAACAGATAATGTATAACATATGTTTAGTATTTTAATTGTCCGTGTAAAAGATTTATTCACAGTGTATGGCAATTATTTCTAAGTAAATTAATTAAGTTTATTTTAATATATATATTCATAAATCCAAATTTAGTGACAATTAATTTATTGAAAAAGATTAACCCCTTAACTTCCCCGGGCGTATATATACGCCTCGCTAAGCCGATGCATTAACTGCCCCCTGGCGTATATATACGCTTATCTGAAGTATGATCTTTGGTATTACGCTGCTACCAGAAAAATTAATCTCCCTACTTTGGAATGCAATAAAAGTGACCGTGACAGTGTTTTGGAAAGATTTACTTATTTCAGAGAAAAGGGGGAGTGGGGGGAATTTCAAAGGGAATGTTTCTGAAACAGAGAACGCATAACTACTTGCGCCTGTATGAGAAACGGTGGCACTGGGAAGCAAAACTTCCTCGGCAGGTAAGGGGTTAAAATCTAAAAAACGAACAAACAAAGCAAATCTGCTATTAAATGAATTTTAATAATTTTTTTTTTTTTAAATAACAATAATACTAACAAAACAAACCCTCTTTAATAAAATCTATATAATATTTCTCTAATGGGGATCAGTTTCAATTATTTTTTGTCGAAACGATACGAAATACGGGGATAAAAATAATAATATTTATGCATGAACAATATTTAAGCACGCGGATTTATCTCAATGGACTAATAAGAAAAGATGATGACATTTGTCTGATGAGGTTATTTTACGAAAAAAAATATTTTTAACAGTTGTTTCTTCAGAATCTTTGCAAGCGTCATTTTAAACCTAGCAATATTTTAAAGATATATACAGAATATGAACTTTTGTGCCACAAATTGACTAAAAAACACAATCATAAAAAATATAATTAAAGTAGGAAATATTTTATTTTATTTTATTTATTTATTTATAAAAAAAAAAAAAAAGAAATATATATATATATATATATATATATATATATATACCAAAATTAATAAAAAGTCATCTCCAACATGACAACAAAAATTTAAAAGGCGTGGTGAGAGTCCTATATTAAAATTGTACTTACTGTGGAAGTATGAAAATTGGGTCATGAACCATGAATTTTATTTGGAAACCTTTCTTTGGATGATTTTGGTTTCACTATTGTACAATATTAATTTGGTTTTATTAATAATTTGGCTTCGGTTAAGTTAAAATTTTAATTAGGTAGTCAAATTGGTATAACATTTATGAGTTTCAAATTTTAAAGGTAAATAATAAAATAAATAAAATGCGAATATTTCGCACGGGTTCGCTAGTAATATAATAAAATAATAATAATAATAAATCAGAAAGTTAAGATAATTATAAAAGAAAAGTAATTTTTAGTTTAATTCAGTCTTATTAAGTACTATATATATATATATATATGTAGTCATTATTAATGTACTTTAGAGAAGTTCAAAACGCAAAAAGACACGCATTCGACACAAATATTCTATTTAATGAATTTTATTAAAGTTTAAAAGAATATATAACTTAATAAAAAAAATATATATATAAACTCGGTTATATTTCAAATTGTACTGAAAATTTCAATTCAGCGGATATGGATATGGATGCAAAATTTCAGCTCAATGAAGTGGGTTAAATGGGTGATATAAAGTGAGTTAAAATTCGAAAACAAATTTTAAACTAGTGTTAAGGGAGACCCTCAGGTCACCCCCACCCCATTCCTTGCGAAGTTCGTTTACTGCTTGAGAACGTATTTCGTCGGAATTTTACATGTATACAAAGTTTCAGTGTAAGCTGATGGTAGAAAGTGGATTAAGATTCTAAAAAGAATTTTTGAAGCAGTTGGGAGTTTAGGGTCACCAAACTCCCTCCCTAAGTCCGTCACTTCTTGAGTCTTCGGACTTACCAACTTAACGGCCCTCTTCACTCACCATCGCCGGAAGACCGAGCCAATGTTATTCTATGGGGAAATTTTCTTTACAAATAACTTATTAATTAATACATATTTTTTAATTCTGTTTTCACATTCAGAAAATTCCCAACTGTTAAATTGACGGACCTTTTTTAAAAATGTATGTTTTTTATTTTTAATATTTTATTTTGAAATTGCAAAATGAAAAAAATTCACATATTGAAAATTTGTATTTTGCAGCTTCAAAATAAAATATTAAGAATTAAAAAAACATTTTTTGAGAAAAGGTGCGTCAATTTATCAGCTGGGAATTTTCAAAGTGTGAAAACAGATTTTAAAAATATGTATTAGTTAATAAGTTATTTGTAAAGAAAAATTTCCCATAGAATAACATCAGCTCCAGCTTCCGGCGTCGGTGAGTGAAGAGGGCCCTTAAGCAACAGCGTGTAAAAAAAGAATACCAGTTAAACCATCACAGCAGAGAAAAAAGAAAGAAAAGAAAAGAGTATATAAAAAAAAGAAGTTTGATTGGTTGTCTTTTAATGGCGCAAGGTCCATATTAGGTCATACTGCGCCAAACAATGATACAAAAAATAGAAAGTAAAGTAGAACATCTGGATGGGTTTACCCATCCAGACTGACAAAAATCATAATAAGAATATAAAACAACAATGAATAAAAGGTAAAAGATTAAACTACAATAAAACAAAAGTAAAATAGAAGAAAATTAAATATCATGATAAAATCCTGCAACTTTTAAGAGGTTGGTCATTTCAGGGTGAGGTTTTGATCCCAAGAGGCTAGTCAGATTCGGTGATGATGATTTAAAATATTGTCGATATAGATATCGGAGGCAAGGACAGTCGGTGAGGATATGACAAATGGTGAGTGAGCAGTAGTGACATTATAGGTTCTTGCTCCCCTAAAAATAAGTGCTTGTGGGTTTATCTAGAATGCCCAATTTTGAGGCGAGTAATAACCACGAAAAAAAAAAAAAAAAAAAGGAAATTATCAGTTTAATTAAAAGTGTCTTATTTAGACAGGATTAATCTATTTAACAGAAGTTTAAAAGCAAGAAGGACAAAGCAAATCTGCTATTTAATGAATTTGGACAATTTTCTTAAAAAAAAAAAAAAAAAAAAAAAAAAAAATCTAATCAGAGGCATTTGCTTAAAAGATATAAAATAACATGGATTAAAAACGTATATAAGATTGAGTAATATAAACACCATTCGTTAAGGAATGCTTCAAAAAAAAAAAAAAAAAAAAAAAAAAAAGTGAAATATAGGATCATGATTAATTTTTTTTTGTTTTGTTTTTTCGGTGTTTAAAACATTAAATGATATATTTCTTTTTCAAAGCTATAAAAAGTGAGAGTCATCCTTTAAAAAAAAAGTATGTCGAAAAATGTACCTAAATACAATTTTCAATCGCATTAATATCTTGAAATTCTTAAAAACACTTCATATTCTCAGCTATATAGAGATTGTCATTTTGCTTAAATATATATATATATATATATCGAAAACTTATTATCACATTCATTTTAATATTTAAATATTTCTTCTTTTCTTGCATTTGATCAATATGCAAATATATTTCCCTAACACATGTCTATCAACAAAGAGGTTGGTAGAAAATGATTTATGTGTATGAGATATTTCAATATGCATTTTTTTTTTTTTCTGTCATTCATTCTGCCTTTCTGTCTTTCTTTCATTTGATTGTTTGTTTTATCATGTCTATATTTTCTTATAAATTTTATCGGAAATTCTCAGAAAAGACTCATTAAAAGGAAATAATCGGGATTTTTTTAGTTTTAAAAAATATTTTAAAACTAGATGATATATATACACTTAGATTTAATTTAAAAGTCTATTTCATTTCGGGATATAGATTGTGTTAGGATACAAAAACATATTTTACAGAAAAGAAATATAAGTCTCATATTATAAAAATAATTTATTTTTTTACATCCTTTGTACAATTCTTATAATTTAACATTAAAAAACCTAATAACAAGCAAGTTTCGTATTCCATGAGGTACACAACATTTAAATTAATGTGCGAGTAATCCATGGCCAGCAATGCCGTTTCCATATCCTAAATAACCGGCACCGAGAATTCCATGACTAGCAATGCCGTTTCCATATCCTGAATAACCGGCACCGAGAATTCCATGACTAGCAATGCCGTTTCCATATCCTAAATAACCGGCACCGAGAATTCCATGACCAGCAATACCGTTTCCATATCCTGAATAACCGGCACCAAGAACACCATGACCAACAGCAATAGCGGGTGCAGCTGCAACATGATTAATTGCAGAAGAATAGGCTACTGGTGCAGCATGACCAATGGGTGCCGCAATAGCTAAAGGTGCTGCATGAGCAACAGCAACAGCTGGGGCGGCATGAGCAACACCAACTGGAGCTACGTGGTTGATGTGGGAGTTGTATGCACTTGCTTTATGTCCACCAGTACCAGCTTCTGATTGAGATTTGCTTGAAGCATGACCATCGTTAACAGCGTAGTTAAAAGCATAGTTGCCATGTGCCTGCAAAAGAAATGATTTTAAGTTAAATCAGTCACGTATTAATTAAATTTTTAATACCTTTCATATTTCAGCTTTAAGTAAAAATAAATTTTCGAAAGATATTCTAAAACACTTATTTTATATATTTGTATTTAGGATGTATATTAATTAAATTTAATAGTAGAAGTTTTTATGCTACTGATTGTAGTTACAAATAAAACGCTTTGGTAACTTACGTCTTGATGCCTTGAAGTAACACTGCTTCCAGTGTTGGCGAGTCCCAGAAGTGCTGTAGCATTGGCTGCAGCGAAAATGGCAAAAAGGATGGCAACCTGTAAATATATATATATATATAATTAATTATTAAGTTATTTAAATATAGTTTAACTCTTTTATATACGAAATGCAGAGCATTACGTACTATATGAAATTTTTAATGCAACTGAACACTGATAATATGAGTATCGGACAGAGTTTTTTTTTTTTTTTTTTTTTTTTTTTTTTTTTTTAAATACTATTTCTTAAATTTGTTTTCTAAAGTGTCAGTTGAATTTTAATATTCTAAATTTCGATATTTTCCTGATATATTTTTATACAATTTATACCTAAGATGTAATTTTTGTTATGTTTTATTAGACTATTTCCATTTAAATTGTAAACATTTTTTTTCTGTATAAAAAAAAAAAAAGAAGAAGAATTTTCGTATAATCGTATAATCGAGTCATTTGAATTATTTTAGCTCTTAAGTTACTTCTTTTTTCCTATATATATTTTATAAAGAACATAATTAAAAATTCTTAATTATGTATGTCAATCTAATTAAGCAATTATATTTCCCAAAAATATTAAGTTAGTCTAAAAAATATTTTGAGTTACCTAAAAAAAAAAAAAAAAAAAAAAACTGTTTTCATTGTAAAACTTTTGCTCGAGAACTGCATAATTTTACGATTGTCTAATAAATCTTTTGCATTTTTAATATTTTTTTCTGATAATATACAAATTACCCAAATAATAAATTAACTTTTAAATATATTTGATATTTTAGCAGAGTTAGAATAATTTTCATAAATATACTTACCTTAGAAAACATGATAATAATTCTCAGTTAGAAGCTGATCTAATTTTTCACTTTCTTCGACAACTATTTATATGATTTTACAAATTTTAATTAAAAGGAAAAACTTTCTAAACCTTATTCTACTAGCACAGCTTCCGGGTTATTAAAAATAAATAAACAATAAATTTATTGTCGTATTTACTCGTATTTCTAGTTAATAGATTTAAATTAGCATTTGAGAAGAAAAGACTGACGTATGGAAAGTAAGGTCATACTGCTCGGATGCTGTCTTTCAAGGTCAAAATTACGAGAATATTTGAACATTTGAAGGGTGGGGCAAATAAGAATTGTAGACTACTCCTTGAGCATATTATAATTACAGTTTTAGGAAAAAGTAGAATCGTACCAGTTAGATTCATTGAACTAGCTTGCAATAATTATTTAACTGTTATAAAAGAAATTAGATAAAATTTTGTTTATTGAAATTGTTTTGAGTGGAATAAATTGTGTAATATTAGAACTTTTCAAGTAATAATAAATAAATAAATAAATAAATAAATATGTATATAGAATGTCAGATCACTGTTTGTATTAGCAAACAAACTTTAGAAAGACAATAATTTTTATTAGTTGATGTTTTTCATTAGAAAATAATAATGAATAATTTATTATTCTAGAACCTCTGTTGATATCCATGCAAAATTAACCTTTTACACGCCGTAATCAGATCCGGGTGTAATTTGAATTAGTTTTTTTTACATATTTTGCCCTCTAATGCTTTAGTTTAAAGAAGTCTATCACTAAAATGTGTAAAAAAAATAAAAATAATAATAATATAATTTAAGATTATTATTTCATTATTATTCATTTAATATTATTATAGTTAATATTGTTAATATAATGTTATATTTTAATATTATTCTATTTTATTTTATTTCCATAATGCAAGCTATTTTAAACCTGTCAGCCCATTTTTAGAAGCATTTGCTTATTTTTCTAAATTATGTTAATTTTTAAACTGTTGGGTAAAAGGGAAAATGGTAAAATAGGTCATTTTTATAATTTTCTGTGCATTTCCCCTATTATGATTGAATTTTCTATTTCAAAAAAGCAAGTCATCTTTCTATTATATCTGATAACTTTTTCAAGTCAGTATTAATGATATTTAATTTTTAAATGAATTTTTAATTCCATGTTCCATTTATGGAACATTGGCGTGTAAAAGGTTAAATAGTGAACGTATAAAAAATGAACTAAGATTATTAAATGTAATTTGAAAACTTTTAGAGTACCGGAATTTTTTTTTTTTTTTTTTTCCAATAAATTAGTTACTTATTTCTTATATATAAATGCTGTTTGCAATTAAAATTGGTACAGAAAAAGATTGCTTGTGTTGTGTTTTTATGTTCTGGTGACTTAAATTTGTCTATTTTGTTTGTCTGTCTATTTATTCATATATTCATCCACCATAAAATAAACATTGGTCACGCATTGATTTTCATTTTATTAGAAAGCTTTATAATAAAAAATAAGTCTCATATTAAATTATGGTAACACCAACAGTACATTTAAAACATTTAAAATATATCACTATTATTATGACGTATTAACAATTAATTGAACATTCAATTTCATCTTATTTAATGTCTAATGTTTACTTATTTTCCAAAATTACTGAATAATTATTTATTGATAATTTGCTTTTAATAAAGTTATATGCTCCAGTACCTAAATACTTCATTTATGCTGTAATAATTATATTTCATTATCCCTGAGCCACATTATACAGTCGAACCTCGTTAACGTGAACACTGTTAACGTGAATTACTTTTAACATGAACTGTTTCCACAATCCCCGTCAAAATGAAATTAGTTTAGTTATATGAAGATTAGTTACTGATAGCATGAACTACTGATAACATGAACGAATTTTTTATCCCCCTTGAGATTCACGTTAACGAGGTTCGACTGTATTTCATTTTCACTGCTTAAAATAATAAAAGAGATTTTAAGAATAAACTATTTGTAATTTAAATTAAAATCGATTTAAAAAAGTAACAAATTTATAACATCGTATTTCAAACTATTTTTTTTTTTTTTTTTGTATTTACACTTTCTTAATTTAATAAATCTCAATTAGAACATTAATTCTTTGTTCTTACTATTAGTATAATATAGTATTAAATTAAAGGGCATACAGAAAATAAGTTTTCTACTGTTTTATTTAAATGCATAATAAGAATTTTTAAATGAGTCTTATGTAATCACAAGCATTGCTTTTAAGTTTATATTTTGATGAAGCTTTGAAAAAATAAAATTAAATCTGATGTGAAAATAATGAAATAAATAAATAAGAAAATCTATATAATATTTCTCTAACGTGAACCAGTTATGATTAAATTTTGTCGGAATGATACGATCGGGAAGTAAGGAGTTATCTAATAGATCAACCCTATGGCCCCTCTATATACTTAATATATTTAGTGGTCTTACAAGGAAACATTCAAAAGGTGTCGTCTTCAAAAAATATTGAAAAAAAAAAATGTGTGATTCTACTCTTCATAAAACACCAGAAAGTGAAAAAATTATCAGCTGAAATGAATTACAGCGACCACAAAAAATTATCAAAATAAAGCATTTTTGGTGATTTAGCGCTGTTAGGCGATAAGTTCGCTAGCACTAAGCTTGCCGTGTACGAACAGAACCGTGTTTTGCTTCTCCGCCAAGTACTCAAAATCAATTGCCTAGCAGTGTGAAATCGCCAAATATGTTTAATTTTGATAATTTTTTATGGTCGTTGTAATTCATTTCAGCCAATAATTTTTTCACTTTCTGGTGTTTTATGAAGGGTAGAATCACATATATTTTTTTCAATATCTTTTGAAGACGACACGTTTTGAATGTTTCCTTGTTAGTCAACCCAGACTTAGAGCATAAATTTGGCTGATAGAGAGAAAGCGATTGCAAAAGCACTTTGTCTAGAGATTTCGGCAACAAAAATTTATCTAATGCACTTGAAATGCACTTTTTCTTAAAGAAATTGAAAATATTAAAGTTTTGTGTTTAAACATATGATCAAAATCTCATACTTGAGGTATATTTAGAAAAATTAAGAGCCAGTTAGACCCCGCATTTAATAGTGGCGATTTAATTTAATTCAAAGAATTTTTAACTTAGCAGCAGAAAAAAATTATTTTCTAAAATTGAAATTATACTGCAAATGCTTAATTTTAATTTACTTAATTTTTACTCTATTCAAATGAACTTTTGACGAAAGTTGCCCAATATATCTAGCTTTCAACCTACGCAATAAAAAATTATCTATTTTTCGCACATGCGCAGTGAAAATGTTTTTCATAAAAATGTTCATATTTCATGAGATATTTTAGATATTAGTATTCCGATTGCAGTATACTGTTTCAAAAGTTTTTTTTTTTTTTTTTTAATCTGAAAGTGGGAATAATTTTCGTTTAAAACTCTGTATATTATAAATAAAAAACATACTGATTCTTTTTTATTTAGTTTTAAAATCTTATATTTCCGTTATTTAATATGTTATCATTACATAAATTCATCCGCAAATTTTACTGGGTCTATATTAATATATCTTGAAGTTACAGGTCATTTCGTTCACTTAATGATATAGGGCGATCACAAACATTATTGATTTTACTCAATTTGTTACCGGCCCCCTAAATTTTGTCTTAAACCGTTCGTTCTTCACTGAAAAACATTAGAAAGGCCCTGTTCTTTTAATACCCAATGTGTGAGAACATTTTGTCGAGAGATAAGTTTTTAAATTGAAAAAAACTGTTCGCTTAAAAATCTTGCTAAACTTTTGAGCAGGAATGTAATATTCTTAATCAATCTTTTTATATTATTTTCTATTTAGGTTTGATTTTGTATTCATGATGTTGTTGAATTGTTTTTACAATGTTCATTTCATTGCATTGATCTAGGAATGTTTAACATCTAAATTATAAAGCATTATTTCATATTGTAAGACCCTGATCCGACCAACTATCTTATACAGTTTCTTTACTTTTATAAATATAATACAAAAGAGAAAGCTAAAAGAAAAGGAAAGAACAGAAAAGAAAAAAAATACAGAAGACAGTAAACTGAGAGAGTGGCCATACAGATAGAGCCTATCATTGTGTGATAAGTACTGACAGGGCTGTTGATTAAAATTCGCAAAGTTCGACGTAGATCATACCTTGAATTATTTTGTTCCTCAAACTACTATGCTGCATCGCATGTTTGAACCAATGTTTCCATGTTTGTCGATTATTCTTTTTGAGGTGATAGCTTGAGGTTAGAGGCCAATCCAGAATATAGTGAAGTGGGGATGAAACTTCTCGACAGATGCACTGTGGAGAAGACCATTTTCCAATTTTATATAGGTATTGGAATGGACCATGGTTTGTTAGGAATAAGAATTGAAATATGTTATTTATATTAAAATCATGATTTACTTTTGGAATAAGTTTATAGGTATATCTTCCTCTGTTTATTGCGTCCCATGATGTTTGCCCGTTAGTTGAATTTTTAATTTTTAATTTAGAGAAGCTAAAGGGAGAATGGGACGAAAAAATGTTTTATGTTTATATCCTTTGCTAGAATATCTGCCAGCTCATTACCATGTTCTCCTGTATATCCCTTACCCAGTCAAAATGAATTTCTTTATTTATTGTTTAGATTAATTGTTGTATTTTCTGTTATTACGAAATCCTGGTAATCATGTGTTTTGAGAGGAATGAGATCCGATTGTTTGTCTGAGAGTATTATTACTTAGTGAAATTTTGGAGATTGATACCATTTTACAGCACATTTTATTGAGAATAGTTTCGCTTGACAGACGGAGTTGTCATTTGATAGTAGGCCATTCTCAGATAAAATTCATTCCTCATTTTCCAGAACGCAAAAAGCGAAACTCGTTCCCTCTACTATTTTGGTACCATCTATAAATATTTTCAATTTACCTTTATAATTTTGCTATGGTGTTATGTTTATACCCTCCCAATACAGCAATCTTATTCGAATTGAAGTATAGTACACAATTAACATTAATAATTAACAGTACTATGAAACATTTATGAATTTAATAAACTGTTTAAGCCTTATGAAAGGAATTAAAAATGTAAGTGATATAAACGATAAGTTTAAATTAACATCCCAGTAATTGTATTTTTTAAAGAAAGGTTAGGTTATTATTGAAGGTGGTAAAGATAATCGTTAATTTATTGTATTTAATTGAAATTGATTCAAACGAGTGTCTTTAAGTAATATGAAATATATTCCTCATGACAATTGCTGATATCCTTAAAATTACTCAACTTGTAGATAATCTCAAATCTCATTTTAAACAGAAAAAAAAAAAAAAAAAAAAAAAAAATCGCTACCATATTGTCATATAAATATTATGTTAATTGATTAAATATTTTCTGGTTTTCTCGTTAAATTTTAATTTTTTGCTGCTTAGTTTGTTTTCTTACTTCTTTTTTCAGTAATTATTATCTTAAATTTTAACTTTTTACTTTGTCAACATATGGTCTTGCAGAGGTTTGGTGGAAATTTAGGCACCCAGAAAACTAGTTTAATCGGCTCCAATTGCCTTAAACAATGGTGGCCTTTGCTCCTCCTTCTTCTTCTAGTTATTAATTTTTTCTGTTGTTCTTTGAACATATATTCTTTATATAATGATCTCATTCAGAATGTTGCAGAAACAATTCATATTAACTTTTTAACTTTCTGCGATGTATAAGGCCCCATTTCCATACGTGATTGTTTGTTCATTAATTCACGTCTTCCTTCCTGGTGTTTGTTTTATCATTGTAATAATGAACCATTATATACATATATACATGTAAAATGTTTGGTTTGTATTTCAATAATTTATTTCATTGTTTTTTCATTTAAAAATCATTAAATTTGCATTGCTCACTTTTCAGTATGCTTAGAAAAAATAGCTTAATTTTAACATGAAAATGATTTTGTGAAATAAAAAAAAGCTTTACTTTATTTCATTTTATTCTGCATTATCATCATTTAGAATATATTTTTGTCTATTCTACCTACAATATTAAGTCGATTTTAATTAAATAAGCAGATAAGTAGAAAAGTTTTATTCTGTTAATTGTACCATAACTTCTATTGTAATTCATCAACTTTACAAAATGCTATTTCATTTCTACGAATATTATATAATTATAATTTCTTCTCAACGTACGTTCCTAAGAGATATTTTTTGACTACTGGCGATCTGTTATAAGTAAAAAATAGTTAAAATACTCAGTGTAGTTAGATTAGTGTTTATTATTATTTTAAACCAATTTAATTTCTCAAATCTATTGTCTCACGTTTTGAGATTAAAAGAGTTTTTTGCTTAACGTCATTTAATCACTATAGACCAGTCTTATATTTATACATAAAGATGGAATTATTTGAAATTTCAATGAATATTTATGTGGTTTTCAATATTTTTTCTTAATTCTTTTCATCCTATCTTATTTCATTATTTAAAAATGTTCTGGTAATTCCTTAATATATTTTAAATTCCAGAGTTATTTATACGAAACTTAAGTTATTGAAATTTTAAACAGTCTTCTAAACATCATTTGAAAATATATAAGCCAAAAATATTGCTTTCAAATGCATTATGCTGTAAAATACTTTCAGTGTAAAAATATTTAGTGCGAAAAAATTCTTAACAATGCAGTGTAAAAATGACAGATACTTCAAGGATGATAATGCAATTAAACATCGTGTCAGAATCGTTCGAAATTGGTTCGAATTGGTGATTAATTGAATACGAGTCTGACTTCCAACAAATTTCCTGTCTGCTGAAAATGTTCAGGCCATGTTTTGAAAAGGCGAAACCTGATGCAGGATATTCTCTGGACGTAAATGTACTTCAGAAGCTTGTAGATTCTATGAACTCTCACCCACAACCACAGAGAGAGAGAGAGAGAGAAGCTTAGATAATCACAATATACCATCATGCTAAGATTTCAAAAAAAAAAAAAAAAAAAAAAAAATCTGGAGTGACTCCACTTGACTTTCCGAACATTGAGTAATTAACAGTTTTGTAGATAAAGTAAAGAAAGAGGAGTTGTTAAACAAACAAAAACCATAATAGAGTGTTTGAGTATTTTTCTCCATATATTACACGATGTTTTATTTAACGCTACTGAACTTTGAGCCCATAGATCATAATGACAAAGAATTTTTCGCTGTGTCCCTGTAAAAACCTATAAATGCTAGATTCACCAAAATGCTTATAGTTAGTGCAACAGTGATTTATAATACTCATATAAATTTTCAGCTCAATTGAATAAGGCGTTTAGATGCTATCGTACTTTTAAAAATTTGGTCCCATAGGCCATAATGATAAAGAATTTTTCTTTGTGTCCCTGTAAAAAAACTGTAAGTGCTAGATTCACCAAAATCTATACAGTTGGTGGAACTGTGACCTATAATACGTGTACAAATTTTTTACTCAGATTAATAAGGCGTTTAGACGCTATCATACTTTTAAAAATTTGGCCCCATAGGCATAATGATAAAGAATTTTTCTTTGTGTCCCTGTAAAAAAACTATAAGTGATAGATTCTCCAAAATCTATACAGATTGAGTATTTGTGACCTATAATATGTGTATAAATGTTTTCCTCAATTGAATAAGGCGTTTAGATGCTATCGCACTTTTAAGATTTTGCTCCCATAGGCCATAATGATAAAGAAATTTTCTTTGTGTCCCTGTAAAAAAACTATAAGTGCTAGATTCACCAAAATCTATAGGGTTCGTACTATGGTGACTTACAATATACGTACCAAATTTCAGGTTATTCGAACAAAGCGTTTAGACGCTAGCGTGTTCACTCACAGACATACACACATACACACATACACACACACATACATACATACATACATCATCGCAAAAATAGTGAAAACGGACTCATTGGACCCCGAAACGTATAGAAACATCAAAATCTCCAATTCGCTTTTTTGACATGATTACAATACTTTCCTCACTATAGTGTTCGGAAAGTAACAAAAATAGTGAAAACGGACTCATTGGACCTCGAAACGTATAGAAACATCAAAATCTCCAATTCGGATTTTTGACATGATTACAATACTTTCCTCACTATAGTGTTCGGAAAGTAAAAAGATCTTTATATATATATATTGAAATCTTAAAAAAAAAAAAAAAGAAAGAAAAAGAATCACGTATTAGGGTATTAGGGTGGAAAAACAACTAGTTTCTGAAATTTTTAGAAAAACCTCTTAATTTTCTACACAAGTAATGGAACACTTTTCGATTTATTAATGATTCCATAAAGCTTTTGTTTTATAGAATTCCTAATTTATATGTACTTAAATAGTATCTTTAGGAGTTACGTAAATTTCAAAGGCTACACTGTAAAAAAAGGTATTTTTCTCTCTTTTATTTTATATGTATATAATAAATATTAAAAAAATATATTCAAATTTTTTAAGCATATATATATATATAATTTAAACAATATTTTAAATAATTTCTTATATATATATATATATATATATATATATTAAATTCAGCCGGTGAGCCCTGGTTTCTGGATACCCTTCAGAAGAGCTGCGATCACGATTTTTCAAAAAGTAATGCACCGACCTGATTGAGATTTTGCATACTTCTTCAAAACAGAATTGCCTAGTGCTTGAATAAAGAATTATTTTTTTAATTGAAATTTGAATTTTTGGCGGGGTTGTATGCAAAAAAACTGTACAATTTCCGTACATTTCAACCCACGTATGCTCTTATAAAATTAGTCGTAATGAAAAGAAAAGAAAAGAAATATCTTTCTTCCAATCACTAGTCAATTTTATTTTGAAGAAGTGTGCAAAATTTCTATGATATCGGTGCATTAGTTTTTAAAAAATCGTGTCCACCACTTTTCTGAAAGGTCTCCGGAAACCAGAACTCATTGGCTGAATTTTCCAAAAGTTTTAATGAAAATTTCGTAAAATAGTGTTAAATTGTTGTTCTTATATATGTTCGAAATTCTGAATAAAAAATTTAATTCAGAAAAATTTATTTATTTATTTATTCATTTAAAAAAAAAGAAAGAGGGAAAATATGCTTTATCTTTAGCGAAACCCATGTAACATTTAACATAAACAAGTAATATACAAGAAAATTTATTTAGAGTCAATTCCTACTTACAAACACTATCGAAAAAGCATTTCTTTAATAATTTTGAATTAGGAAATAAAAAGCGCGCGTGCAAAATGAAATAAAAATAATTATAAGATAAAAAAAATCTTTTTATATACCATGTTTTAAATTTTCTGATGAATCATAGAGCTCTTATGAATGTGCATAAAATTTTTAAAGTGATAATGATGTCAATTTTTGTGAGATGCATAATTTAACTTTCTATAGTTTTTTAACGTTCACGTTTAATTAAATGTATTTATTTTTATGTCAAAAGCAAATAAACTCCTAATTTTTTTTTCAACAATTAAATTATAGCTAATATTTTAATGGCTATTTTAACGCTATTAGGATGTTATTATTTTCATATTTTAATTAATTATAAGAAAACTAATAATAAATTCGAAACTCGGACTTCAAAGTATTGTGTTGTCACCGGGTTCTGATCAATCCTGAAAGTTTCAAATTTCTAGCTAGTCGGGAAGTTAGTTAAAAATCGATTGCAAGATTTGTAATAGGGGGAGTGTGAACTAATAGTAGGAATTGAATAAGACGATTTTTAAAGTTAACTCTATAACTATTGTTAATTATAGTCCTACACTAAATTTTCGTAAACTTCTTGTGCATGTTTTTTTTTTCTTATTGTAATCGTATCTTCAAGTTTATTTAATAATACTTCTCAAATTTCCTACAAACATTTCCCTCATATATGCATTTTTAAAATCTGTTACATTTTAAAATCTAGCTACAATTTTTTTTGCAATTTATTTTGTATTTTTTAAATTTATTAATCGAAAAATAATTATATTTTTCAGATATTTTTGACACAGGTAGTTTCTTCTCAAATAAATATTATTGAAGCAATTTTTTTTTCCCCATTTTCCCAAATTAAAAGTTTATGTTGCACTTTAAAAAACGAAGTACCTTAAATAAAATATTGATTAGACATTATCGAGTTATTAATTGTTATACTTATAGTTAAACTTCATGTTTCTTCCAATGAACAGAAATGCAATGTAAAAATATAATGTAAAAAATACAATGTAAGACAAAATTATGCGTTTAAAATTATAATTGAATTATCAAAACATTGTATTGAATCTAAATTTTACTAAACATAGGTGCATCGGGGTTTATTTATTTAGAATAAGCTTATATTGCTTGAATTTAAATAGTAGCTACTTTTTAGATTTTAAAAGAACCATGCAAGGATTCAATTAAAACCTAATTTTTAAATGTTATCAAACCAAAATTATTTAGCTTATTGAAAAGAAGAAAAAAATAATCTTTTTTCTAATTGTGTTAAAATTGTAATTTTAACATACTTTTATCCTCCAATGAAAGTATTTAAAATTTTTAATATCCTTACATAAAAATAATTTCAATGAACACAATGGATTGTATCTGCAGTAGAAACAAAAAAGAGGGATGACCCGGTAACTAATTAATTTCACTTTGACAAAATATTCTTGAAGGGAGTTTTTGATTTTTCTTATTTATTTATTTTGCTTTGAATTAAAAAATATATAAATATAAACATCCATAATTATATCCATAGTATAAAGATTAATAATATATTTATGTTTGATAATAAAAAATAGAAAACTAATACTTGCTACTAAAAATAATTTATTTTATAAAACTTTGGTTATATACATTGATATTTCTTCAAATCCAGTATTAATGGTAAAGACCGCTATAACCATAACCACCAACTCCATGTCCAAGCAATCCATTTCCCAAAACTCCATAACCACCATATCCACCATATCCACGTCCCAAAAGTCCATAGCCACCCAAAACGGGAGCTGCGGCTACGTGATTTATGGCAGCGGATGTTGAGTAAGCTACTGGAGCAGCATGGGCAACAGCAATTGGGGCACCATATCCTAGAGCTACGGGACCGTGGGCAGCAACAGGGGCAACTGGAGCAGCGTAAGGGGAATTGGTCAAAGATGCAGCTGGAGCACTGTGTGCGGTTCCAGGTTCGTTGGTGTTCACTACAGCTCTAAAACCATGTCCATCAGCAACGTAAGAAACTTTCCTGACTCTACCGTCAATGTCATGCAGAGTGTAAGAGCCTTTCTTGTTTCCGTGACCATCTCCAACTTCTGATCGTGAGTTGCTGGCTCCATGACCATCGACAATATCATATGCGAATCCATAATTACCATGGGCCTGTAACAAAAATGAAACAGAAATTAAAAATATATCTTTTTGTGTATTGTAAGGTTTTTTTTTTTTTTTTTTTTGGTGTGTGTGTGTTTGTGTGTATTCGTCTTGGGTGGGTGTGTATACATAATAAATATGAATTTAATATTCTAGTTATTAAGGTAAATAATAAGGAAAAATAAAATAAATAATAAAGAAAAAATAAATAAGGAAATAAAGTAAAATAAATAATAAGGAAATTAAATATTTAAATTTCCCCTTAATGTCATATGTAAAGCTATTGCTACCATGAGTATTACAGACATTAAAAAGGATTAAAAAGTATGAATTAAATAATAACCTTTCATAAAAAAAAAAAAAAAAAATTAATCTATATATAAAATGCGTCGAATGAAATTGAAATTTTATTTTATCATAAATTGTAAATTACTCGAAAAAAAAAAAAAAATCGTACTATTTTTTGAGTATTTATTTATTTATTTATTATTATTATTATTATTATTATTTCTTATTCTTGTTTTAGTTGTGTGCATTAAGCTAATGAAATTGAAAATAATATAGAAAGTTTTAAGTGGATTTCTTATCATCAGAAAATTTATATTTAATTAAGTAATAATGCACGACAATGCAGATAAAAAGAGTGTGTGTTTTGCATCGTAAGCAAATACATTTTAAAGAATTTCCAAATTGAGGAATGGTCCTTATTTCATTTGCTTTAATTGAGGGGAGAAAATGCTATATCACTTATCTTTACATCTGTTTTATGTGTTTATTAAAGCATATTTGTAAACTTATATATTACTAGAAAATATGAAAGATATATATACTTACATCTTGATGCCTAGAACTGACACTGTTTCCTGTATGTGCAAGAGCTACTCCATGGAGAGCTACTCCTCCTGCATTAGCAGCTACAAGTACAGCACACAAGATAGCAATCTAAAAATAATCCATCGTAATAATCAGGAAATAAAATTATTTATCAGATAAATAAATGTATATATATATATATATATATATATATATATATATATATATAAAGTAGTATTTTAAAATGCTTTCATATCGTAATGACAGAATACATAAATTTCAATTGAGAAGAATGAAAATTCGTGTTTTAATTCTTTTGTGCATGTCTTTGCACTATTTCCGATTAAATTCTTCCAATTTCTTATTAAAAATTTACTTATAATATATTCTAACTTGACTTTCGTTCATTTACATGAAAGTCTGCTGTTTAAATTTCTAGATTTTTCTCAAGTCGTCGAAGCTTTATTCCACTTTTCTGGTTTAATTTTGTTTACCTCAACTTGAAATCCACCTCAGCAGTCGCCGAGAGGTTTTACTGTCGAAGCAGGTAGACGGAAGATTCTGGGTTCTAACCCAGGTATCACTCGTCGGTCGAAGTGTATGGAGTTTCCCATGGTTTTCTCTGAAACTCGTTTGAATATCGACTGGCCTATTAAAATGCTACCCCCCTTCATGGAACTACACCTACACTATCTACGTAACACTTAAATGCCGCGTGTTGCCTTTCGGCAACATATCCAATTTTGTCTTCTAAAGTATTATTAGAATAATATTGAAGCTCTAATGCCTCATGTTTGACGATTGACACAAAACTGCTTTCTAGCTGTAAATCATAATTAAAATAATGTATAATTATTTTAAGGTATTCTTCGTGTTATTTATTTAATAGAGGTAAGAATAAAACACTTTCAAATTTACTTAAAATATAATAAGGCATTTGAGGGTTTTTTTTTTTTTTTTTTTTTTTTTTTTTTTTTTTTCTTTTTAAGACGTTATCTCCCATATTACTGGATTATGCGAGAATACTGGATTATTGCCAATGATTATATATAAACCCTTTTATCAATGGTCGGTTTTTAAAAGCTGTACTTTATTATTATTATTATTTAATTAAAATATAAAAAGCTACTTATTAGTTTTTTATTTCGGTTTCAGCTAACGTTTCCTAGTTTAACTTATTTATTTTTTAATATAACTTTACAAACGATTTTACTTTTAGTCATATTCTTTTTAGCAATTAAAGTTATTTATTATATAACAGAGTATTATACAGCAGTTTATTATGCACAGGATTTCATGGAGTAGCTAATTTGATATCATTAAATACAATACACACAAAGACAATAAATAACGTGTTATATTTTGTATATTCGTGCATCTATCTTTAAGTAGTTTAGAAAGGAAATAAACATTCAGTGAACTTTCTGGGCAGGAAACTTTTGGAAAATAATTCAGCACGTTTAAAATAATATCACTAATCTTGATTTGGAGTGATAGTGGAACGATATATAATATCGCTATCGACCTTGTGAAAAAAACGTTTGTTTCCAAATTATTAACTTTTGCGTTATGTTAAATCGTATGAATCAAATATGTAGAAAAAGTTTATGAAGAGATAACTGGTAAAAGTATGAATTATAACATAAATTGTCTATTCCTATTTTAATCTTACAACTTTGAATAGTTCGAAATAACAAATGTTAAGAGCATCTACTATAAGAGCTAGATAACCAAGTGAACTTTCAAAATAAGAGGATAATCTTAATAACGACAACAAATTTTTTTGTGATGTTTTAACTTTTATAACAATACAATTTTTGCCCCTTTGAACATATTTTTTTTTTTTTAATTTTCTAATTAAAATATTTGTGTTAAATTAATGTTTTTGCTACAGTTTTAAACAGAATTCATAAGATTTTTGAAATCTATATCGCATGATTAAAATCAATGACAGCTAAAATTAGAGTACATTTAAACAAATGACTCAAATTCAAGATAGTTAAACAATACATTCTTTAACCCAAAATATTTATATAAAGCTTCTTGACCCGTTAATGCCCGAATTAATTTCGCAAACTATTATTAGCTGATTATTTTACTTCTACATTAATATAGACAACTGACAGTAAAATATATTAACTTAACAATTCTTCTGATAGTTTTAAATTTAAAGCATGTCCTCATTTATTGACTTTTAGCGTTCTAGCGAGAAAACTGCGAGATAGAAAAACTTTGAGAGGTAACAGATTAATTTCCTATTATATGTTGACAAAGATCTCGAAAGTAAAGTATTATAATATATATTATTATTCAACTTGATTTAAGTTAGTATACCTGTGCAAAAAGCAAATATATGTGCGACGAATGAAAAAAATCATAAAATGACAATCCAAATTATGAAATAATAATTAATAGTAGGTACATAAAACTTTCAGGGATCATTTAGAGGGACTCTATAAACTGTCACTAAAAACCAGAAATCATACCAAGAAACCACAAAAAATATACGTGCCATTTTATTAGCTCTCCTCAAATGAGGACACTGGGCGCTAACGGGTTAAGTCAAATATACCAGAGAAAATTAATAGAAGAATACTGAAAAATTATTATAATTTATACAGAATTTTAATATTTTTCAAAATAATATTATTTTTATTAATCTTGTTGTACTTACCTTAGCGAACATTTTGTATGAATTTCTGGCTGTGAAAATATGATTATGCTGTCCAAGTCTATCTCTTATATACTATTCTTGTAGCAGGAAAAATTTTCTACATTGCCATATCGTTTCGCCTTCGCGATTATAAACGCTTACGTATTTTAAAGAAAAAATATATATTTATTTAAAAAGTTAAATTTGTCACGACGTAACAAAAAAAAAAAAAAAAAAAAAAAAAAAAATCTGTTTCCTCTTTTATATTTTAATTATAATCAAAACTATTTTAGAATGTTATAACTGATTAATTAGAGGTCATTGCATTAAATTCGTTTCACGGAATATCGATCAAGGTTCGACATAAGACAACGGAGGTGTGGTTGAACGGAAGTATATTGATAAGTGAATTAAGTTGTAATTAACCATAACCAGTAATAGCATGTTTGGTAGTCAAATATGCAAAGAATGTCTCTTTTTATTTAAAAGAATAAAGCGCGCTGAAATTAATTATTTTGTTTTACATTCTCTTACTTCTCAAATCAAGTACAGCCATGAAATTTATCATTTTTTTACATATAGCGTGTTTTAAATTATAAATTTTTGAGAATGAAATTAGTAATTTTTGACTTGGAAAGGCTTCTTTTATGGGAATAATAATGCAAAATAATGCGCAATTTCAAAATGATCCATAGCTAGAGTCCAAACTCGACTCGAACCCGACAGATGAATTTCAAATGAATCTGAAATCCGATCTGAACCCGACAAAAAAATTTTAATCGACCCGAAAACATTTTTGACAACCCGAACACGATTTCTTTATTCCCGACTTTTTTTACCCGAACCCGACCCGAAACCAGAATCTAAAATGAAAATTAATAATTCATCTAAAAATCGTGCAAAACATATTTAAGTTCTGAAATAAAGTAAATTTTCATTGTCACACAGTTGGTAAATCCTTTTAAAAATAATTAAAAATGTAATTACTAATACACTAAGTTAAAAATTTAAAACTATAAAAATATAGAGTAATAATAATTTTTAACTATGCATGATGCGTATTTCAAGTGTACAAATTGAGTTTCAAGTTCAACGTTGTTGCAGTTTTTTGTTTGATGTTTATCACACACACACGAAAATATATAAAAACTAGTATGTTGTTGCCACCACAAGACTTTCTTCTATATTTTCCTATACAAATTCACGCAGTAACAATATTTAAAAAAAAAAAAAAAAAAAAATACGATTTTTTTCAGTTTTTTTTTTTCGTTAAAAGTAAAAAAAAATTGATAACTTTGTTTTAAATTACCACATATTTATAGTTCAACCATTCGTTTTAAAGGTATTGACGAGACCTTTCGAAAGATACCAATCTTGAAAATTTACACACCCCTGGGAGGGGGGTACTTCCCCCTAGGGGGGGAAGCGATGCCCCAAATTTTTTTCCTAATTAACTACTACTATTATTAATAATTCATATTAATTTCACAATCACAGGTTAAGAATAACTCTCATTATGTACATTTATACGAAATTTTTTCCTATACTGCCATGTTAAAAATTTAGAAAAAATACGATCACAGCGCCACCTGTTGAACGATTGATCCCCAAATCTAATCAGCCTCAGTTTATGTCAGGGGCCAACTAAATACCAAGTCTCGTTAAATTTCGTTTAAAAAAAAAAAAAAAAAAAAAAAATCAAAGTTTTTTTTTCGTTAAAAGTAAAAAAAATCGATAACTTTGTTTTAAATTATCACAGATTTATAGTTCAACCATTCGTTTTAAAGGTATTGACAAGACCTTTCGAAAGATACCCATCTTGAAAATTTACTCCCCTCGAGGGGGGACTTCCCCCCCAGGGGGGGTGGCGAGACTCCTACGCATACAAAATTTTTTTACCAGTTGACTATCTCTATTATAAATAATTCTTGTAAATTTCATAATGATTACTAAAAAAAAATTCTCTTTATGCACATTTATACAAAATTTTGTCCTATATCACCATGTTAAAAATTTAGAAAAAGCGGGATGGCAACGCAACCTGTAAGACAATTTTTACCAAAAGTTGATAGGCACTAATTTATGTCAAGGTGCAACTACATACCAATTTGTATGAAATTCTGTGCAGTAGTTCCTGAGATACAGTTGCCACAAAATTTTGTCACACACACACACGCACACACACAGACAGACAGACAGACAGACAGACAGACAGACAGACATTTTCTAAAAATGGTGAAATCGTGTTCTACAGCTCTCAAAACGTGTAAATTCATCAAAAACCCGAGGTCGAAAATTTTTACGAATCCAATACTTTCTCTATCTATATTAATAAAATCAGAGTTTTGTCTGTAAATTTGTCGGAATCGAAAAATTTTGCGATATCTTCACGTTTTACACCCCATGAAAGCCGAAAATGACTTCAGAAAATTTTGCCTGTGTGTGTGTGTGTGTGTGTGTGTGTGTGTCATCGTGTCCGAATGTCGCTTTTTTTGTCCGGGCATCACTTGAGAACGGCTGGACGGAATTCAACGATGCTTGGCAGGAATTTAGGTCTTCACCCAACTTAAAATTATATCTATCAACTTTTCAGAAATTCCCCCCCCCGTTCTCCCCCTAGGGGGTAAAAGACTAAAACACGTTTGTCCGGGCATCACTCGAGAACGGCTGAACGGAATTCAACGGCGCTTGGCAGGGATTTAGGTATTCACCCAACTTAAAATTATATCCATCAACTTTTCAGAAATTCTCCCCGTTCCCCCCTGGGGGGTAAAAGACTAAAACACGTTTGTCCGGGCATCACTCGAGAACGGCTGGACGGAATTCAACGGCGCTTGGCAGAAACTTAGGTCTTCACCCAACTTAAAATTATATCTATAGAAATTTTCAAAATTCTGATTAGTGTTTAAATTGTGGGTAAAAAACGCCTGCGCATGCGCCATAAATATTTTTTCACTAAAACGCTTTGAATGGAAAAATAAAATGCAAAAATAAATTTTTAAGATAAAGACTTTTTTCATTCGCGTGAATCGCACTACAAATTATGAAAAGATTTAAATGAAGTTTTGCCATCTGAGTTTCATACTTTAGTTAATTTTAAAACATCTAATTGTCGTATCGAAAAACTGTTTACACCCCAGGATTCAGAAAAATCATCTCTTTAATTTGGTACTGAATTTGTAACGATAGGTCTGATACTTCTAATTTATTTTCCCCTTTTTCCGTTTTTCCGTTGCCACTTAAATTTCATACTTTAGTTATTTTTTTAATATCTAATTGTCGCATCGAAAAACTGTTTGCACCCCTGGATTCAGAAAAATCGCCTCTTTCATTTGGTATCAAATTTATAAATATAGGTCTGATATTTCTAATTTATTTTACCCTTTTTCCGTTTTCAACCTAGATTCGATATGGAACAGCTTTAGTATTGGATCCCTTTGGCAAAATTTGAAATTCGGAACCGAAGTAGCTCGGACGTTTCTCGCCAAGATCTTTGATTGCACAATTGAGATAGCCAATTCAGTTCATCGCAAAAATGGCTTAAAATATTTAAAGTCACCAAAGGGTTCCCATACTAAAGCTGTGCATTTTGTACTTATTTATTTATATTTTCTATTAAAGACTTCTGTGGTCACGAAATTTGGTGCGTAAATTGTTTCTTTGCATTCGGCACTTATTGTAACTGGATTTCACGAAATTCGAAATCTCCCCCCCCTTCTCGTAGTCGGAGGGCAATAAACGGTATAACTTCTGTATAACCCCACAGCTGAATTTGGCGATTTTTCTTTGGCGTTGTTTTGAAGGATAACGATGTCGTTCTGGACTGTTTGCGATATAATATGGCAGCCTAATATTTTGTTTATTTTGGATTTATGATTTAGATTATGATTTTATCATTTATCATATATGATTTATGATTTTTAGATTTATGATTTAGCCATAATCGCCAACAAAAAAAATCGCCAAATATCGTTGTGGGTTTATACTGAAGTCGTTCCCAATAAACATGTGTAAAAACATGTTTTTCCGTTTGAATTCGCTTTGAATTATCTTAGAATGGCGAATTTTGGTGTGCGGATATTGATTAAGTGTACGCATTATGTACGTTAGTGGGATTTTGCAAAACTTCGAACTCACCCACTGAGGAAGGGGAAGTAACAAGTGGGTAAGTTGTGCCTAAGGCAGTGGGGACCCAGACTGTATATTGATTAAGTGTACGCATTATGTACATTAGTGTGATTTTGCAAAACTTCGAACTCACCCGCTGAGGAAGGAGAAGTAAGAAGTGGGTAAGTTGTGCCGAAGACAGTGGAGACCTAGACTCCTCACTTTGCGAGCGAGAAAACCTCTACCAATCACAGCGAGAACTTGGGTTATTAATAAAGATATGGGATTTTGACAACTCATTTAAGTTTAATGTCCAGCGAAGCGGGCAAAGCCTGCTAGTATTACATATAGAAGAAAGTAATAATACAGTCACAGTGCTGCAGACGCCTACAAAACGTCCATTCTCACCTAAATCTACGTACATTTCAATAACTTCTTAAAAACTTCAGCAAGAGAAAAAATATCAATTATCAGTTTGAGTTCACAGTCTATTTCAAAGGATGTAAGTAATCAAAGTAGATGAATCCCACATCTGATTATTCTCGGAGAAGGAGCCTGCTTTTCTAATAATAATAGTATTTGATGTTTTTTGTTAATTGTTTCAGTGAAACATGGATGTTATTTTATTGTAATAATTTGGGTAAGCACATATTCATTATGGGTATATCTGTACTGATAAGAATAAAGGATTTAAGTCCATATTCTTGATTTTTCAGGAGACGAAAAATACAGTTTAACTAGCTAAAAACTAATCAGAAGAATCGATTAGGAAAAAGGGATTAGGTTGATTTATACCCTTTATACCATTCAGTGATTGTCAATCTTCATTTAATAAAGGGAAAAAATTGAATTAAATATCTTATACTAAAGATTAATGCTACATTTCTAACTCGAATATTTTTTTACCAGTGGATTTTCTCAAAGACTAAATGACACGGATTTAAATCCTTTTAACCAATCGATGGAGAATTTTTTTCTGAGTCTGACTATGTACTTAACTCAAAATCGACACTTTTGAACTTAAATCCTTCATACTTATCACTACAGATATATAGAAAAGAAATTTCTGCTTAATAAGGTAATTTTTTTTTAAGATGTTCTCAAGTCGACCCGAATCGTTGAAAACTGAACCCGACCTGCAGTAAAAAATATCCAGTCAACCCGACCCGCATAAAAATTGCAGTCAACCCGACCCGAACTCGACCCGCGGATCGTGTCGGGTAAGAATAAAATCGGGTTACCCGACCCGATACAAAAGCTTTATTATTTTTCTTTTCACTGTGACTTTTGTATACAACTGAATACGTCGGTGCATTGGATTTTTCAAATCTTAATTACGGCATCAGTTACAAACAAAAAACTTTTAAAACTTGAAATCAGCATGGATTTTTGTCATGCGACTTAATTTAAGAGTTCGTAATAAATGTAATAATTTCTTAATTTCAAAATGAATGCCCCGTTTTATAACAAATGCACTTATTAACATTCACACAAATTTTTAAGAGGATTGTATGGAAACAAACTACCAAGGAGCATTATAAGTAACCAATTATTACTGAAATTTTGTTCCCCACACCCAAAAAATAAAATAAAATAAAATAAAATAAATAAAATAAAATAAATAAAAAAGCAAGGTAGTTAAAATTTGAAGAATTTTAATTAATATTTTTGCTATGATACCAAATATCAATTAAGTTTAAATAGGGATGAAGTAAACAGAAGTTTGAAAATCAATACTAAAATAAAGGAGGATTCATTTTTAAAATTTATTATATAGTATACAATAGAAAATTTTTCTTTCAAATTTTATAGGCTTTAAATATTTTTGTAAGTATATTTTTTTAATTGTCTGCTATTATTATTATTTTATTTTATTACTTTAATTTCTTTCTTTCTTTTTCTACCTTTCTTTAACCTCCCTTCCTCTTTTTGAACAATTCAAACTGTAGCATCATGAATTTCTTGAGTGGCCACAATCGATACAAGCCTCTATCAGATTAAAAATAAATAAATAAATAAATAAATAAAAAATAAATTATACAGACACGACCTTATTTCATTATTTAAAACATGAAAATCTGACATTGACAGATTTTAATTTAGTGCCAGAGGCCTACTGCTAAACTTGTTAATATCAAAAAATTCTTCTTTAGTTAATTCGTGACGATCTAAATTCCATGATAAAGTTTTCATTAAATCAAACCAATGTGTTTCAGCTGCAGATATTGTAACAAATAACGTTGGAAGTCCAAACTGTCTTATAGCCGCAAAACAACGTTTTTTCTCTTTTTCCCAATGAGGGGGAGGTGTGCCTTGGGGGGGACTCATGTCAAAGGTGTGCCTTGGGGGGGGACTCATGTCAAAGTTGTACCTTGGGGGGACTCATGTCAAAGTTGGGCCTTGGGGGGACTCATGTCAAAGTTAGGCCTGGGGGGGGGGACTCATGTCAAAGTTGGGCCTTGGGGGGACTCATGTCAAAGTTAGGCCTGGGGGGGGGGACTCATGTCAAAGTTGGGCCTTGGGGGACTCATGTCAAAGTTGTACCTTGGGGGGGACTCATGTCAAAGTTGGGCCTTGGGGGGACTTCATTCAATAAATCCCCATTCAATAAACCGACTGAAATAGGCCCTTAGCACTATTAAGAGTGTATTATAAAAATTCGACAACGCTGTACCGACTGAAATAGGGGTACCTTGAGGGGACTCATGTCAAAGTTGTACCTTGGGGGGGACTCATGTCAAAGTTGGGCCTTGGGGGACTCATGTCAAAGTTGGGACTGGGGGGGGGACTCATGTCAAAGTTTGGCCTGGGGGGGACTCATGTAAAAGTTGTGCCTTGGGGGGACTTCATTCAATAAATCCCCATTCAATAAACCGACTGAAATAGGCCCTTAGCACTAGTGCTGGACGATATCAGAAATTTAATATCGATATTAGTGATATATTGCGATATTTCTTTCAAGATAGGAAAAAAAAAACATTTGTTATTTTTTAAAGACATATGCACACGAATTTTAAAGTAATATGCACACAAATTTTAAGCTTTGTTTGAGCTTTATGCGTCACTCAAAAAACTGTCGTTTTTTATGATAGAGTGTTTTCCATGTATTTTCTGGTATATTACTACCATAACTTTATCATAAAAAAAAAAAAATGCATAAAAAGTGAATGAATGTTTTGTGTTTCTTATAACTTATACTATTGCTTTTTAGTATACCTCTGTATAGTTTGTCCTCTATTCTTCCCATTTTAAGCTTTAATTATTTTGAAATCATATTTTAACACAACTAATATGTGATCTGTGTTTTATTTGTACCAGGTATATCAAAATTCATAATTCTACTAAAAATAAAGTTTAAGAAAAATTGTCTTAAGATGTAGGTATTAAATAAAAATGAAAATCATTTCAAATAGTTCAGAATTGCCATTGAATACACCTTTTTTGGTCGTAGAGAGTAATATTTTTTACTTAAAACTCTTATATGCATCCTAAATGTCAGTTACTTGTCATTTTTATTCTTGTATCTGCTTACCAAATCATTACAATATTTTTTAAATATATATATGTTCAATTCACATTCGTAATAGTTTCACAATAATTGAAAATTGAATTATATATATATTATATATATATGTATACATTGTCAGTATAAAAATTATATTATTTAAACAAAGTTACGTAAAAGTTTCTTTTTGTTACTTAAAGCAACTCATTTTGCATTTAAACCAATTTTATTTAACATGTACGGCTTAAAAAAAAAAAAAAAAAAAAAAAAAAAAGGAAAGAGAAAAAATAAATGCTACATAAAAAAAGTAATAAACTATCCAATATTATATAATTCTATAAAGAAACAGTCACTGTAAAATTACTGAAGATAAAACTTTATTTTACATCCCTTTCTCCCTTCCCATGTTATCCCTGGGATTTTTGTCGCGTCGTTTTATAAAAATATTTTATTCAAAAATGAACTTTTTCGAATTCTGTTTTTTGACTATTACTCTTTGAACAGGTCGTCTTTTAGCTTAGTGAGCAATTTTTCGAAAAAATAAATTTAAATATTTTACTTAAAGATCCACACTTAGAGTGCATAATTTACTTATTGAAATGAAATATTTAAATTAATTTTTTCGAAAAATTGTTCACTAAGCTAAAAGGCGACCCGTTCAAAGAGTAATATTAAAAAAAACAGAACTCGAAAAACTTTATTTTTGAATGAGATATTTTTATAAAACGAAGCAACGAAAATCCCATTGGATAACATGGGAAAGGAGAAAGGGAGTTGTCTGACTGATGTACAGCCTTAATAAAACAAATATTTTATCGAAATATTTAATAATAATAACTAATATAAAAAAATACATTCCATAATTGCTTATATTTTCAGAAGTTTTTTATTAAACGCTAAGAAAATTTGCAAAAAAAAAAAAAAAAAACTTTTCTAGCAGATACCAGTTCGGCTTTGATTTTTTTTGTTAAACACATGTTGAAGCTCGCATGCCATTGGCCAGTAAATATCGATACTTTGAAGTAGACCAATATCAATGAACCAATAGCAGGAAATGAGCTAAAACAAAAGATATTGTTTTCATTCGTCATAATAAGCGTTTGTTTTTCTATCGCCTTGTCTGTGGTTTTCATCACCTACGATGCCTACGATCCACAAGCGGTGATGTGCAATATTATCAAAGAACTTATACTAACGGTAGTATAAATTCTTTCTTTCATATTATCGTTTAGGGTCAGGGAAATGCATGAATATAGAGTGGGAAGTCAATATAGTGTGATAACTTTCTTCATGAATATCATTTGGACAGTGATACTTTCGATTTGGTAGATAGCACGAATAAAGATAAAGAAAGTAGAAACACTGTGGTAACTTAGTTTTTTCTTAATGAAAGAAAGATATCGTTTGGGGTTGGGAGTTGGAATTATGTTTCTCTATTTAAGTCAGTGAGCAATAGAATAGGAGGGAAAAAGAAAAAGGGTTGCACTATTCAGCTCTCTTTTTGTTCGGGTTTTGTTCGGTGTGTGGTGATGCATGCTAGAGTGGGGAAAGCAGAATTAGAAGAAGGTATTTAATATTGGCGTTCATTATTATTTATCGGCACATCGATGGAGCGCGCACAAGGGGTTGCATTAGTATAAGCTATTCGGCGCTCGCTTTGTTCCGTGCGTGGTGATGGGTGCTAGTGGTAGTGGGGAAAGCAGAATTTGAAGAAGGTATTTAAGATTGGCGTTAAACATTATTTATCGGCGCATCGATCGACCGCTCAGTGCGCGCTAAGAAATATCGTTAGAGTGATATATCGGCAGAGCAAGATCTTTAATATCGTTATTGCGATATTAAAAAAATATTGATACTTGGGGATATATTGATAAATACTCAGCCCTACTTAGCACTATTAAGAGTGTATTATAAAAATTCGACAACGCTGTACCGACTGAAATAGGGGTACCTTGGGGGGGACTCATGTCAAAGTTGTGCCTTGGGGGGACTTCATTCAATAAATCCCCATTCAATAAACTGACTGAAATAGGCCCTTAGCACTATTAAGAGTGACGTATAAAAATTCGACAACGCTGTACCGACTGAAATAGGGGTACCTTGGGGGGACTCATGTCAAAGTTGGGCCTTGGGGGGACTTCATTCAATAAATCCCCATTCAATAAACCGACTGAAATAGGCCTCTAGCACTAATTAAGAATGTATTATAAAAATTCGACAACTGTACCGACTGAAATAGGCCTCTAGCACTAATAAAGTAAAAAACATTCATTTAAATATACTAACCACCGAAGCAGTGAAAATCCTCAGTGTTAAATATAAATAACAAAAGAAACATATATTTTTAATACACGTTTTTATCATAGCACATTACTTTTGATTTTAATTTCCGTAAATTAGTAATTTAAATGATAATTTTTAATTTTATTTTACACACGCGCTTTTTATTTCCTCATTCAAAATTATCTGAAAAAAATTTTTTTTTCGATACTGTCGTTTTGAAACTGATTATTATTAATTTTCTTTATTTTAAAAATAAATAAATAAATAAATAAATAAAAGAGAGAGAGTTTGATGAAATTTTGGCAAAAGCAGAATTTGATTTAGTACGGAAGACTATTAGTTTTTTTTTTTTTAATTATAACATCGCTTTTAAATTAATCAATTATATTTTTGATAACTTTTCGATTTCGACAAATGTCCAACTATCGTAAAACTGGTATCTTACAAATCCGTAGATTGTGACTAATAGTCCTCAGTCTCAATAAATAAATAAAATAATAATAATAATAATAATAATAATAATAATAAATATTCAAGAGCTGTAGAAGGATATTATTTAAAAAAAAAAAAATACATAGTTTAGTACATTTTATAACAACTATCTAGATATTAGGGGGACAGGAAAGTAAAGTGCCTTGTGTCTCTTTTGGGTACGTCGATATTAGATTGTCATTTATCAGCTCATTGTGTATTTGAACTGGTGCTAAAGACATTTCAAGATTAGAGTGACTTGTTTACTCGTAAATTATTAAAGCATATTTTTTTGTTTGCAATTTATAGTGAAATGGCCAGGCAAATAAAAGAAGGGGTACATATCCGGCACTGTATGCTTTTTTGAGTTTCGAAAGGGTAGTAAAGCAACAATTTCTACAAGAATCATTTGCGAAGTTTATTCAAGTGCATTAAATATTTGTAAATGCCAAAGGTGGTTTTTAAAGTTAGAATTCGGTAGTTTTGATCTTTATGACTAATTTTGATCAGAAAGACAAACAACTTTAGACAATGACATGTTAAGGGCGTAAGTGGATGGATGGTTGGGTTTTACGTCGTACTAGTGCTGCGCAGATGGGCAATTGGCGACGGTCTGGGACACACCCCTAAAGGTGGTCCGGAGACATGCCATCACAAATTTGATTCCTCCTCGGAAGTGGCGTAAGTGGAAACAAATGTGTGTTAAACAATCGAGAAACTGTTAAACAATCTTAATCAACCTTGGTTTGTCAGCCAAGAACATTTGCAGCAAATATGTAAATTAAGCAGAGCAATGGTTTGGGTCTCTCATAATCTATCCGAAGGAAAAAAAGCTAAGAGATCGAACACATGGAACTTATTGTTTCAGTGACACAACACAGAAGCGTCTTTTGATCACTTGATCACTGGAGATTAAAAATCGATCCTTTATGATAATCTGAAATGCAAAAGTTTGTGACTCTCTTCGAATGAATCGCCAGTAAGTACAGCTGTTTTGTAGTTTCTTCATTACGTTAAGTAGTTTCTTTGGACATGGTCAGTCGTTTTCTTTTAATAGCCGTGATAGTCTGCGAAAATAAAAGGAACAAATACGTTGTGACAAATAACAATCCAGACTCCTCGAAAACTTAGATGATTCTTTATTGATGAACTGTTACACATAACTTTTAATTAGGATGAAGAAATTGTTCCACAATAATAGTTCCCTGAACAATCGTGAGCAATAAAATATATCATCTAATCCAAATGAATTTTTCAGAAAAATTCATAAGATCAAAACATATGCATATAGTCCTTTTTTTATAATAATAATTAGATAGGCACGAGAGGGAGCACAATTTTGAAGACGGCAAAAAGAGAGGTCTAACTAGACCGAGGAATACATCAAAAGTGAAGTAGAAGTTTGGCAAAAATATTAACTTCAAAAAGAACATTCGCCAAATTACGTACCAGTTTTTTTTTTTAAGTCCATTAAAAACATTTTCATATATTATTTTTAAATATTGCGGCTCAGATTTTTCTTCGCCAGAAGTACAATACACTTTCTATGATAACTAAGATTCGTTGAATTATTGTGATAAATCTTATCGTTTCGTCACTTCATTTAATTCTGAAATTACGGAATATCAAGTCAAATTACTCGTTATAAATCCCGCTTCCACAAGATGCAATTATACACATTTCTTTGTTTCACGATAATCTATTGACATATTTCAGTATTATGAAAATAATAATAACTTTTTTTCTCGAGTTTCAAATATATTTCTCTAAATGCATGTTAACTGTTGAAGGAAATATTGGACTTATTTGGTATGCATTAAATAATCACGAGCAGCCATAAAATATAACGGTGTTTGTGATTTATTTTTATTTATTTATTTATTTTGTGTTGGAATGAAGAGATGATTCAAGGCTATTTTTTTTATCTGCGATATCTGAAAGAAAGTACGTTTTCTTTCGCATAAAGTAAATTTAATTCTTTTCGTTTAAAGAAGTCTTTTAAACAGGGAAAATGAATAATTTTAAGGAGTTAAATGCAATTAAATTTTAAGAAAGAATATTTGATTTTCAATATAACATATTTCTCCCCTTCGTCAAGAAAAAAAAAAGCATGTTGCTATAGGCTGTGATGTACAAAAGATATACTTTAGATTTAAAAACAATAAAATTGTATATATAGATGCATCAGAATATTAAAAAAAATATGTAATAATGGTAAATATTTGAATAAAAATGCACGCAGTAGCTTTTTTTTTTTTTTTTTTTTTTTTTTTTTTTTTTTTTAACTTGCGCACAATTTTAATAAAAATTATGAGAATATTCTCCAGTACATATAATTTCTTTTCATATGTTTTATAGTTTTTAATTAACTTGAAAGACTGTCTTTGTTTCTATATAAATATAAAAGTCAGTGACAGTCACATCATAAAAGCATTAGTAGAATAAGTATTTCGTGTATACACTTAAAAATATATTCTCTAAAATTTTGTCCATGTGAATATACTTGAATATATTTTAATCACTTGTACAAGTATCATTAATACAGTGTCTGAAAAAAGTATAAGGACAACATTAAATTGAACGAAAATATGCTCTATTTTCATTTATCTAAATGAAATTTTTATATGTTTGACTTTTACATAATTTTGTAATAACACTTATAACGCATAAAAAACAAAATTTGGCTTCAAAATATTGATTTTACAGAAATTAACACTAAAGGAAATATGGAAAAAGTATAAGGACATGTTCTAAAATACTTAAAATTTTCTTCAATAATCAAGAAAACTACCTTTTTTTCAATCACTTGAATAAGCCGAGAGGTCATAGATCCTGAAAGATCTTTTAAAGTGTCCACAGAAATTTTTTCCCAAGTGTCTTGGTTAGCGAATACAATACCCTTTGTGCATTGATATTGTGTGCCATTTTTAACTTCTCGGGCTAGAAGCCACCATAAGTTTTCGATTGGATTAAAATCGGGACTCCTCGCCGGAAAATAAAGTAAATTTACAGAATTAGCTTCAAACCAGAGTTTTGCGCTCGTAGAAACGTATATGGAAGTATTATCCTGTTGAATTTTCTCCAAATTTCCTGTCTGCTGAGAAGTTTGAATCTTAATCCAATAGAAATAGTTCAGGGCATGTTTTGAAAAGGCGCAACCTGATGCATGATATTTTCTGGACGTAAATGTACTTCA
Organism: Salticus scenicus; assembly: GCA_963930645.1. Lineage (NCBI taxonomy): Eukaryota > Metazoa > Arthropoda > Arachnida > Araneae > Salticidae > Salticus > Salticus scenicus. The sequence goes on along the minus strand of OZ005648.1, from coordinate 127,367,336 downwards.
GAAGCTTATAGATTCGATGCCCTCACAGAGAGAGAGAGAGAGAGAGAAATAGCAAATCACAATATACCATCATGCTAAGCTTTCAAAAAAAAAAAAAAAAAAAAAAAAAAAAAAAAATGCTTTTTGAAAATCTTCATGAATATATCTTTATCGAAATCTTAAAAAAAAAAAAAAAAAATCAAGTATTAGGGTGGAAAAACAACTAGTTTCTGAAATTATTTGAAAAGCCTCTTCATTTTCTACAGAAGTAATGGAATACTTTTCGATTTGTGAATGATTCCATAAAGCTTTTGTTTTATAGAATTCCTAATTTATATGTACTTAAATAGTATCTTTAGGAGTTACGTGAGTTTCAAAGGCTACACTGTAAGACATAGGTTCTTAAAAATAAGTATATATTGTCTAAAAATAGCTCCGAAACAATATATACTTAAATTGGAAATCCCATGTACTCATTTTTGAGTACATTGACCATGCTTAAAAAAGAAGTTGACCAATAAGAATCCCAGTATCCCCATGTTGACATGTCAATGTACTCAAAAATAAGTACATGGGTTTTCAAATCTAAGTATATATTGTTTCGGGGCTATTTTGAGACAATATATACTTATTTTTAAGAACCTATTTTTTACAGTGTAAAAAAAAGTATTTTTCTCTCTTTTATTTTATATATATATATAATAAATAAAAAATTGTATTCAAATTTTTTAAGCATCAATATATATATATATAATTTAAACAGTATTTTATAAAATTCCGTGTATATATATATATATATATATATATATATATTAAATTCAGCCGGTGAGCCCTGGTTTCTGGATACCCTTCAGAAGAGCGGTGATCACGATTTCTCAAAAAGTAATGCACCGACCTGATTGAGATTTTAACCACTTCTTCAAAATATATTGGACTAGTAATTGAATAAAGAATTTTTTTTTTTATTGAAATTTGAATTTTTCGCGGAATTGTATGCAAAAAAACTATACAATTTTCGTACATTTCACCCCGCGTATGCTCTTATAAAATTAGTCGTAATCAAAAGAAAAGAAAAGAAATATCTTTCTTCCAATCACTAGTCAATTTTATTTTGAAGAAGTGTGCAAAGAAAAAGTGTGTTCTTTCTACCAATCACTAAGTCAGTTTTATTTTTAAGAAGTGTGCAAAATTTCTATGATGTCAGTGCATTAGTTTTTGAAAAATCGTTTCCACCACTTTTCTGAAAGGTCTCCGCAAACCAGAACTCATTGGCTGAATTTTCCAAAAATCTTAATGAAAATTTCGTAAAATAGTGTTAAATTGTTGTTATTATATATGTTCAAAATTCTGAATAAAAAAAAAAAAAAAAAAAAAATTATTTCTTTTTTAACAAAAGAAAGAGGGAAAATACGCTTTTTTTTAATGAAACCCATGTATCATTTAACATAAACAAGTAATATAAAAGAAATTTTTTTAAGTCAATTCCTACTTACAAACACTTTCGAAAAAGTGTTTTTTTTTTTTTTTAGTAATTTTGAATTAGGAAATAAAAAGCGCGCGTGCAAAATGAAATAAAAATAATTATAAGATAAAAAAAAGCTTTTTATATACCATGTTTTAAATTTTCTGATGAATCATAGAGCTGTTATGAATGTGCATAAAAGTTTTAAAATGATAATGACGTCAATTTTTGTGAGATGCATAATTTAACTTTTTATAGTTTTTTAACGTTCACGTTTAATTAAATGCATTTAATTTTGTGTCGAAAGCAAATGAACTCCTAATTTTTTTTTTTTTTTTTTTTTTTTTTGGCAACAATTAAATTATAGCTAATATTTTAATGGCTATTTTAACGCTATTAGGATGTTATTATTTTCATATTTTAATTAATTATGAGACAACTAATCAAAATTTCGAAAATCGGACTTCGAAGTATTGTGTTGTCACAGTGTTCTGAGCAATCCTGAAAGTTTCAAATTTCTAGCTAGTCGGGAAGTTAGTTAAAAATCGGTTGCAAGATTTGTACAAGATGTATATAGGGGCAGTGTGAACTAATAGTAAGAATTTAATAAGACGATTTTCAAAGTTAACTCTATATCTACTGTTAATTATAGTTTTACATTGAATTTTCGTAAACTTCTTGTCCTTTGTGTTTTTTTTTTTTTTTTTTTTTCTTGATGTAATCGTATCTTCAAGTTTATTTAATAATACTTCTCAAATTTCCTACAAAATTTTCCCTCATATATGCATTTTTAAAATCTGTTACATTTTAAAATCTAGCTACAATTTTTTTTTGCAATTTAATTTGTATTTTTTAAATTTATTAATCGAAAAATAATTATATTTTTCAGATATTTTTGACACAGGTAGTTTCTTCTCAAATAAATATTATTGAAGCAATTTTTTTTCCCGTATTTTCCCAGATTAAATATTTATGTTGCACTTTAAAAAACGAAGTATCTTAAACAAAATATTTTTTAGACATTATCGCGTTATTAATTGTTATACTTATAGTTAAACTTCATGTTTCTTCTAATGAACAGAAATGTAATATAAAAATATAATGTAAAAAATACATTGTAAGACAAAATCATGCGTTTAAAATTATAACTGAATTATCAAAACATTTTATTGAATCTAAATTTTATAGATGCATCGGGGTTTATTTATTTAGGATAAGCTTATATTGCTTGAATTTAAATAGTAGCTACTTTTTAGATTTTAAAAGAACCATGCAAGGATTCAATTAAAACCTAATTTTTAAATGTTATCAAAACAAAATTATTTAGCTTATTGAAAAGAAGAAAAAAATAATCTTTTTTCTAATTGTGTTAAAATTGTAATTTTAACATACTTTTATCCTCCAATGAAAGTATTTTACATTTTTAATACCCTTACATAAAAATAATTTCAATGACCACAATGGATTGTATCTGCAGTAGAAACAAAAAAGAGGGATGACCCGGTAATTAATTAATTTCACTTTGACAAAATATTCTTGAAGAGAGTTTTTGATTCTTCTTATTTATTTATTTTGCTTTGAATTAAAAAAATGTAAATATAAACATCCATAATTATATCCATAGTATAAAGATGAATAATATATTTATGTTTGATAATAAAAAATAGAAAACTAATACTTCCTACTAAAAATAATTTATTTTATAAAACTTTGGTTATATACATTGATATTTCTTCAAATCCAGTATTAATGGTAAAGACCGCCATAACCATAACCACCAACTCCATGTCCAAGCAATCCATTTCCCAAAACTCCATAACCACCATATCCACCATATCCACGTCCTAAAAGTCCATGGCCACCCAAAACGGGAGCTGCGGCTACGTGATTTATGGCAGCGGATGTTGAGTAAGCTACTGGAGCAGCATGGGCAACAGCAACTGGGGCACCATATCCTAGAGCTACGGGACCGTGGGCAGCAACAGGGGCAACTGGAGCAGCGTAAGGGGAATTGGTCAAAGATGCAGCTGGAGCACTGTGTGCGGTTCCAGGTTCGTTGGTGTTCACTACAGCTCTAAAACCATGTCCATCAGCAACGTAAGAAACTTTCCTGACTCTACCGTCAATGTCATGCAGAGTGTAAGAGCCTTTCTTGTTTCCGTGACCATCTCCAACTTCTGATCGTGAGTTGCTGGCTCCATGACCGTCGACAATATCATATGCGAAGCCATAATTACCATGGGCCTGTAAGAAAAATGAATTAGACATTTTAAATATATATTTGCTTATGCTTCATAAATGGTTATTTATTATTTCATGCAAAAATAAGAAGGTAGTATCTTGTACATTATTTATAAAGAAATAAACTTTATTTAACAATTTATTTGAAATTTATGTACCACACACACAGAAAAATGAAAAATCGAAACTTGTCAAGAGACGTGCCATCTTTGTGACACTAAACGTTTGTCAAGTACATTGACAAATTTGCACAAAATTACGCAAAATTTTAAACAATCAAAACACTACCTGACAATCCCATTTAGTCATGAGACACAAAAGTCGTTTTATTTTACCATGTATCTTTAATGTGCTTCGTCTGATGATTCGTTTTGGCTCTAAAACTTGTCAGATGACTAACTTCCCAGGTACAGTTTTCATTTTCCTCAAATTTGACCGGTTAGTCAGATGAGAGAATAAAAATAAATTATTTCTATTTTGTCAATTGACTAAGAAAAATTTGTTTGGCTAGTCCAAAAGCTGAGCATTATTATTTTTTTTTTTTTCCTTTCTTTCTTTCTTTCTTTCTTTTTTTTTTTTTTGTTATTTGTTTATTTATTTTTTGTCTCCTTCTGACAACTTGAGTTAGTCAACCGAAATCGAAAAATAAACCCATCGAATTTCGCGGGAAAGTGTCAGTTTCATTAATTCTGAAAAAGAAAATTTCGCTTAAAGTTATTTGCGAAACGCATATTTTTTATAAGAACTTTGTGTCATGCTAATCCCAGTTTTTGTATTTTTAAATCTAATAAACCATTTTCTAAGTATGATATGAAACTATAGCAAAGGAGCACGGCAATTTTTAATAACAGATAGAAAAAGAGTTTTTTTTTTTTATTAAAACAAACATTTAATTTTTTACCCCAACTAAAATTAAAAAGACTGAAATCTGTATTCCATGCACGAAAACTTAAATAGAAATATCTTTCCACTGAGAAATGACACTAAGCGGCAAAATTTGTTTTTAACTATAAGTAAAATTTTGTGACCCCCCCCCCCCCATCTCCCAGAAATTGAGCCAGGCCCAGTCTAGTTCGAGTAATAAATTAAAATAAATATATAAAAAAAAAATTAAACCCAACAAAACTTATAAAGTTCATCTTAATGTTTATAAATACTGCGTTATACACGTGTAAGTATACGCTCTCTAGTACCCGTTGCTGTAGCCGAAAATATAGTTTTAAAAGTTAAAATACTCAACGATGTGTTTATGTAGCTTATAGTATGTGTTTCGTCTGCTTGTTTTAGGATTTTCTGATAAGGAAAAAAAAATCATTTTCAGATTTTTTCAACTTTTCCTCGCTTAATTATGCCCACCAGCGGCCGAGCGGTTCTGCGCTGAAAGCCGGTAGATGGGAGGTGCCGGGTTCGATCCCAGTTCGCACTCATCGACCTAGCCGTTCGGAGTTTTCCATGGTTTCCCCCCGAAACTCGCGTAAATTTGAGCTAGGACCCCTTAGAAAGACCCCCCCCCATGGACGGCATTCCCCTTGTATGCCTAGGACACATACGGAGTCAATCGGCCTTAAATCCTACAGCCAACCAACCAACCAACCTTACTTAATAACTTTTCATTCATTTTAATTACATATTTTAAAAAGTGTGTTTCTGCTAAAAAAAAAAAAAAAAAAAAAAATCTGTAAAAAATATGATACAAATATTTAGAAGGATACATACGCTGCGGTAGTTAGACTTTAATGTTTTATAATTAGAAATTAAGCCTTGATGCTAGCAGTATTTGAAGAAGTATTGTTTCTACATATAATGATCAATAAATAGCGTCGTTTAACTGTGAGTTTCTTTTTTAATTAGAGTTATATTTTGTTAAGATTCCTGTACATTTAATAATATTAACCCCGATCAGGTTATAGTGGGTCATTGGATACCCGAGCTATTTTTCTTATTTTTCATCCGTCAGAATCCACGTATAAAAGAAATACCTATCTACCGTGTCCATGACTTTTTTCGTAAAAGTACCATTCTTAAACTTTATTATGCAATTTGAATTTTTCAAATATCTCAATTTGTTCAAAAGTTATAAATTTTTAGTAGATGCCTGAATTTTATAGAAACGAGTGTATTTCTGATAAAATATGAAATATTTGTTAAAATTTATTTTGCAATATTCATTGTCTGCCCTTAAATTAGAAGTATTCAAGAATTTTATCACATTTTCTTTCATTACAATTTACGTGTTCTAACATTGCCCGGGTTCTTCAGCAACCTATGATAAACTGACAAGATGCCGAAACATACGATAACCTGATCGGGTTAATTTCTATTCTCAACTTGTTCTTCTGTAAATGCCTTAATTACAGTATCTCCTCCTCGTTTGAATTTTTCATAAGCTTTCTACTGAAAGAAACAAACTGAAGAGCAAAAAGTTCATATTAGTGGTTTAGGATTGTGCAAAATTTAATCTTATGAATTTTCAATAAATTTGTTTGAATCTAAATGAAGTTTCAAAGTGTGGTGTTTAATAAATTAATAGTTATGTTTTTTTTTTTTTTTTTTTTTTTTTTTTTTTTTTAATGAGACACAACTGAAATTCTGTTTGTATTTTTATTTAGTATCTGCAATATTTATTAGAATGTAAGTAGTAGAGTAGCATCGTCTATTAATAAATAGTATGTATTATATAATGTTTATATATTTTTTAATAGGGCATGCTTGTGTATTAAACAAGAAAAAAGATCGAAATCACCCAAAAGAACGAATATAAATGCCAAGTGCAAAAACTTAATGTCAAATGAAGCTAATATAAATCAATGTGGAGTTTATAATTTAATCTCTAATTATGTATGCGTAGTAAATAATTGAAAATAGTATGCTTAATAAATAAATATGTTGTAAATATTTTCTTTTGTTATATTGGATGAGTTCTTGATAAAATATTCAAAAGTATTTTTTCTTCTTCTTAATGTATATATATATGTTGTTTAGAAACTTTTTTAATTTTAAGATTCTTTCCCTATGCTTTTGAATTCCCCTAAACAAAAGTTTTTCTAGGAATAAGTTCACTCACAAAAGTTTTAGGTGTGTAGAAAGAAAATTAAAAAAATCCATGTTGAATTAAAAATAGGGGAGGGGGAATCTTTTTGCAAAGAGTCTTATATCCCATTAGAAATATTAAAATTTTATTTTTTAAATATATTTTGTTCCTGTTTTATTCTGAATAATTTCATGTTCAGTTTTACAGTCTCATATTTTCTCATACTTAAATAATATAATGGCATTGATTTCATATCTGAATTTCCAGATTTCGCAAGCTTTTTTATAAATCCTAATTCAAGATTCAGTCAAACAAAATTTTGAAAGTAAAAATATTATATATTTCTTTAACAAATAAAAATCTTCAAAACTCCATTTATGAATTTTCTGTATTATTTGATATAAATTCTCTCTGAAGTAAAGCCCACCAGCGGCCGAGCGGTTCTGCGCTCAAAGCTGGTAGATGGGAGGTGCCGGGTTCGATCCCAGGTCGCGCTCATCGACCTAGCCGTTCGGAGTTTTCCGTGGTTTCCTCCGAAACTCGCGTAAATACGGGCTAGGACCCCTTAGAAAGACCCCCACGGAGGGCATTCCCCCTATAGGCCTAGGACACTTAAGGAGTCAATCGGCCTTAATCCTACAACCAACCAACCAACCTCTCTGAAGTAAAAAAAGTTACACAAATAAAAGAATAACTTTATAAAGTACTATAGTAAAAGTTAGAAAAAAATATCTTGAATACAGTAGTATCTCATGTTAACTCTAGGAATTGGTAACTATCTTTGTAGACGACAAACTACTAAACAAATGTTTATGTATGTTTATGCATTTGAAATATGAAGATTTTTTTTTATCAATGCTATATTAAGCATAAATAAGTTTTATTTTCGTGATGAAAGCCTTAATTTGATGAAAAAATGTCATACATCTAAACGTAACTCTAGGTTCTAAATACAAATGTTATGAACTATAGCTGCCACATAATTGCCACCTTTTATATAGTTATTTCTTGCCACTAAAGTTTTGACTTATTTAATAAATGAGAAATTTCTGTTAAATTTTAGTGGTAAATGAAAGTTTAAAAATGCTAGAAAAGAATATTTCTAAATATCAATTTTCTAAAAATTTGATTAGTAATCATATTATTGGTGATTACTCATATTGTTACATTTGAGAGGCTACGTTCATGAAGAGACAAGCTAATGTTAATCCATGGCAGCAGGTTCTTGGAACATTTTTTAATTGCATAATATTTTCAATTTCATGTGCAGTTTTTTTTTTTTTTTTAACCTCAGAACAGAAAAACTATAACCAAAATTGAAAAACAGTGCAATCAAATAATTTATCAAGCATACGAACTCGTGGGATTAACAGCTTGTGAGTTTCTTTTATGATATGAGCATAGTCACTTAGCCCCCCCCCCCCTCATCAGTTAGCTCTATGATTTCTTTCATAAATTCTAATCCTATGGTTGTGGAATGCTATCGCAATCTCAAAAACTATCTCCTCAATGAATGCATATTGTTAACTATACTTTCTGTGACATCTTAAAGGGTGTTTTTTTTTTTTTTTTTAATATTTCTAAAACATACACTTAATTTTGTATTTGATGTATTAAAATTACCGAAGTTAACGATTTTAACAATTCAAATAAAAATGTACATTTTGGAAATATTTTGCAATGATGAGACTATAAGAGACATGGTTTAAGAAGAGTATGCAGATTAACAGTTAAAAATATTCATTTTTGAATATTATAGACATAGTTTGAAAATACAAAAGCATTTACGTTCAGGTTTACCATTATAGTAAACAAAATCGGAAAGCTGATAAAAGGCTTTAATAATATTGACCTCTATTGGAAATCTATCTGTAATATTCATACAAATTCTATTTTTTTTCAGGGGGGGGGGGGGGGGGGTAGAAAATTTTGCATATAATCATATACTTGTAAAACAGAGAATTGTATATTTTTTTATACGTAATCCTTTTTTTTTTAAGGAGACGTGGTACTTTTTACAGCAGTACTGCTGTAGGTGTCATATAAAATCTTATATTCCCACTTAATATTTATAAATGGAACTACATTAGGCTTGTTCAATGAAATATATATTCAGGCAAAAGTTCTTATTGTTTTTTATGCTTTTTTTCCCCCCAAGATTCGAAATATTTAAATTGAGTTTTCTCAGTTTGCATTTTTTTTTTTCATGAATTCATGATCTTCAAATGCTAAAATTTCTATAGATATTAAAAAAAAAAAAAAAAAAAGATTTAATTTTTTAAAATATATATTTAATAGAACCTATTTAAAAGAATTAAGTATGAGTTTTGCAATATCTTTAAAATAAAAAATATTAAAAATAAAATATAACAAAAATCTGTTTTTTTTTTTTTTTTTTTTTCTTCTTTCCCTGAAATTTTTACATAGACATTCACTTTCTATTTTTTATCACGAAGACTAATCAATAAATTTCAAAATCATTCTTAACTCTTTTAAGTACGTTCTGTTAAACGTTAAAAGAATTAAGTCTCTTCTTAAATATGTGAAGCAGTTTTAGCATTTTGAAAATCATAAATTTGTCATAAAACGAAAACTGAGAAAACGCAATTTAAAAATTTCATAGCTGTAAAAAATATATCAAAAACCATAAGAATTGTTACCTATTTCATTGAATAAACAGACGTAATATAGTTCCCTTAATAAATAATAAACTTTTATATCAAACATAGTTTAGTGCTGCCGTAAAAGATACAAAACTCCCTTAATTTGACGAGCATTAGTACTTTTTTTTTTTTTTTGAACATACTGAACAGCCTTCTAATTTTACGGGCAATACTATTTTAACACACAAGGTTCTATTTTAATTTTACGGGCAACACTACTATTTTAACATACCAAGATGCCTTCTAATTTTACAGGCAGTGCTACTATTTTAATATACCGAGCTCTCTTTTAATTTTACGGGCAATACTACTTTTATTACAGGTTGGCTGTATGTTTCATCGCAACGTAAAATTACTGGCGATACGTCATTCATCCTCTAAATGTTTTTTTTACGGGCTTTGTCTGGAATCTCTGCTGCCGGGCTTTGCCCGTAATTTTACTGCAGCATTTTTTACAGTGTACATAGTCATAATTTTACATATTTTTATACTACTTGATTGTTAATTAAAGAATTTATTTTTTGAAAACATGTAAGTTAAAAACGGAATAATAATAATAAAAAAAAAATCACATTAGCTTTAAATTGCAAAAAATCAGCTTTAAATTGCTGAAATGTTAAAAAAAAAAAAAAAAAAAAAAAAAAAAACACAAAAATTACTTTGTTTTTTATAGTTTTATTTGAGTATATTTCAATAAATAAATAGTTTATTAGTTTATAGTTTAATGTGTTTATATTTTAATTCTAAATTAAATCCATTGTATTTCTATTTTGTAATTTAATTCGCTAATTCGATCGTCGTTTATTTTCACTAGCGTACAAATTGCATTTTGTATGTAATTACGTCGTAAAAATTAATTTTTAATAAATCTCTAAAATCCGAAAAATTCCGAAATCCGGAATCACCGCGGTCCCGCCGATTCCGGATTTTCGAGGTTCAACTGTACATATATATTGGATTAATCTTCCTCTTCAAGTATTATTAGACAGCTAGTCAAATAAAGACTAATTTCCCTTTTCATATGTTATCAGACATGCTAGTCAGGCAAATAGCCTTGATTAACATGCCTCTTCAAATATTCATTAAAAACTGACTCGCTTGCTTAGTCAGATACCTGGTGGCTGCTGACTAACCATCTGAATCAAGTGTAGATTCTGACTAACTTGCCTTGTCTGGTTAAAGTGGTTGATGTGGTTGATGACTAATCTTACTGGTCAGATAGTTTTGATTGTGGACTAGCCATCTTTGTTTGATAATATTAACCTTCCTAGTCTGGAGTAGTGTTTTGATGACTAGTTCAGCAAGTGCACTTTTTAGTTTTTGAGACTAGTTCAGCAAGTACACTTTTCAGTTTTGATGACTAGTTCAGCCAGTACACTTTTCAATTTTGGTGACTAGTTCAACAGGTACACTTTTCAGATTTGGTGACTAGTTCAGCAAGTACACTTTTTGGCTAGTCAGCTTTTTTGGTTAGTCAATTCTGTATTGTCAGTTGAGCATTTTGCCAGGTCACTGTGACCAACTTATTTTTCTGTGTGCATAAGCAGATACTCCGTAGATAGAAGCAAATAATAAGAAGATACGCCTTATTTAATAATTTACTTGAAACGAATTAATCTTCGCAAATTATTTGTTCACTACTTCGTAACTCACTAACACCAAAAATTAATATAAATTAAGCCATGCAATGAAAATAAAAGATGGACATTTTAAAGCACAAGTCAATCAAACTAATTCTAAAAAAACATTTATAGAAACGAATTTATTGACAATATGTTTTTACATATATATATATCGTTTTAGTTATATATATATATATATATATATACATTGAAGCAATTTTCATTGTTAACATTATGTTCAAAAATTGTAATATAGGGACAAATTTTTAAATTTATATTAATTGCATGCATTAAACATCTATTTATTCATGTATTAGTTGCTGATTAGCTAAAATATGATTGTAATTATAAGCATATTTATCAAAATCTACTCTTTTTCAACAATAAAAATGTCGTATTTCTCATCAATAAGCATTGTAATATAAATTTAAAAATATTTCATTTGTACTTACGTCCTGATGTCTAGTACTAGCACTTTTTCCAGTATGGGCAAGAGCTACTCCATGAAGTGCTACTCCTACAGCATTTACAGCTACGAGGGCAGCGCAAAAGATAGCAACCTAAAAAGGAATCATGAAATTTTTTTTATAATTATGTATTGTTAAAATGTTAATTTTCGCAAATATATTTCGTAAATATAATATTTCGCAAAGTAACCGTTTCAGTTTATCTAGGTTAAAAATCATATTTAGTCTTCTAATTTCGCAGTTTGAATATTGTCAAATCTATTGATATAATACTGATTAAAAAGAACATGTCTTCCTTATTAAAACTGTGATTTATATTATAAATATATCAAACAAGCCTGTCAGTACCTATATTTTCTTTTATATCGTATTAAATTCAGTTCCCATTTCGGACATTCGATCTTGTAGTTTTAATTACAAAAGATCGAATTATAATTTCACAGAAAAGAACGAATGTAGAATTAAATTGCAGAAGTATATGTCTGAAACCATAGACTGAATTTGGAATTTCACGTTTTAAAGTAGAAAAAGGTACTGAAAATATTTTAAGGAAAATGAATCTAGGAATTAAAATTTCTGTGCTTATCCAATTTGGAATTTAAATCAAATTATAAGAAAATCAAAACGCTTTCATGTATGGAATTTTCATGCTTTAGTAGGTCATATATATCCTTAAACTTAGAAACACTATATATTTTTTTTCAATTAAGAATTAATTGTAAAAAATGTAAAACTTAAGAAATTCTTCCAGCTCAGTAAAATGAGTAAATTAAGTTCGTTCATATTTCTTTCAAAGTACATGCAAACAGATTACATACAAAAATTAAACACTTCATCTTATCCCAGTTAAATTCAGTTAAAAAAAAAGTGTTATTTAATAAGAAAAAAAAAATTGACAACAAATAACAATAATAATAATAATAATACGATAGTAGTACGGTTATTTTTTAACAGACCGTTTTAAAATGGTTTATACTTCTAAAAGTTTCATTGAAACTGATGAAAATTTAGCATGCATTATTAATAAATTGAAAATGTAATGTAATTGCTTTAATAACATTCAGATATATATTTTTTTTTAAGAACTACGCTTTTCGAACGAATAACAGAATCTTCTTGATTAACGAGCACGTTTGAGATGATAATAATACAATAAATTTATAAGCCTAATGTAGTTTGAATAAATTAAGTATTTCTGAAATTATCCGGATGGGAAATTTAGTAAACTTAAATGCGATTTAAACCAAAACCATCCAAAGAAAAACGAAATGCTATTGGTATGTTTAACTTATGAAGATAAAAATTTCCTAAAAATTTTATTAATAAAGGATAAATTTAACATGCACAATCAAAAGTGATTTTAAAATATCGACTCATTGACCGTAAAGTTATTCAAATTTTAGAAAAGCTGCTAATTTCAAACAAATTACTGAACCTATTTCATTAACGAATTTGACCGAGATGTTCGGAAGATCATACTATCAAATTTGATTCCTAACTGACTCAACTTTTTTACCAGTATCATCGTCTGAAAATTTTTGCATTATATTTAGGTAAATGAAAGAAGTGATTTCAATAGCCGATTTCTAAAGAAATCAATCTAATACGAATTTAAGGAAAACTATGCTTACCTTAGCGAACATTATGAATGATTTTCTGCTGATCACAGTATGATTTTGCAGACAGACCCGCTATCTTTTATACTATTTCAAATGCGGAAATTCAAACATTTTGTTTTCTTCGGATAAAAAGAAGAAAAATTTTCAATGCTTATTTAAATATTTGAATTTGTTATATCATTAAACTAAAACTATTTTATTTCCTCATATAAGATTTGATTATAATCAAAACTATTTTAGATCTGTAACAGCTAATCAGATAAAGGTCGTTGCATTTAATCTATTGCACTGACTGCCATTCAAGGTTAAATGTATAGCCAAGAAACAAGTAGAGAGGTGTGGTAAGGTTGAAGCATATTGATTCAGGTGATATGTTTTAATTGATGTTTTATATGTCTAATTACAAAAAAAAAAAAAAAAAAAAAAAAAAAAAAGTTAGTGAAATAGGTTCTTGCTGTCTGTTTCTATAGACTAATATTTCCTGTTAAAGTAGATATATCTTTATATCCACTAATTATTAAGCGTATGGTTAAAGTTAATTACACATTTTCATGGATTTGTAAAATGTTTTTATGAATGTTACTTCAACAATTAGGAAAAATTACATCTTATAATGCTTAAGATGTAATTTTGATGCAAGAACATGTACAAATTTGCTTATTTATAATCTGCATAAAATTACAATTAATTTTCTTTACAACATAATTTTAAAACTTCATAAAATTTTATTCTTGCTAATATTCTCCTTTTTACCTCACTATACACATCTAAGGCATCTTATTCACATTTTTCAAGCTTCTGATATATCATTTTAAGATTTTTTGAGCTTCGATTTCTAGTATATTATCATTAATATTATTTGTGTGTGTGTTCAAATTTTGATAGAGATCTACATCTCTTGTAAATTAAATTTTAATTTCTGTATGTGTTGCAAAAGTGTTGCAAAAAGTGTTTTATTTTATCTATTTTTAATTTCATTTTAACCACTAACTGTTTGTCTGACTGTTTCTCTGACTGAGATTTAATGTAACTTTATGTACATGTTTTGAATGCTAAGAAATTCAAATGTGCTATCAAAAATTTCTATAACATGTTCTTAAAAAAAATGGCATTATTGATTTGTAAAACTCTTACATAGAAATTTACAAAAAAAGCGGATACATTATGGCCACAGGTGGTAATTGTTGGGTGCTCATTTGTCATTAATCCTCATTGGACAAAAAACAAAATGAAATAATGCAAATTATATTTCATTATTACTGCATAAGATCTACTAAAAATCTTGCACGTTGCATTTATAATTTTACAAGGAAATACAAAAGAATTCAGATACTTTATTGCATATAGACGCTAAGTGTTCAAAGACTGATTGAATATCATTAAGCTATTTTAGGTAGTATGAAACTAATATAAGCCATTGAGCTTTACAATTTTATATTTTCATATAAAATAATTTTGATTTGTGTTTATCATTATCGTATCACGACACGCAAAATTTACATTCAAGGAAATTCTAATATAGTTGTTTATCTAGACAATGATTTGAGGAAGATTTTTCAAAAAAATTGTAGGTCAAGTCATTGCTGTTAAAATATTTATAAATAACGTTCTTAACACAGTGACAAAGAGCTACATCCGTAAAAAATAAAGTATTGAAGAAAAGTTAAAACATAAACATAAAAATCAAGGCATACTTTTGATTAGATGTTAAAATAAAAATATACCCTCGACAAATATTTGATTATAGTCGATATATAGAGTTTCCTACAAGTAAATTTAATGAGTAAAAATTAATATTTTTTATTAAAATAATCAAGTTTTATTAATTAATAATTAATATTAATGATTACATAAGATTTTCTTTTCATAATAGTTTCTCTAAATAATTATTTTCAATTATTTTCAATATTTTTTTTTATTTTTTAAGATTTTTTTACACATATATTTTGGAACATTTAGACAAAAATTTTGTCTAAATTCTGACTTCATTTCGACATTAAATCAAGAAATAAAATCAAAACTAATATTTTCATTTTCACGGCTCCCAAAAAATTGTACAAAAGAGGTTTTTCTTTTCTCTCCCCCTATCGAAGTCAGATTAGCGCTATTACGTATACGTCAGGCTTGCTGTTATTTTGTGAAAACAAAGGGTGAGAGGGGATAATAAGTCTTTTTTTTTTTTTTTATCGTTAACACTAGTGTAGCCTCGGCGACCATTCCTTTTCGGCGTCGAATCTTCGTTGTTTGTTTGCGACTGATACTGGAAAATCAACAGTATACACATGCATAAACATTCCTTTTATTT
The DNA here is from genome assembly GCA_963930645.1 of Salticus scenicus. Taxonomy (NCBI): domain Eukaryota; kingdom Metazoa; phylum Arthropoda; class Arachnida; order Araneae; family Salticidae; genus Salticus; species Salticus scenicus. Next base: position 127,351,947 of record OZ005648.1, on the reverse strand, counting down.
ATTTATTTATTTATTTATTATTATTTTCGTAAAAGTGCTTGAATAGTATTTCCTGGCAGTATTTATAATTATTTTATTTTATTAATAAAATTAAATATGAATAAACATATAAATTATTCTCCCAGATATATCTAAATCATTTGTGGCTGTTATTTAACTTTGATTACGGAAATTTTCAATAGTTTATGACGATTAACCATTAGTTTAAAATCGGAAAAAATTATCTTCTGGAAATTCTTTTATATGATTAACAAATATATGTGATAAAGGTATAATTATTATTATAATTTTCAAATTTATATTAATGTATTATACGACGAAAACCTATTATAATAAAACGGGCTTTTGTGAACTTTTTTTTTTTCCCGAATTCGTTAAAATAAATAGACGGCTTGCTTCCTTAGTTTCTTCGTTTTTTTCTGCATTTTATTACTTTCATTTCTTTATCTTACTCCCATTTTCTTCTTTTTTTTTTACATTTATCTATATATATATTATTTTGTGTGTGTGTGTTTGTCTGTGTATGTACAGCTTACAGTAAATATTCATAAGTATTTAATGCTAATTATATCAGTAGTACGAAGATAAATGCTTTACTCAACAAGTTATTAAATACATATCGTATTTTAAAAAAAAAAATGTTTATGATTTGTATTAAAATAATCTGGTGTGTCACTTACACGACTTTCTCTTACCCTGAAATTTAATACTATAAATAAAAGTTGCAGATTAAGAGGTAAGATAATGAGAACTGATGCGTAAACCTATGTTAAAATAATTCAAATTAGGCTTCGTAAGAGTTTTATATAACTAGTTCTGTGTGAGGGGGGCTACCGCCCCCTTAATCCCGCGTTTCATTACTGCACATGCATTTATATAGAATTTAAATCTGTTATTAAAATTAAAGTTCACTTAAAATTATTCAGACAACTTTCACATGCAACACTCCTTGAAACTTATCAATCTTGATAAACTTTCCAAACAACGAACTTATATTGACTTCAAAATACAACTTTTGGATTTCCTGAAATTATTCGTTTTCCAGTTACTCTAAGATACACAGACAAAGATCAAACGTTAAAAAACTTGACTACGGTAATCAGGAAGCCTCAAAACGGGTAAATATACAAAAAACAAGCAGTGAATATTTAGCTTAAAAACATACGTTATTTACCATATCTCTATGAGGAATTCATTTCAATTCCCGAACAGCTTTCCTGGAAATGGTAAAATATTATTAGTAAAGCACATCCACTAACAACAAAAAAGAACGTTATCGCTTAAATATTTGCAGCCCTGTATACCTTTCGAAGATTATGTACAGACCACATTATGCACCTAAATATAATCCTATAGTAATAATACATGGCCCAACCTGAAATACACTTCTGTCAATTTGCAACGATTGTCACACTTTTATTTAGTTCTTTTGTGCAGCCCTGTAAACGAACAGTGAATGATTTCCCTACAATATTCTACATGAGACATGTTTCTACGCATATAAAAAATGTATATTCGTTTCATTTGGTTAGTACAGTGTATAGATGTTAAACTGTACTTATCAGCACTTTCCCTCGTAGACGTAATGTATTTGAATTCTCTTGGATGTCCCTGTACACGAACCATTTGTTTCATCTCAACGAAAAACTTAGTGTAGCATCCTTATATGATACACATTTAGAATACCGAGTTTGGACTTTCTGCTACTATTTGTTCTTGAGGTATGCTCATAACACACACACAGACAGACACACAGACAGATACACAGACCATTCGCTAAAAACACGATGTTCGTATCCAGGGAACCTCAAAACGTGTAAATATAACAAAAACTCACGTTCGAAAATTTGACCCTAAAACAATACTTTCTCTATCATATGGGTAAGAGAAAGTTAAAAAATATATACATTTAATATGGTATTTTTTATTCTGTTTATAATGATGAAGTATCGAGAAGGAAATATTTTAATGCTTTAAGTATTTCTTTTATGAAAAGTCTGTTTTATTGAAAACTGAGTATGTAATGTGCAATCACAACTTAACAACTTATTCTACACTTAAGTCTTTTATTTCTACATATTATAAAAGGAGACGTGAGTGTGTGCGTATGTGAGTTACAGAATTTTGCATAGAGGTGCGTATTGCATCTTGTCCCTGAAAAAAATTCCGAATTTTTGATTTTTTTTTTCTTTTTAATAAATTAAAATCTATAAATTTCTGAAAAGATCAACTCTGGAGATAAAAAAGTAAAAGTAAATTAATTTCTGTGGTCCATTAGCTCAGTTCGTTAGAGCGTCATGCTAACAACACGAAGATCGTTTGTTCGATCCTCAAGGGCCGATGTGTTACTTTTTTGCCCATATTTAATAAAAAATTACCAAATGATAAAAGTAAATATTTCAGTGTATTCATAGTATCATAAACCGAAAAGATGATGAGAAAGTGACGAAAAACAAAGTTAAACTTAGAGGTGCATATAGTACTTTTTGTTTTGTTTTTCTTGAAAACGTCTGATTGCAAAACTACAGAATTTTGCAGTGATGTCTGTTTTGATCTCTCCTGGTGCACCTCGAAGGTCGATTTTCAAATTTATAATTAGCTTATTATTATTATTATTATTATTATTATTAATTACAAATTTTTCAACTGGAAAAATTGTCTGGTGCTGCCACCTGTTATCATAGATTGAAGAAGATAATCTGTCCGAGAAATGTTTGCCCGAAAATTATAGTTCTTTAATAATGGCAGCACCACTTATCGGTCAGTTTGCACCTAAATTGAAATATCCGGTTAAGGCAAAAATGTAAACAGTGGGGACCTCAAGCCAGATTTTAAACGATTTTAACACATTTCATTTTTTCTCTCTCTCTCTCTCTCTTTTTTTTTTTTTTTTTTTTTTCTCTCTTTTTATTTCCTTTAAATATAGTGACTAGTAGGTAAAGCCAACTAATACTAAATATGACAAAGAAGACTTTGAGTAGTAAATATAATTAGGTTTGTTTAATACTTGGAAGAAGCCACAGCTGTCCACAATAATTAGAACATATTTACAATTTGTATTTATTTATTTTTTATTCACTGTAATATATTGCGAAAGTAAAATGATAGAGTAGCAATATATAAGTCATAAAATTTTCCATTTCAACTATTATTTTAAATCGGTATTCATAACATATATAATGAAACAAACATGTTCCTTGATGCACTAGACAGAAAACTTTTCAAAAATTTCAAAATCATAAAAACTTTCAACAGAAAGCGATATTCGAAAAATATTTCATATGATAATTATTTTTAAAAAATGATTAAATTAAAATGAATTTAAAAAGTTCTTTTAATATGTCATCAGATTATACTAAATGAAATTCATAAGTACTATAATCTAGCGAAAGGAAATTGTATAAAAGACATTTCAAAGTTAGTAAAACCTAAGAGTTTTGAATACTTTGCCACATAAGGTTACCTTAATATTATTATGGTGTTTTATAATAGGAAATTCATAAATTAATTTCATTATTTTAATATTTATAAAACTCCGGATAAGGAACTGATTCCTAACACATTTCTCCAGAATTATGGAGGCATGTTATGTTTTAGCAATATTATTATAATGTTTACGATGTTAAATAACGTGATTCATAAACAAAATTAAAATAAATTAACGTAACAATTTAGTTATTGAAAAATAAAAATAGATAAATACAAATTTAAAAACTGAATTGTGAAATTCATTGAGAAAATATTTTAACGACAAAAGAATAGCAAATTACAAAGCAAATGAAAAACAAGTATACTTAATTTCTTGTAGCACTAAAATTCCACAAGACCATTTACGATAAATATTGAAATTCAGGTTAAATTTAGAATACAATATATTAAAACCACACAATATACTGATTTGGAAGAAATTCATATCTATTGAAATTTATTTTTTCCGACTGAGTGAAAATAATGTCTGGACCGGGAGTCGAACCCCAGATCTTTGACTTACAAGGTCAAGGCTCTACCAATTGAGCTATCTAGGCTGACAACCGGTGGACATTACTCACTCAGAGATCTTTGACTTACAAGGTCAAGTCTTTACCAATTGAGCTATCCAGGTCGACAACCGGTGGACATTACTCACTCAGACAACCTGTCTGAGTGAGTAATGTCCACCGGTTGTAGGCCTGAATAGCTCAATTGGTAGAGCCTTGACCTTGTAAGTCAAAGATCTGGGGTTCAACTCCCGGTCCAGGCATTATTTTCCCTCAGTCGGAAAAATAAATTTCAATAAATATAAATTTAGAATGCTCCTATGGATTAGCATATATAAAATCACTATATCCTTAAGCGAAATAAATTGCACTTCTAATTCAAGCTTTGTAATAATAAATCCTTTGATTCATCATTACAAAGATTTATTATTACAAAGTTCTACATCGTTGTTCAAGAGTTAGTTAAAAATACAGTAAAAAAAATCAATAATTTAAATTAGAATATAATTTATAAATCTTTTAGAATTTTCTTCAAATTTTAATTGATTGCCAAAAGGATTTATAACTTAAAATATTATCATCTTTATTTTTTGTGATTATTATATAATTCTATCTGTACGTAATAGTAAAAAGTTAAAAAATAGCAAATCTCTCTCTCTCTCTCTCTCTCTCTCTCTCTCTCTCTCTCTTTTGATTTCTCTTTATATATTGTTCCGTCTTTGGTACATTTTGACGAGTTTCTAGCTAGCATTATTGAATAACATGTTTTAAAATGTTATATTACGTATAAAAAGTAGTACGCCGTGGCTGTCACAACACTTTTTTCTGCACAATCTTTCCATAAAGGATCAGACACTTTTAATTTCAGACGTTTTGTTAGTTATCTTAGAAAGTACTTGACGAATTATTTTGAAACTTTAGGAGTGTAAAGAAAATGTCAAACCTCATATATTTCAGAAAAATGTTTTTTTCGAAAAAAAAAAAAAAAAAAAAAGAGAGAGAGACAGAGAGAGGATAAAAAGTAGAAAAAAAAAAAAGATAAAATAAAATAAAATAAAATAAAATAAAAATAAAAATAAAAAACCAGAGTGTTTGGGATCACCCTATACAAATAAATGTTTGAAATGCTTTCTGGCTGTAGAATGCTATTATGAAGCTTCTTCTAATTTTATGTAGGCATTTGTATGAGACTAGCGGATATAGTCATGGAGATATAAACACAACTTTAACAAAACTGAAAAGGAAAAAAGTCCCCCCCCCTTTTTTTCTTTTATCAAAACATGCAGGGTTTTGAACCAACTGCAATGTCATTTTTAGAAAACTTCACATACTCAGGGACAACATGTTGCTATAAAAGTATAAAAATGTTAAATATCTAATTAAATATAAGCATTTTTACTAAATAATTTTTAACTACGCATGCGCAAGTGTTAACCAACATTTATTTGCATAATTTATTAACCAAATGTATTGAGTTACATTTACAAGAAAACCCCAAGATAATATCTTTAAAAAAATCGTCGATGTAATGAACTGAATTTCAATTTCTCTCCGAAATAAAAGGCAATGATAGGAGGTTTTATTAATATTTATTTACATTCAAATAACACAATATTACCTTTTATTGAATTAAAAATTATTTAGGTAAAGCCCCTTATAGATTTTTTTTTTTTTTTTTTTTTTGTAAACAACAAGTACTTACAAGTACTTGTCACATACAGATGAATATAGATAGTTAGAAGAAGCCTCATTATCGCATGCTACCGCCAAAAAACATATCAAGCATATTTTTTGCAGGGTTATCCCAAATATCACATTTTTTTCTTTAATTTGTTTCTTGTCCTCTTTTTTATTTTAGGGAGAAAACTTTTGCTCATATAGTATAACATGTTCCTTAATTCGTTTAGTATTTTCCTAGCTAATTTACATAACGTCTGAAATCGAAAAAAGTGACCGATCATTTATGGAATGGTAATGTGTATTTTCCTACACAAACTCAGCCAGTACAAATTATTTATTAAAGTTATTATTTATTAAAATTATTTTCCATGATGAATGCAGACAATTTACATTTCATTTAAGTGTAACACTAAATGTCGAAAGAAAGTCCGTTTTCTGCCCTAAAGATGACATCTTAAATAATGCTCTTTAATAAATAAATAAATGTATTGATAGATAATTAGATGAAATTATTTTTATTTTAGTTTTTATTTATTTATTATTATTTTTTAATAAAAAAGTTTATAATTTTGTTTCAAAGTAAAACAGATCTGTGGTTCAAACATTCCTTTAAACATCTTGGCGAGTACTTTTCCAAAATGATCGTATTAAAAATTTACACTGACCGGGGGAATAATTCCTTTTAATTCCGCAATGATTGGTTAAATATGATTCTGATTGTGCACATTTATACGAAATTTCGTTCTATACTGCCACATTAAAAATATAAAAAAGCGGGATAGCAATGCTACATATTGGGCGGATTTCACCAAAAGTTGATGAGCATTAATTAATGTCAAGGTTCAATTCCATATAAATTTGTATGAAATTCTGTGCTTTAGATCTTGAGCTTGAATTGCCACAAAATATTTTTCGCACATAGACAGACGAACAGACATTTTTAAAAAATGGTCAAATCGTGGTTCTTAAATACTCAAAACGTGTTAATTATTTTTCCTATCAAATATAGAAGAAAGTAATAAAAAAAAAAAAAAAAAAAAAAAAGAGAGAGAGAGAAGAATGGGAGGGGGGGGGGGCTTTTAATAACGTTTATAAAAACTAAATTGTTGCTTTGCTTGTATTCTTGTATTGGTAAATTCCCATTTTTCCGCAGAAGATATATGATTTAGTGGAAACAGAACCTCTTTACTGCTTTTGTATTTTATGCATTTTATACTGCACTTAGGATTTTTTCCCCCCTTAAATAATTATTAATATTAAATCGTAGTTAATCGAAGTAAATTAGGCAGTGTTTCAATATTTTTTTTTTTTTTTTTTTTTAATTGAAGTAAAACACAATGTCAAAAATTTAATTCCTTAAAATCACTATGAAATTATTAGTAAAAGAAGCAGAAAGACAATCTGTATCAAAAGATTATATATTTTGACATACGTTTTAAAAAGATCATCCTAGTTCTGAAAAAGCAGATATCTGATTTCTGTTTCGTTATGTTTGTTAAATTTACTAAATAAGTACAGGAAATATATAATCTGTTCTGAATAAATGCAATCATAATTCTGTCTATTTTGCTATAATACAGTTCTGGACCAGAGCATTTTTTACGGATATTTGGAAATCTTATCGAAGATCTTTTAAACTGTATCCGAAAAAAATTAAATTCAATTTTATATTCTCATTTGAAATACTTTTTTTAGTCTTACATGAAGAAGAGTATTGCGTTCTTTTGTTTTTTATTAATAAAATGACTTTTTGTCAATTGAAAATTGATGAAATATATTTGGTTTTTCATTGATAAAAGGATTTTAGGAACAATTTAATTTTAATCTTTTATCTTTCAAATAATTGCATCGTAAATTTCAAAAACGACTATCTTGAGCTTCAAATTTTTTTTTATCGTAATATTAATTTACAAGATTTATCAAAGTGCTTAAAAAAGTCTATGTCTTGTTTACTTATTATTATTATTTTGAATTTCATATTATTGGGAAACAGAAGTTGATTTCTTTGTTTCTAAAAATGCTTTAGTTTTTTTTTTTTTACTTTACAATTTAATTAATTGATTGTATTTTATTTTGATTTTATTGTTATTTTTTATTTCATTATTATTATTATTTTCTTTCAAAAGATAAAGCGCTGTCGTATGTGAAACGACTGTCCTATCTTGTATCTGTATATACAATATTTGAACACAATGATATTTTTTAGTTATAGCATTTTACGATTAGAATAAAACTAAAACAATTTTTTTTTCATAAATTATTTTATTTTATTTTATATACAATGCACAAAGATCGGGATGATTTTAATCAATAATGATGAGACCTCAGACCACTATAATGCACTCCTCCAAGACGGTGAGCAAGAATGCCGTGAGAAGCAATTCCATTTGCGTGTGATAAATGGTTAGCACCAATGTGTCCATATCGGGCGATTGCTACGGGGGCAGCAGCCACATGAGCTGCGGGAGCGGCAGCAACATGACTGATGACTGGGGCAACATGGTTTACTGTAGTAGATGTAGAATAACCTACTGGAGCAGAATGAACAAGTGCAACTGGAGCTGGGTGAGCAACAGCGACTGGAGCTGAATAAGCAACTGCGACAGGGGCATGGTGAGCTACAGCAATTGGAGCATGATGGGCAATTGGAGCAACAGGGGCAGCGTAGGGTGAGGCAGTCAAAGTTGCAGCTGGAGCACTATGGGCAGTGCCAGGTTCATTTGTGTTAACAACGGCTCTGAAACCGTGTCCGTCAGCAACATAATCGACTCTCCTAGCACGGCCATCGATATCATGCAATGTGTAGGAACCTCTCTTGTTTCCATGACCATCACCAACTTCTGAACGTGAGTTGCTGGCACCGTGAGCATCAACAATGTCATATCCAAAGCCATAATTACCGTGAGCCTGTATTTCAAAAATAAAGCAAAGCGTTAGGATTGTACACAATGTAAAATAGTATATTAATAGAAAAAATAATAAGTAAAAGTTTATTTCGTTCCGTATTTCTGATTAATTTTTTATTTTAAATCCTTTTATGTGAATTTAACAGTTAGTGTTCAGCAACAATTGCTAAAATAAATCACCATTAAAAAAATTACAATGAAATTAAATGATATTAAATTAAATTATTTTTATTATTCATTAGGTATTATGCATTTTTTTTCTTTTTTTTTTACATTAGTTAAACGAGCAATATGTATTTTTTTTATTATAATTCTTTTAAATATAGGAAAACGTCAATAATCTGTCTAAATGTAATACTATAGAAATATACTTACATCTTGATGCCTGGAGCTGACACTGTGTCCTGTATGTGCTAAAGCTACTCCATGAAGTAGAGCTGTGGCATTCACAGCCACTAACGCAGAGCAAATGAAAGCGATCTGTAAAATAAATAAATAAATAAAATTTGTTATAAAAATAGTTTGAACAACGTAACTTTTAATATCACCTAATATTGGTAATCTTATGCTTAATTCTAAAATACATTTTCCGTTAATGTTAACTAAATAAATTTTAGTATTTAATTTGTAGTGATAATATATCATCATAATGAAGTAATAATATGCCATCATGCAACTAGAAAGAAAATTTAAATTAAGCAAAATAAAATATTAAATGCAAGGACAAAATTAGTAGAATTTTGGAGGAGTAATCATTGGTTAACAAGTCGAAAACTAACATTTTTTCGATATTAGTAAAATTATTCTAAACCAGGGGCGCGAAAAACTAAACTTAGAGCGCGAGACGTCGAGAATTTCGCATATTTTTTCATTTTCTCAGTTAAAAATGTCAATCATGTGAGAAATTCGCGCCCTTTTTTCTTTTTCAGAAATCAATTAAAAGAATAAATAAATCTTTTTCTAATCTTTTTTTTTTTAAACTTATATTTGTCCTATGATAGAAAAACATGCGACAAACAAACTGAACCCTAATCTGCTCAAATATATGCGATTTCTTATTCTTTTCTATCCCTCTCCATCCATTCAAAAGATCTGTGTCTATGTAAAAGATCTATTATTATTATTCAAAGTTTATTTGGGTTTCACTTAATTTTCAGAAATCTCGCACAGTTTTAAAAGTCTCACTTTGTTTATGACGAAGGGGGAGAAAACCAGTTTTTTCCACTGATGAGAACCATGCTCTAAACGTAAATTTAACTTAAAAAAAAAAAAAAAGAAGAAGAAGAAGAAGAAGAAGAAAAGAAAGAAAGAAAATGAAAAATATAGTATTTTAAAGAAAAAAAAAATGTGTATATTTGTTCTGTGGTCATTAAACCATTTTTTATAAACATGTTTCATGCAAAGTGGTTGAGTTTTCAAATCATTTAATGAAGAAAGAATAGTTTTAAAGAATATGACTATTCTGTGAACGACATTTTAAAAACTTACCCTTTAAAAAATAAAAATTAAAGAAAGAGAAAAAGAAAAAGACTAAAATTTCTGGGGGGGGAACTTATGCTTGAAAATTTTAATAGATTTAAACAATTAATGTATATATATATAACACCTGTTAATTCATTTTTTTGTTGTTTTGTTACTCTTACATAAATTTCTTTTAAATAAAAAGAAGATGTAGATAAATACTACCAGAATTTTACTCCTATAGGTCATGTTTTTTAATTACTTTATCATTAAAAATATGATTTGTTTTGAAATAAAAATAATCAAAATTAAAACACGTAAAAAAAAAAGAAAATGTATATAATGATTTTGTGTTTTCAAATTAAAATAAATCAATTGATCATATACATAGTACATTTCAATTTCATTACTACTTTAATTTATGATAAAAAAAAATTCTGCAAAAATTTAACCAAATAAAATTTTTATACGAAGAAATAACAACAAAAATAATAATAATAAAACTTATTTACCTTTGCGAACATTGTGATATTTTCCTATTTGTCAAAAGACAATTCTGATTTTTTTCATCATTTCAAACGAACTTATATACTTCATCTTAAGTATGAATTTCTGGAAATTTTCTGCAGTTTACCTTTAAACTGAATTAATTAATTAATTAAGCAACTGCATTAAAAATATACGCTTTTCTGGATATATCCCTATATAGATTATTCAATATTTCTTTTTCGACTTCGATTAAAAAAAAAAGTATATAATTAGGTAATGACATGAATACAAATTAATTCTTGCGGTATTATTTTTCCGTTATAACATTTTGAGCGTGGAAGTATGAGCGTAAGATGTAGGTGTGGCAAGGACATTAAGTCTTATCATTAACAACTTGACAGAATATTAATATGCTTAATGAGATTACGTTCACTTTTCATGTGGAATTCAAAGATGATTTAATACAAAATAAGAAAAGTTTTGTTATGGAAAACACTTATATTATAACATTACACTTATTATTATAATTGTATAATTTCCGCATCTTTTAACTTTGTAAAATATTTCGATAGAAGTAACAATTATTTACTTTTAATTTAACACATTACAATTTCTGAGGAGTTTTTTTTGATAAGTTAGGTTTTTTATTTTCTTATCATTATCAGTTTTTATCTTATCAGTTAGAACTTTACAAAATATTAACTGATTTAATGGGATTATGTTCATTCACTTTTCATGTGGAATTCAAAGTTGATGCAATAAAAAATAAAAAATGTTTTGTTATGTAAAACGCTTCTAACATAATATTACATTTATTATTATAATGGTATAACTTCGGCATCTTTTAACATTGTAAAACATTGCTACAGGAGAAACAGTTATTTACCTTTAATTTAGCATATTACATTTTCTGAAGATTTTTCATGATAAGTTAGGATTAATACTTTCTTATATATATAAGGAAAGTATTGAATTAGGGGAATTTTTGGCAGATTTACACGTTTTATGATTTTTCGAACATGATTTTACCATTTCTAAAAAATGTGCGTGTGTTATCAAAATTTTGTGCGACGCTGTATCGCAAAAAAACAACGAATGGAATTCAAAATAAGTTTATATGTGGTTGAACCTTGACTTAAGTTGGTTATATTTTGGAGAGTGTCGTTCAACAAGTGGCGCTGTAGTCCCGTTTTTTAAAAATATATATACGGTAACATAGAAGAAAGTTTCGTATAAATGTGCCCAACAGGAACTATTTTATTGAGTCATTGAAAAGTTCAAAAGAATAATTGATAATAGTGATAGTTAAGACGGATTTTTTTTTTTTTTTTTAATATAGTTGAATCATAGATCTGTAATAAACAGACTTATATATTTTTTTTTTTCCCTTAAAGAAAAAAAAAAAAAAAAAAAAAGAAAGAAAGAAAGAAATGAAAAAATACACTTCCCAGGGTATTGCCTGTAGAGCACAAAATTGACTCTCTTTCGACATTGACTGTTGCACTTTTCTGACATGAAAATTATCTGCACACACCATGGAAAATAATTTTGTAAACAATAATTTTAATAAATAATTTGCACTTCGGAAATTTCATTGGACAATATAGAAGAAAGTTTTGTGATGGCCACAACATACTAGCTAGAATTCACATGCGTAAAGCCTGTTGATTAGACGGTTTGAATTTTGTTTTAAAAGATGTAAATTAAATTATTAAGTAAAAAATATTTCTCGGATTTCTTTTTCAAAGCGATATTTTTTTCGATTAATGGAATTATGCCAGTATAAAGTAAACTCGCTTTTGTGAATTTTATATAATTTAGATTATCATATATTAAAAGGAATAAGCCAGTTATTCTCCAAAACTAACTATTTTTCTGTAGATTTGGAATTAAAGCTTTTAAAAGTAATAAAGTTACAATTTAAACGATTATGGATAATGTTCTATATTCGGTATTAAACTTTAGAGATACAGAAATTAGTATAATAGAAAACAAAATTATATACATTTATAGTTTGTAGCATTAGAAGTTATTGCACAAAACAATTTTACTGTTCACTGATTTAAAAAAAAAAAGGGGGGGGGGAGAAAAAGGAAAGAGAATATGAAAAATAAGAAAAAGAAATGCAGTTTATCTGAAAAACGGCCTAAAGTACTTTTTTCCGCGTACGACATAAATTTCATTTTCCTTAAATCAACTATAAATGGTATCTTGAATACGCTTTGCTTATATCGAATTTCTTGTTCAAAACTTTAGATTTTGGAAATGTTCAAAACAACAAACTATTTTAAAGTTAAAAAAAAAAATGAAATATTTTTTCGATAATGTACACGATTTTCAAGTCAGGGAAGTAGAACACTAAATGTCGGGGGAAAAAGTCAATTTTATGCCCTTCACTTGAAAAAAAAAAAAAAAAAAAAAATGCTTTTTTTTTTCAGATTTTATAGTTATTATTATTATTATTATTATTATTATTATTTTATTATTAACTGCAAAGATCGATAACTTTGTTTTAAAATGTCGCAGATACATAATTCAACCTTTCTATTTGAAAATATTAATGAATTCTTTTGAAAAATACCTACTATATTAAAAATTTACAACCCTGGAGGAGCGATGCTCCTCCATAATACGCAAGTTTTTTTTTTCTTTTTTTGGTATTTTACGTTTTTATTAATTATTATTATTACGAGGGTTGCTATTTATATTTCTGGCCTTGGCAACAGTAAGTGTTGCTAGGCGACCGCAGACGATTTTAATCGAAAGTTTGATATTTTTAAACGTAAATTCAGCAGACGATTTACCATTATAGCTTTATTTGTGTTGTTGACAGTAAATTGAAAAGTTCTTCTCTTTCAAAAAATGGAATTGAATCGTGAAAATTTTCGTGCGATTATTTTTCATAACTTTCGACGTGGATTGCCAAGACAAGAGTGCTTCGATGAACTTAATTCTTTATACAGCGATAAAGCGCCATCCTACAGCACTGTAAAAAATTGGTATAACGAATTTAATCGTGGTCGATGTTCGATCCAGGACGAATCCCGTGCAGGTCGTCCAAAATCCGTTGTTGTGCCAGAAAAGATCGATGCTGTGCGTGAACTGATAAAGCAAGATCGTCATGTGACATACCGTGAGATTGAGGCGTCTTTGGACATTAGTATGACTAGCATCAATAAAATATTGCATGAACATTTGAGCGTAAAAAAAATTTGTTCGCGTTGGGTCCCGCATAATCTGACAAACGCTCAAAAAAAGGCTCGTGTCGATTGGTGCAAGGAAATGTTGGAAAAATACGTTCAAGGTACATCAAAGGCTGTGTATAACATTTACACAGGTGACGAATCATGGATCTATGCATATGAGCCGGAAACAAAACAGCAATCAACTGTATGGGTCTTCCAAGGCGAGGCAAAACCAACAAAAGTTGTTCGAGGAAGAAGCACATCGAAACAAATGATTGCCTGTTTCTTCGACATTAACGGTCATGTGGCAACAGTGGCGTTAGAGCAACGCAGGACGGTCAATTCTGAATGGTACACGACCATTTGTTTGCCAGAAGTCATCGGAGAAATTCGAAAAAAGCAGAAGAACAGGCGAATCATTCTTCATCATGACAATGCGAGCTCTCACACATCGACTCAAACAAATGCATTTCTGACTGAGCGAAAGATCGAACTGATGGGTCATCCGCCGTACAGCCCTGATTTGGCACCCAATGACTTCTTCTTATTCCCACACATCAAAAATAAATTACGTGGACAACGATTTTCGACCCCCGAAGAAGCGGTTGATGCATTCAAAACGCATGTTTTGGAGTTACCTCAATCGGACTGGAAAAAGTGCTTTGAAAATTGGTTCAAACGCATGCAAAAGTGTATTGATCATCATGGAGAATATTTTGAAAAACAATAAAACCAATTTCGATCCTACATATTTGTTTTTTCATTATTAGGCCAGAAATATAAAAAGCAACCCTCGTATTATTATTTTACAATGAATGGTCAAAATTTTCTCATTGTGTATAGGTTTACGACATTTTGTTCTACACTACCATATTAAAAAATTATGAAAAAAATTCTATGGCAACGCCACCTGTTGAGTAATTCCACTAACAGTTGATAGGCTCTAATTTATGCCAAGATGCAATTATATATAAATTTATATCACATTCTGTGAATTAGTTCTTGAGCTAAAGCTGTCTTTTTTTTTCCTCTCACACACACCGACAGACAGACATTTTCTAAAAATAGTCAATTCGTCTTCTGATCTCTCAAAATGCGTAAATCTATCGAAAATGTTTAAGAACCCATTGCTTTCTTCCATTGAATATAGAATAAAGTAAAAATAGAAAGATAGAAAATACGAAGAATTTTAACTACTGTCATAATTTCCTATTTTTCTTATTCCTCCTTTGTTCGTTAGCCTCTGTTTATCTCAAATATTAAATTAAAATATATAAAAAATGTCTTTCTTTTTTATGTCGCTTGGAACATTTTACTTGAAATCTTTATACAACCTCCTGCAGTTATTTTGAAATTGTTCTCTCAGAATGACTAATAGTCTTAGACTTTTTTACCTTATACAGTTAGCAATACAAACAAGGTCATATCGTCTTGTCCCATCAAGGCTGCTTCGCTTCTGAATTACAAAGAATTTTTACATACAGAAACAAGACCTTCATTACAAAGCAGATACCATTCTCTTTTCCAGTTCATATTTTACAGATCTGTTCAATATATTGTCTTCGAAAAAGTGATAAACAAAAACATGTATTGGTGAACAGTAATAAAACAATTACACAATTTAAGGAACGTAGATTATCGATTTTTTTTTTCCTTACTTGGTGATATTGGTTTATATAAACAAGTAATAGCTTATCTCATTAGGAGAAAAAAAAAAAAAAAAAAAACGAACATAAGGAGTAGGAGAAGTTTCTATTCAGAAAATTACTTAGATTATACTGATTTTTCAACTTTCGTATTGTCGTAAAGTTGTTTATTCATACTATAGCATATTTTCTCTACTTTTTCTTTTCTTCTGTGTATACAAATTAAATTTCAAGGTATCTGATTTTTTTCAATGAATTTATGGATTTTCTGTTGTTCTGAACACGAGGATACGATTTAAATATTTTTCCCAATTCAGTTAAGGCATTAAATGTGACATTTCAAAAGTATTCAAAACAAAAGTACAGAAAAATATTATTCTGCTAGTTGCGTATTTAAGTAACCGATTTCTGACTTTGATATTTATTAGTGGACTTGTGTTTTTTCTTCTTGCATTCACTTTTCTTTTTCTTCCATATGGAATTTTTTGAAAAAATATAATTATTAATTTATAAACTTTGAGTATCGTCAAAATAATAAAAATTCCAATAAATAATTTTAAAATGAACATCTCATCCAATTTTCATGTTCATATGTATGTATGTATTATTATTTATTATTTCTTTTTTATTTATTTCATTTATTTTTTTAACTTATTCACATACGAAAGAAGAAGAAAAGAGAAAAACGTGAAAGTAAGTACTGGAAGGAAAATCTGGTTTTAACCAAACATTTGGATGCATGTGAATCTTCACCTAGCTAATGCATCCTAGCACCATTTTTCGTTTAGTTTTTTTCTAAAAAAAAAAATAAAAAAAAAAAAAAAATCTAAAGCTTTATTTTTGATACATTTAAATTAATAACAGTTTAAAAAATATTAGTATTTGTGTTATATAAAATTCAATTAATCGTTTGATTACGAATATGCCATCCAAAATGTTTTCCTTAATAAATTTAGAAACAAACAAATAAGATGCATTAAAATTTAGAAATAAATATTAATTATATCAATTCGATTTTTTTCCATTTTGGCAAACACAGGATTAATTAAAAAGTTAAATATTAGAAGAAAGGGCTGATAAGAAAGATAAATAAGTGAAAAAAAAAAAATGCGTTTTTAAATACATATCGTTGAATTTGTATTAAACAATATATGTATATATATATATATATAATTAAAATTAATTTTATTTCATTTTATTATCTGTATCATGAACTACAATAAGCTGTTTCAAATTTTAATATTTTTGTAGTATGAGAATGTTGTGTAAGGTGGAGTTGTAGAATATTTGCTTACCATCTAGGTAAACAAAACATATAAAGTCAAGTTGTAATTAAAAACTGAAGTTCATCTTTATAATTACATTAAAAAATACCACACTGCAATAAACATGTAAAGTCAAACTGCATTTATAATAGCTGATCGCAATTTTTAGATTTAAGGAAATGCAAATGGCAATTTACTAAATAATATTTGTGTTATCACACACACACACACAAAAGAAAAAAAGAAAAAGAGAGAGAGAAAGAAAACTTTAGTGGGTAATTCCATGGTAAATTAATTGTCAGTCACACACAGCAATATTTCATCTTCCACCATGCGAAGTCGTTCCTTCACATATATGAGTTTTAATTATAACTTTAAATAAAGGCAATAAGTAATTATTATATTTTCAATAAATTAAATGGCTAATAAAAATAGATAACGAAATTCTAAATTACTTTTATTTATTCGCTTTTGTCTGTAATAAATATCTTAATTCTAATAATACTTTATCCCTCATGCTATTAATAAATCTTCTGAGAACAAAAACATATTCCTTTTAAATGACATCTCTCAGAATTATAAGCTCTTCTGAATCATTTAATAAATAAAATATAAAAAATAATATTATTTTCAGTATAAACCGTTGGATACATAATTACATTTTCATTCTTCAAAATTGCGCAAGTCCACTTTGTTATAAATAAATTAGGCTATAATTTACATTATGATATCATTAAAGGGTAATTTAGACTTTTTTATCACAGGATGTGCAATATAAATCTTAGTCTGAGTGTCTCCCTTAAATAACGGTTTTCTGGCGATAAAATTTGGCGTAGATGATTGGCGTTAGTTCTGTAACGGTCTTGCTAAATTCAAAATATTTATATTAATTTGATCTAGAAACAATGGATTTGCTTTGGCTATAAAATTTGGCACTTTTTCAAAAATCTTGGCGTAATCCAAGAGTCTGGTCAGGATTACATCTCAGTCAACTAGAGGATTCTCTCGTTAACTACTGGTGTAAAAAGAACGTAATTCGCGAAGCCCTCTCTCTCTCATCTAACCCTCTGTATGTCTGTTCAACTTTATAATAGACATTTTGAAATATTTTTATTAAAGACTTTCTTGATTTTCATGCTGATTAAATAAAGATGATTGCTGCGAACTTATTGATTCTTATTTCCTCACGGCCTAAAGTTTACTATTCCTGGAGTTTTATTGCAACTCTTATCCTATAGCTCAAGTTAATCAGAATCTATCTTATACACCACTTTTTTCTAACATTAATAACTATTCTATTTATTTATATTAATCTATTGTAATTTTACGATAATGATTTGTATATCATAATAGTGCTAAGGGGAAAAAAAAAAAAAAAAAAAAAAAAAAAAAAAAAACGGAGATTTTGTACTTTTGTGTGACTGAAAAGTATTATATTCAAACAAGAAAGTTTGATGTCATTTCGTCATGAAAATGTAGTGCAACATCGTTTCATTTCGTCACAGAGGATCATTAAAATATTTTAATAATCTAATTTTTCAACTTTTAAATGATCATAAACATTACTGATTTTAATGCATATTTTAGATTTAAGTCAAAAATAAAATAAATAAATAAATATTTTTTAAAATACTTAATAGGGCATAAGTGATTTTAATTTAACATTTGGATGAATGTGTACCTTCACCTATCAGTAATACACCTATGACATAGTTTTTCATTTAGTTTTCTTTGCTAAAATTGTTTAAATTTTCCATTTCTTCCAATGCTTACTTTTAAGAAAAATTGAAGTTATACCAGTTTAAATATTATTGCATATGTTAAAGTTATATAAAATTCGATTAATAATTTGGTAAGGAATGTGCCATCAAAATTTTACATTCATATGTCCATTTGTTTTAAAATTATGCACAAAAATAGAAAACGAGAAAACAGGTTGTACTTTAACTTTTAGAGACCAGTGTATTTTGAAGTTTTTAAAGGAAAAATTTTGCTTAGTGAAATTTCGTATTTTAAAGCTTCAATATACACACACACACACACACACACATATATATATATATATATATATATATATATATATATATATCAATTTCAGATAAACAAAGACTTATGTATTGGTCGTGATTTTTTTTAATGTAAAAACGGAATTTAAAAACATGTTTTATGTTAAAAAAAATATTAATGGTACCCCCCCCCCCTCCCCGTCAATGTATTAACATGAGGTTTGGCTGGTAGATGCATTCTTTTAAGGGAATGATGAACGTTGAAAATCGTTCTTTGAAATTACTGTCTTAGACTTATGAAAGTTAACATACATAAGCATTGAAATGCACCAATAATAAATGTATTAAAATTTCTGAATATTGGAATTAAAAAATAAATTAAAATTTTTAATTTTGTGAAAATTTTTAAATCGTTAAATACGATTTAGCTTCTAAAATTTTCCCTTGATTTAACATTATCAATGTTTACAATATATTTTAAACACATTAGTGTATTACTTCGTGGATTAATTAATAAGTTAGTTTTTTAAAAAATACTTTTATATTTAATTGTAGAAATTTCCCACAAACTTTTATCCTTTAAACACAAATACATATATATATATATATATATATATATATATATTAATTAACTTACCAACCAATCCATAAAGTAATTCACACATATATTTACAATACATTGATAAACTATAATATAAAGTCGTGGGGGAAATTTAAAAACTAAGTCGCATGGACCGCTTTTCGTTTGTACTTTCTAAACTTTTTAATTTTAATAGTTTTCGAGAATTTGTAATACGATTGATTAGAGAAACATTTCAATGAACAAGCATGCGAATTTCAAAGAACGATTTTTCAACATCCACCCATTCCCTTAAGTTGTTAAATTTAATTAGAAATAACTTCTTGTTATGTTTTCTTTCATCCCAAATTGAGAACGTATTATATATTATTTGACTACAACTCATAATATACTTAATTAGTTTTAAGTATTTATTCTTCTTGTAATATACTCAAGTCGTTGTTTATGAAAGGAGTTTTTTAAAAATGCGAAAAGTGTTTAGTGTATTAAAGTTTTGCAACATACTGGCTTCTTTAACAAATTAACATACATTTTATATTATCAAGCCTTATTTTCCTTAAATTATTATATGCTTAAAATATTAAAAATAAATTTTGTCGAAATATCAAGAAAACTCATAAAGCAATATTTGCTGAACTTTATTTGAAAAACATTTTGCTCTATCTTTTAATTCCAATTCGTTGTTATAAACAATCCAAATAGAAATAAATGAATAAATTTTTAGAGATGTGGATTCCGAATTTAATGTTATAGAAAATATTATCATAATATGTAAATTTAATGAAAGCCGGAACATGCATCTCTTTTATTTAGGAATGCTAATTTTTACGTTTTTCGTTGTTTGTTATAGTGCAACGTATATAGTATAAGGTCTTTAAAAAAGTACCTTAAAAAGTCCATATAGAAATGTTTATCATTCTTAAGTTATTATAGATAATGTGGTACTTGCAAAAAGGTCTGTATACAGCATCACATAGAATTTATAGTATCGAGTGTTCAATGTGCAATCGCTAATTATTTGGGGAATAACAGAGGTGAATGTTCCAATTGCCATAGATTTGTGCACGCATGCATGGATATCGACTGTATTTCGTATTAGACCGTCTCAATAAGGTTGGCAAACACACTAAGATTTTTCTTATGCATTCTGTTTTTGAAATAACTCGCAGGAAAAAAAAAATCACATTGATGGAGATACGGTGAGTAAGAAGATCAGTTAATGCTTATACTGCTCACATTTCTGAAATTCAGTGTAATAAACAGGTCAGATAGATATTATTTTTTTTTATAAATACTCTTATTGCCAGTAGGTATGTAAAATTCTCACATGTTCTAAGTCTTCCTTTGAAGTTCGGTGACTTTGCAATAAACAGAAAAATATAAGTTTTTAATTTCGAATATTTTTTTTCTTTTAAACTCACTGTATATCTTCCAAGTTTAGTCCATCTAAAATAGTTCGCAAATGAAATCACGTCTGATAGCTTAAACTGAATTACATACCTTACATCTAAATAAGCGACAAATCATTAGTTATCCCATTTATTAGTTCAAGGCTGCTTGTATCAAAAGGAGGTGTGGCAAGGACGTTCTTTGCGGAAGGAGCAAGAGTAAATTCACCTTTTCCTTCGTGCAAGAAAACACGTCTGTGCGTATTTTTACTTTCTTCTATATTTAAAAGAAGAAAGAATTCGATTCGTAAGAATTTCCGACGAATTTGAACGTTTTGTGAAATCCAGAGTACGATTTCACCCTTTTTAGAAAATGTCTGTTTATCTGTCGTCTGTGTGTGTGTGAGAAAGAGACAAAAATCTTTTGGCATCTCTAGTTCAAGAATTAATCAGCAGAATTTCACAAAAATTTATATATAGTTGCACTTAGACATAACTTAACGTTTATGAACTTTTGACGAAAATCGCCCACAGTGGGCATTAATATCTCGTTTTTCATAATTTTTGATACGGCATTACAGGTGCGTATAGGTATAAATGGCATATAAATGTGCACAACAATGATTAATTTAACAAATCATTATGAAATTAAAAAGAATTATTTATAATAGTAATAGTCAGCTAGGAAGGAATTGTTGCCTATGTATTAAGATCGCCTCTTAACCCGGAGGGTGGATGGAAGGAAAGAACACCCTGCAGGAGTAAATTTTCAATAATAAGCATTTTTCAAAAGAACTCGTCAAAAATTTTAAAAAGAATGGTTGAACCACAGATTTGTGATAAATTAAAACAAAGTTATCCGGTTTTGTTTCATTTTTAAAGGGGAAAAAAAAGGAAAAGAAAAGAAAAGAAAAATAAATAAAAATAAAAATAAAATTCCTTAGCTGTCGTCTATAGAGCAGAAAAATGACAACCTTTCGACACTTAGTATTATACTACTTCTCTGAGATAAAAAATAGTCTACATTTATCATGGGAAATAATTTTGATAAATAATAATTTTAATAAAAAATATGTGCTGCGTATATTTGTATAGGAAAATAGAGAAGAAAATTTTGTGATAGCCACGGTATACTAGTTTATAGAATAATCTGTTTCAATGCCTTCACTAAAGTTTTTTTATTTTGCAATTGGTAAATTCGGCACATTGTGTCTACTTTTCATACAATTTATTATCCTCTGTCTCAAGCTGCTCTCTCGCATTATCAATTTTAACCAGTTAAAATTTATTCGTAGTTTATTAATTTATTCTTATTGATTAAATATTTTTTTAAATATATTTCATTTACTTTATTAAAAATCACAGCTATTCTTCTTTTTCACTACCATGGAACTATTACATTATAACATTTTTAAATTTTCCTTCGTTGAACACAAATATAAAACTATCTTTTATGTCAAACATGTACTACAGAGGATGTTAAAACACTTTTGTAACAATTTTGTAAAGATATATACATATGTGTGTGTGTGTGTGTGTGTGTATTGCAGTCTAAAAATTAAAGTAAGTAATATTATTAATATTAAAAATTAAATCAATTTAAGATAATTAATCAATTTAAGATAAGTTACTTTGTTTGATGTTTCTGTGGTAATTTATTTGACTGACTATTCTTCGCTCTCATTCTTTTCTATTATTATCAAATGGATTATTTATATACATATAAACAAATATAGGAATTTTATTTTCTAATATGTTCTAGTCTGATAGCCCTTTTGTTGAATTCTCGTATTACATCCTGATTTCCAAAATAACAGAGCACTTCTTAAAAAATCAAGGTTTATTTTGTTCTATTCCTTCTCCACGATTTTCCATAGTCCATGCAATGTTTTGGGATGCCGCGTATAAAGAGCTTGTTTTAAAAGTCCAAATGCACAGTAATCCGTAAGAGGTACGTCAAGAGACTTGGATGCATTTTAAAAGGAATAGCTTAAGTTTCGGTTCCATTTCTCATTTTTTCAAAAAAAGAAAAAGAAGGAGTAGCAGATTTAGAGGTATGGCTTGTAGCCTTATCCTGATGGAACTCAACACAATGAAGATTGGTTCGGTTAAGGAATGGAATTTATTCTCTCAAAATAGGTTTTAAAATATATATCTTATAGTAATCAGAGTTAATTTTTATATTTTTTCTACTTTCCTTACTTTAAATTTTCTGTTATAAGAAAATTCAGTAATAACTATAAAACTTTTAGCAAAACTTTCCTTGTTTTCTCTGAACCAACATTTTACGTCTTTTTTTCTCTTCTTTTTCGGTAGTAAATCGATCTTTTTCTATTGAAATCAAATAATAATATCCAATCCTCATCAATTTTAACTATATATTTTTATTTTTCATCTGTCAAATAATTTTCATACAATATGCACAAAGTCTTACGCTGCGAAACATGTTTCGGAGTTAGTCAATGAACAATATATATATTTTTTTAAATCAGACTTTATAACATTGTTCACAGTTCCTAGAGATATTAAATGGTTATGCGATAGCCCTTTAGAAGAGGGGAGGGTTAAATTTTCTTTTTAACATGAGATGTGATTTAGATTTAATAAGAAGTGTACGTCTCTTTGTTGGGTATGCATTTCTTGCCTTTTTTCCCAGTCAAATACATATTTTGGCGCTTTATTTACTTTTTATTATTTGTGTCCTTTATTTTACTTGCAGAAATATTAAAACTATATTTTCCACATCTTATATATATATATATAAGCGAATAAGAGTAGGGAAACTAGGGGCTAGTTGTAACAATTTTTAGAAAACTAACTATATTTTTAAACGTATTTACGTTTTCTTGTTTATAATTGCTGTTTTGCATAGAACACGTATTCTTCTATAATATGCATAAAAGAAAAGTTCGTTATTTTTATTGATTTTCTTACGAAAAATATTTTTTCAAAATTTTTTGCCTGTTACAATTTGTTTCGGATCTGGGGCAAATTGTAACGGATACGAAGGAAATGCTAACAATAAAAACGACAATATTTCAATTTTTTTTTTTTTTTTTTATTAATCATTTATCAATTTAATAAAAATAGAAAAAAAGGCAATTAACAACTAATGTTAAATTATACCTTCTTGGTATAGTAACAATGAATTATATAAAATGGATTATAGTGAAATAAAGAGAAAATTAAATATATAATCAACATAGAAGCCTGTCTTAGTTAGAACTGAAGTTAATACAAACAAATGATATATTGTCCCCTCTCGCACATTTAACATGCACCCACATTTTGCAAATAAAGCATTATACTCATTCTTCTGCTTCAGAAAGGATGTAGGCATGGCATCTTCAGAAGCTAAGTAAAACTACTCCTCTGATTCAGAATCTGTATCTGGGGTTTAAATAATTTTATTTATATTTTTATACTTTTTTTTTTTAATAATTATTATTTATTTATTTCTTCCTTTAATCTTTCCCTTTCTCTTTTCTTTCTTTTTATGTTTGTTTTACCTTTTAATTATCTTTTCAAAATATTTTTCAAATGCTTTTCTTTCGAGTGATGGGTGTCTAATATTTGTACCTTTCTCGAAGATTTCAGCTGATATCAAATTATATATATATCTTGACCCTTTGAGATATATTTTTATAATTCCTTATTATAAAAGAAGAAACACAAAATTTATAGAAAAAAGCATAAAATGAATAATTTGATCGTTAAAGTAGAATGCCTAACTGCATTTAAAGTAGAATGCCTAACTGCATGAATCAAAACACAATAGGCAAATTGTAATGTGCTACAACTTGCTCCATCGTATGATTTTGGACATTTTGTTTATTTATAAAAATATATTACGATTTATACAAAAAAAAAAAAAAAAAATTAAAGGTGTATTTTATAGCTTAACACACAAACAAAATAAATAGCTATAAACATTTCTTTAAAATATAAATTAACATACCTTTGATCAAAATTTACGAAATACGTTTTTTTTTAAAACAAAGCACATGTATAGAACTTCTCATTAACCATTTTTGCGGAACACTGATGGTGCTTAAATAATAAAACACGTCATAAGAATTGTGTTTAGCGAAATATCTAATCAAAAATGTTACAAACTATTTCATAAATTGCGTGTTACTTCTTACCCTTGATGCAACTAGTCCCTAGTTCCCCTATTTCTCTTCGGAAAACGCAAAAATATAGTCTTCGATTCATTGTTTATTTTACAGTGACATTTTATAGCAAAAATTTTTTTTAATGTTGCAGAAGATAGTTAAACCCTATTCCAATTTGGTGTCAGTTACGTTTTCATTTTAAAATTTAAATTCAAGGGGGAAATCAAGCTCGTTACAAAAACATGTAAACACCTTCTGTATATGTATATATTAACTTTTCCCTTACTTTCCACCATATGACTGAGCTGAAATTTTGCATGCATATATAACTGTGATAGCAATATATACTCAAGTAGTAATGCACCTAAGGTTGGGGATCTGAGAATCCTTGGGCCCCAAATTCAGTTTAAAATTTGTTTTCAAATTTGATGTCCATCTTCTGATCAAATTGCCATTCCCTAAATTGGAGTTTTTAGTACATCTGTAATTATAAAAGACGTATGCATATTTGTGTGTGTTTGTTTATATTTGTCTGTTTATCTGTTCATATATCTCTGTAAAAAATATGTCCTATTTGCTACCAGAAATTTTCTGTAATTTGAGAAAATACATCATGACAACGTAATTTTTTCGTAAATTACGCGTATTTTCTCAAATTACAGAGAATTTCTGGCAGCAAATAGGACATATTTTTTACAGTGTACCATCAGCCCCTAAGGAACAAACATGTACAAAAATTGACATACGGGTAATACAAATTGATATAATTTTTTTTTTCTTTTCTTTTTTTCTTTATATATATATATATATATATATATATATATATATATAATAAAACCTTAACAAATTTTTTTTAACAAGAACCGAACAGTTTTGTTGATTCAATAAATATTTGTTTAAATCAACAAAATTATTTTGTTGATTTAAACAAGCAGTTTTGGTGATTCAATTAAAATTTGTTTAAATCAACAAAATTACGTTGTTGATTAAAACAAGCAGTTTTGTTGATTCAATATATCGCTCGCTCATTGGTTGTTTACAGACAGAGCTATGATATAGCTTATCGGAATATCCAGTAAGAGCGACTCTTTTTTCAACTTATTATTATTTTTTTTTATGTGTGTGTGTGGGTGTCAATCGAAGCAAGTTGATTTGTTAACTGTATAAAATCATTATTGAAATGACAAAATAAATTAATAAATTTACAAAATCAATCAACATAATAAATATGTGTTTGTCAACTTTTTTTTTTTTTTTTTTTTTCTTTCAGTATACGGAGGAGTTTACTCACAGCTTATTAATATGCTTTTATTAAGTGATTTGTTTTATTTATATTTTATTTCTTTTGTGGAAAATGAGCACTACTTATTTTTTAGATTTCCATGAAAAAGAATACGTTATGATTTTTTCAAAATTAACATTCGTTGAGCAAATATAGATATATAACTATCCTTTATGTCAAATATATCGATATATATCTTATTTTAACATGTAGGAGGAGATATCTATAACTGCAAGTTTAGTGAATGTAAGTCACTTAAATTACGTCACATATTAAAATTACGTATAAAATTTCAAACTTGTTTCCTCTCAGTAACTTTTATTTATTTAAACACGATATAAAACTGAATAAAAATTTATTGTTATAAAAATAGTCCCAGAGCTATCAACCCTCAGGATTACCAGTATTCCCTTAAAATTACCTCCGGCTTATTTAATCACGGAATTTCCGCTAAATTAAAAACGAAAATTTCTACATAAAAAAATTATCAATATTCAAAAATTCAGGAAGTTTGAAAGTTGTAGTTCTCTAACCTCGAAGTAAAAAAAAATTTTAAATAGATTTTTAATAGAAAATAAAGTTAGTTACCATTTTATTTTCTGGAGATTACTTTACATAAAATGATAATTGTATTGTTTAAAAAGTACTTGATGTAATGAAATAATGAATAAGAAATGGATATTAAATAAGTGTGAATTAAGGATATGGTGAGAAAGTAGAATTCAACTTTCTATAAATTCCTGCAAACATATTTATAGTACTAAATTTATATTTGTTTATATATTTCATAATGAAAATAGTTGAAGTTTCTTAGAAAAATAATTTGTCATCTGCAAATATATTTTACTTACAATATTTACAGTAAAAGCCTTAACAAATAAAATACATCCATTATATGTACATTAGAAAGATTGATATAAATCCATTATTTGTTTCACTTATATGCAACGTATTTTTTATGGCAAAATTACAATAATAATAATAATAAAATCAGAAAAGCGTACGACTGTGCAAAAATAATTTATTAGATGCTTGAAATTTGTACAAAAACACAATACTTAAACACTTTTTGTCAGAAATTTTCATATTGCTAATAATAATAAGATTTCAGTCCATTGAAGCCGTAAATATCATTACCGAAGATGGGTCTTCCCATATAAGGTCCAAGAAATCCAGATCCATACCCATGGTATCTATGACCAAAATTATTGCCATACATTAATTTCTTCAATCGTTGTAATCCGTGATTGTAAAGTTTCGTATTATAAGATAACCCATGAAATCGAGGACCTAGTAATCCATGACTGTACCCAGAGTTGCCAAATCCTAGACCGCCATTAAAGGTTGATCTGTAGCTACCAACTGTAGCTGGTGCAGTAGCATAATGTTTAGCTACTGGTACCACGTTAGATATCACAGATTTTGGAGTGTATGATATGTGTGCAGGGCTGGCTATTGCAACAGGAGAAGCATGAGCAATAGTTTGAACAGGTATGGTACGTGATACCACAGATTTAGTAGAATATGATAAAGGCGTAGGGAGAGCAACGGGTGCGGCAGCATGAGGTACCACGGATTTATATGCTAAAGGTACAGAATAAGCGTACGGGTATGCTACAGCTTCAGCAACATGTGTAGGTGCATCATGAGAAATCACAGATTTTGTTGAATAAGCTGTTGGAACAGCGTGAGCAACTGCGACTGGAGCTGCGTAATCAAACGTTGCTGTTGGAGCTGGGTGTGATAGTACAGATTTAATCGGATGAGAAACAGGGGCTACATGAGCTGAAACGGGGGCAGGTACGTCGTGCACTGTGGAAACAGGGGGTACATGAGCTGAAACTGGGGCAGGTACATCGTGCACTATGGAAACAGGGGCGGCATTTGGAGCGGCAGGATGTTGATAAGGAGAATTAATTATTGCTCCATCAGGGTAACTTTGAGCTGTTCCAGGTTCATTCGTATTTACTACTACCCTGAATCCATGCTCATCAGCGATATAGTCTACAGTTCTTGCTCTTCCATCAGTATCATACAAGCTGTAGGAACCCTTTTTGTTACCAAATGCATCACCAACTTCAGAACGAGAATTGCTTGCACCATGTTCATCCACTATGTCATATGAGAATTCATAATTACCATGTGACTAAGGAAAAAAATAATAAAAAGTGATTAAGTCAAAAAATGCATGTACAGCGAGAAAAAAATGTAAATATGTGTTTCAGTAAAATTTAAATACGAATTATTATAAAATGGGTAAAAGAATTAAACAAATTTTGTTGCTTTTTTTTTTAATTATTAAACAAATTCTTTTGTGAGTTTTTTTTTTTTTTTTTACAAAAGTTATATTATTTATGTTTACATTATTTTACATATGCGTTAATATTATTTCCCATTTAATTTAAAATATTTGCAGTTATTACATTTTTATACATATTTTCAATTATATTCATAAAAAAGATATTTTTAGTTTATTTATTTATTTACACACTTACATCTTGATGCTTTGAAGTTGAACTCACTCCAGTATTATGTACGGCAATTCCAACGGGTGCTGTTGCAGTAACTGCAAGAATACTGGCATACAAGAAAGCTATCTGGAATATAATTTGAACTCTTAATATTTCACTATTCATCCTTTTTCTTTCTCAAACAAAAAACGATTATGTTAATTGCTTAAATGTAAAAAAGAAAAAAAAAAAAAAAAAAAAAAAAAAAAGAAGAAGAAGAATAAGAAGAAGAAGAAGAAAATCTATACAGTATTATATTACATTTTACCCCATCTCAACTTGAAATATATAATGAAATAATTCAAATATGTTTCTTACTTTTGCATTCAGGCATCCATTTATATCTTTATTTCTTTTGTTATTTGTTTTTTTATAATTAACTTTTGAAAAAACTCAATTAAACAAAATATGAGTCCTAAAAGTTTATATTTTTATGGATTTTTTCGAATTATATTAATATTGTTAACATTTATAAATGATACTGTAAAATATATTTTTAAAATATCGAGTTATATTTTATTTAAAAAAAAAAAAAAAAAAAAAAAAAAAAAACCTGTTTTCCATTTGGTTGTAAAATTACTGCAATTTCTTTAAACAATTATTTCTGTACATACTTCCCCATACAGTTGTTCTTGTACATAAATTAATTTGAATTTCATTATAATATTATTCCTAAACAAACATTTATTAATTGCATATTAAATATAAAATTACTCATTTGTATTGTAAATCTAAATTCGCATCATATATTCCTGTTTATGAAAGAAAATAAAATCCAAAAGATTTCCTTTAAACTTAAAAAGTTTAAACAATCATACAGAAAATTTAAATTCATTTTTATTTAAATTAATCTCTTATTTTAATATCTTAAATGTCCAGTTAATATTCTTTTATTTTATCTGGTAACCTGATATTATACTAATCTGAAAATTATTAAATAATTGTACCCTTTATTTTCATGTAATGCTCCTATTTTCCACTTTTGTCGGATTTTATAAAGGTATTTTATTGCAGAATAATAACATATCGTTTCCTTAAATTTAGAACAAAGCTTTGCCGACTGAATATTTTTACTTTAGTCTAGGAGTATAATAGAATAAAGTAACACACATTTGTAAATTCTGAAGTGGAAAAAAAGTACTAGCTTAAAGTTATTATATGAAACAAATAGTGAATAAACTACAGAAATATGTGCAACGTATGACAAATCCCTATATTTAAACATAATGCATTTAAAAATGTATGTTTTGGATCTTTTTTATCGTAGTGGTTTATTATTATTAATATTATGATTATTATTAAATATCAAAACGTAGAATTTTAAAATGTTTCAAGATTGAGTTTGAAGTATATTTTTTTCAAAAAAATATCTTCGTAATTTTAAAACAATGCATACCACACTCGATAAGCAACGGTACTTTAAAGCTCGATATTTAATATTTTTAATTAAAAATTATATTTTAAGTTAAGTATATTATAAAATAAAGTCTTAGTTTAAAATGTTGTTTTCTATATTTGAAAATAAATGACTATTGTGATTTTTTTTTAATGTCTTTTGTAATATGTAAGAAACATTAAAAAATAGAAATAAATAAATAAAATAAATGGTAAATAAATAAATGAATAGCGTATCTTTATGTGTGTATATATATCATATTTCATCACAACATCTCCTCGATAAGGTGAAGAAACCAGGAAACAGATCATGATAATATTATTAAGAATTCAAATACATATATATATATATACTAGCTGACCCAGCAAACGTTGTTTTGCCATATAAATTATTTCTAGAGAATATTTTGCTAGAAAAAAAAAAACTAACTTATTGTAAGTGTGTAAGGATGTTGTATATAAGTGAAACAGGTATGGAGCGCTGTGAACGGTGACTGAGAATTCCGATTATAACGTAAAAGACATAATTAGCAATTAAATAAACAATTTAAATTGGACTGAATTGTAAATCTAAACCATTCTGAAATCCACCTGAAGACACACAAAAAAATTCATTAAAATCGGTCCAGCCGTTTAGGAGGAGTTCAGTGACATACACACGCACAAAAGTATGGGACCCCTTTGGTGACTTTAAATATTTTAAGCCATTTTTGCGATGAATTGAAATGGCTATCTCAATTGCGGAACTAAAGATCTTGGCGAGAAGCGTTCGAGCTACTTCGGTGTCAAATTTCAAATTTTGCCAATGTGATCCGATACTAAAGGTGTTCTATACAAAAAAAAAAAAAAAAAAAAAATCAGTGACATACACACGCACAAAAGTATGGCACCCCATTGGTGACTTTAAATATTTTTAGCCATTTTTGCGATGAATTGAAATGGCTATCTTAATTGTGGAAGTAAAGGTCTAGGCGAAAAGCGTCCGAGCTACATTGGTGCCAAATTTTCCATACAAAATAAATAAATAAAATATCAGTGAAATACACACGCACAAAAGTATGGGACCCCATTAGTGACTTTAAATATTTTAAGCCATTTTTCCGATGAATTGAAATGGTTATCTCAATTGTGGAACTAAAGATCTTGCGAGAAGCGTCCGAGCTACTTCGGTGCCAAATTTCAAATTTTGCCAAAGGGATCCGATACTAAATGTGTTCCATTCAAAAATAAATAAATAAAATATAATAAATTAGATACACAAATAAATTTGTAGGTTAGGGTGGTTGTTAATCAATGCGCGTGTAAATTTGATAGAAAATTATATAAAATACTCACTCCAGTTCCGCACTGAATTTGCAAAATGTATAATTTTTTATGCATTCTTCAAAACTCTTCAAACACTAATTACATCTTGATGTAAATTTCAATTAGGACACAATTTTTTGTATAACAATAATAACACGAAGTTACAAAATATTTTCTTGAATTTGATCTCAGCACCAACTGTCGGGACAAACTGGAATTACAATAGAATATACGCAAGGAAAGTGTGACGTCACTGACCGTTAGTGGATGCAAGAAAATTATTTCCTATGTTAATTTCCCATTGGATTTTTTATAAAAAATTATTAAAAATCGAGGAAAATTATTTCTCGATTTTAATCCCCGTATTTGGGTATAGATATGTATTAGTTATCGTATGCATGTGTTAGATTGAGTTATTTTGCTCTCAAATTAAAAAAATAAATAAATAAATAAATAAATAAATAAATTTCAAAACTCTGTCTTCCTTGGCGCTTTTTGTATTTGGCGATCAAAAACGTAATACGAAAATATACATGCCAGATGTATAGTTTCGTAATATGTATTGTACGAAATTGTTTCATATTATTCATTACTCTTTTAATATAAGTTGTTAAAATAACAATTATTTTTGAAAGAAGTTAAATATGTTCGCCAGATGATATGCCGATATTTTTTTTTCCGCCAAGGATGGCAGAGTTTTGAGATTAAAAATTCAAATTTTATCAATTTTACAGCAAAATCCAATGGGCGATTAACATAGGAAATATTTTTTTTGCATCCACGGACGGCCAGTGACGTCATCACTTCGCTTGCGTATTATTGAATATTCGATACTACGATCGTAGCGCAGTCTACCGGATCCAATGTGAAACATTCCAAAATCAACAACAATTTATAAGTGGATAAATCAATTAAATAAACAATTTAAATTGGACTGAATTGTAAATCTAAACCATTCTCGAATCCAACTGAAGACACACAAAAAATTTCATTAAACTCGGTCCAGCCGTTTAGGAGGAGTTCAGTGACATACACACGCACAAAAGAAATATATATATAAAGATATATATATATAACCTCTAATAAAAATAAATGAAAATTCAAAATGAAAAGGCGTTACTGCTCTGAACTTAAATGCTTGTGATTTTCTTTATTATTATTTTTTTTTTCACACCTCTTATCTCGAACAACTTTCAGCAATTTTCTTTTCATTTAATTTTTGAAATTTTCGATGTATAAATATTTTTATTAATTCGTTCAATTCCTTATAGTCGACAATCCTAAATTTGATATCTCATTCCTCTATTTGAAATAGAAAACTATATATATGAACTGAACTAAAATAAATTCAGGAATTGTATCAATGTCTAGGTACACATTTTCAAAATTAAATATAAGTGTTGTTATTCTATTAAAATAAAAATATAGCCTTTATCTTTTAAGGGGATGGCGAACGTTGAACATCGGTCTTTTAAATTATTGTCTCATAATTATGAAAGTTTGCATACATGTTTATTGAAATATATTAATATTAAATAAATATTATGATTTCTCGAAAACTATTAAAAGTAAAAAAAAAAAAAAAATTCAAAATTTCAATCTTATTTTAATTATTTAAAAATGGTCTATACGACTGAGTTTTTAAATTTTCCACTCGATTTTACATTATTATAGTTTATCAATGTAATCTAAGCATATTTGTACATTAATTTGTGAACTGGTTGATAAGTTAACTTTTAAAAAATATTCTTATGCTTGAATGCTGAAATTTCATACAAAATTTTGATATTCAAATGCAATAACATTTTAATCTAGCTGACATAGGTAGACTCTGCTCAGATCGCCATCATATATATGTTCTCATAAATTTCTGGTACAAGACATACTATAATCATGTTAAGAGAAATGAATTGGACCAAGCGCTCGACACAGGGACAGACTGAACTGGCCAACCTAATAGGCTATCCAACGTTCAGTTCTTACACATTTATTTTATTCTAATCTGTTATTTTATTTCATTAGAGTCAGTTTCGTAGTTTAGTTTTCATGGAATTCCATACTATTTCCATTGCAACTGTTGCCAAAATGCAAATATTATGTGAAATATCTTTCAATTTTGCTATTTGATAAAATCTCAAATTTCGAATAATTTACGAAATTTTTAACTTAAAAAATTCATAGTCAAGGATGTTCATGTCAGTATCCTAAATGATAAAAGCAGTTTGACATCTTTACTATGAAAATATCTCTCAAAATGGAGGTTTATGCGAAATTGTATCCTATATTGCAATGTTAAGAAAATCGTAAATTTCGAATAACTTATGGAGTTTTCAATGATGAATTTTCATAATTAATTATGTTCATTTCAGCATTAGAAGCTGATATTTTAAAGCTGGTCTGACATATTTTCAGTAGAAATATTTCTTTTAATGCACGTTTTAGCAAAAATTTGCCATATTCTCCCTTCTTAAGAAAAACGTAAATTTCAAATAACTTACAAAGTTTTTAAATTAGAAAGTCAATAGGATTAATGCCAGTTTTATAAGTAATATTTTAAAACTAGTCTGACCATTCTGCGATTTCTTTTTTTTTTTTTTTTTGAGATATCGTGTGTACAGACTCCCAAACTAGCACATTAACTCACTAACAAACTAACATCCTACAGACAGACATCATACCAATTTTGTCATTTTCGAATGCCTCACACCTTAAGACGTGTAACATAGTCAAAAACTCGAGTTCGAACATTTTTACGATTATCTAAATTCTCCATCCCTATGATGGGGAACTAAAAATCAACTTATGAACAAATTCACAATGCAGAAATATGTTTAAAATATATGTTTTATTATTATTATTATTATTATTATTATATTTTTAATTTGATAATTTTTTTAAATAATTTTCGATAAATTTTAATATATTTAATATTGATACATTTCAATGCAAATGTTTTCACGCGTATGCAAACTTTCATAATTCTAAGACAGTAATTTCAAAGATCGATTGTCATTGCCTACCATTCTCAGAGCTGCCAACCAAATCCGGAAGATTGTTAATACCCGCTTTTTTTTCACACCAGTCTTTTTTTTTTTTAGAGTACTTCTCTTCTTATTTTATCGTAAACCACATTTAAAGAAATTAAGATTCTATTTTAATCTACTTTATGAACGTTTCATATTTAAATGTTTTCAACATAGCTTTACTTTTGATGTTGCAATTAAAATTCATTGAAGGGGAAAATATAATTCCCTGGAATTTCCTTCTATATTGATTTTAACAGTATTCAGAAAAATATGTATTTCTATTTAAGAATTTTCAAAAAGTATATTGCTAATCATTTATTAATAGTTCAAGAAATTTAAACTATACTAAGCTATAAACTATTATAGCAAATATCTATAAAGTATAAATGTTTCTATTTCAGAATTATTGATAAGTATATTGATAATTATTAATTAATACTTCAAGACACAAAAAAGTATACAAGAAATATAAAAAATCTTATAAATTATCTTTAAAGTGTATAAAAAAAACAAACCTAATGAGATATTCAAATTATTTATATACCTTACTGATCGATTTTCTCTTCAACATTATTTGATTATTATTTTGTATTTCTCTAACCACTAATTCAAAAATCAGTTTATCAGTCTGTTTACTTATAGAAATTATATATGCAATAAAAGCCATTGAACTTGTTAAAATTTATAATTTTATTTTAATATGTAGGTATGTTTCTTATGGAAGAAAAAATCACATTCAATTAATAATAATAATTCAATGTTCAATTAATAATAATAATTTAATAATAAATTATTAATTTCTTCCCTCTTAGAGTCAAAGTTTAAAGCCCGTGCTTTTAGATAATATTTCTTCTTCGTCTTTTTTATTTTACTTTATTTTTTTAAATAAATTCTTATATTAACACACAAGTGAGTAAATGTCTAGAAGCAGTAATGAATTAAAATGATGAATTATATATTTTTAAAAAATTTAATTATATTATAATCCGTAAATATTTATGGTGTATTAATAACGCCTTAGTGTATTTCATAGTAAGTTATTTTTTAATGCACTCAAATAAATAAATAAATAAATAAATAAATAAACATATATATATATATATATTCTTTTCAGAAGCAAAAGTTTCATTTTCATTTTTAAATATTTTTGTATATTTTTAATTAAAATTTTTTAACTATAAAAGAAATTTCGTCATAACCACCCCCCCCCCCAACACACACACACACCACCACCAAGTCAAGGGCCCCTGGCCGACGACACAATCGGTCCGTGCGTTAATCAGGCCCTGCTCCTTTTCCCCTTTTTTCATGCCTCTGAATATTTTTCGAATTAAAGTTTCACACAAGAACAGTTCCATTTTACAAATTCGATAAAATTTCCACAATTAAAGTATATCATGTTAAACCAGACCGTGATCTCAATTACGCTCTTTTCTTTCCATATTAAATTCTTTTGAATTAAAGAGACTTCGCAGAGTTTAACTTAAGAGTAAATTGTTATAGTCCAATCGTTAGCTAAGAGATCATTAAAAGGGTTTTCTTACCTTAATAATCATCCTAAATTTTAACTCTCAATTTAATGACACCTAAATAACATTTAAGCTACTTCATACTCTTTATATAGTGATAATTGATGAAGGTTATCTGGCAATACTGTGCAAGACCTTCAAATGTGTCGCAAACCCATTGATACACCATACCGTCACCTACCCATTACAGATAATGGAAACAATATTCCAGTTATGGAATCCGATAACTTTTGAATCTTTAAAGGCATTGATTACATCTAAGGTATTCGGTGTCTTTCCTGTCCCTTGTCTTTTCTGATTTTTTCTATGTTGGACACGTTGGTGAAAGTGGTGATGAAGTTAATATGCAATCAATAACTTGTTGAACAACTTGGGTGTAGAGCATACTAATATTTCGCTTCTTTTCT
Organism: Salticus scenicus; assembly: GCA_963930645.1. Classification (NCBI taxonomy): domain Eukaryota; kingdom Metazoa; phylum Arthropoda; class Arachnida; order Araneae; family Salticidae; genus Salticus; species Salticus scenicus. The sequence goes on along the minus strand of OZ005648.1, from coordinate 127,315,795 downwards.
ACCAGATTAAGAAGGTCAAGTGTTATAGCGACTCTCGGTTGCATGGATAAAGGCGGTCTTGATTCTTCCGAAGATAATTATTGGGCTATGTTTATCCGTGAAGTCTTTTGTGCAGTATCGTGAAGGCCGTTTAAGCGATGAAGAGCAAAACAAAGCAGGGTGTGTCAAAAGCGTGGTTCAATTAAAAATTAAATAAAGATATTTAAATCCAGACCTATTTTACTATGAGTGGTTGTATTTATATTTTGTTAGTCATCAAAAAATAATTTTTTTGCCAGTGTCGAATTGTTTGTTTATTGTTTCGTAAGTTAGCATGTAAATGATTTTGCGACTGCGTTTTAAATTTAATTTTTGATGGCCTGATTGATAATTGGTATTTTTTTTTTTATGAACAATATATCAGTTTTAATCAGCTCAGATAGTTAACAATGTTTTTAATTTTTTTTTTCTTCTTATATCAAATCAAATATTGTATAATTTGAAAGAAAATTTGGAAAATTTTGATTGAAAATTATCACTTGCGTAAATACTATAATTGCAGCACAAAATAAGATGAATGAGTAAAACACAGTTCTGAAACAAAATAAGTGTTTTTTTTTTATCTCCCTTGGAATTGAAAAAGAATTAAATTAAGACTGTTTCATATGTCAAATCTAAATATTTTCAAAACGAAATACGAATAGCTATATTAAGACAAAATTAAATAAATAATTAAATAATGACATTTTCGACCTATAAACAGAAAGTATAACTCAATTGAAACTGACATTTTCTATCTTCATCAAATAGAATTCATTAAAGTTAGTCTGAACCAAGAAACAAATTTATCATTAAGGCACATACAAATCTTGTTAACTTCCCTGCTTTCCCAAAACATTTCATAACGCTTATTTAAACAATAATATAAATATGAAAAAAAAAAATGTAAATTGAGAGAAGCGTAATTGCATTAAAAGCATTTGGTCAATGTTGTTTCTACCAAATGTCACCTAGAATGGTATCTGAAAACCAGACCAAATTCTTTAGAATTAAAAGTATTGTAAAGAACTCTTAGAAAAAGTAAATGAATATATATGTATGAATGTAAGCAGCATAATTGATATTATGCATAAAATTAAACCAAAATGTTCCTAATTCTTAAATGTACTACTATCATACATATAGAAATTCGTGTTATTTTAATCAGAAAAAACTTTTTTAATTTTGTATTCAGAGCTTTTTTTTAGGGGGTGAGGGGAGAGTCAAAATTAATTTTTAATGGGATCTTTTTATTTTCAATGGTTCTATATTTCAGTTAATGGGACATGGATCACAAAGTCTTAGAGCAAGAATTTCATTTGCTCTTACTTTACCAAGTCCTCTCTCTGAAGTTCGGCCAATCTGGTAGCAGCAGAATGGTCAGCGCATTCACTTTCAGTTACCAGGTTCGAATCCTGGTTCAGGCATAGATGTTCGTAGGGATTCAGAATCCACTTTAAGCCGTTGGTCCTGTTCTAATTTCTCTCTTAAAATGAAAGAATGAAAATAACTCAACTTGAGTGAATTTTTACACATTTATTTAGAAGAAACGCGCCCTCTCATTTTGAGTTAAATTCACTAAATTGAATGAGTTAGCACAATGCACTCAAACTTGAGTTATTTATTTCATTTGAGTAATTCATTTTATTAATAAATACTCAAATATAACAAACAAATTTTTACAACAGGTTTTATAACAAATTATTTTAATAAACTGGATCACTTTACAATAGCGTTGCTCGTTGCACTTGCGTATACTGAAGAAATGCGTTGCAGCGAGAGAGATGTTGCCACATACAAGTGGATGAATGAATCGATAAAAATCGATAACTCAAGTTCGCTTGGTAAAAAGCTACTAATTAGCTCAAAGAATTACATTTTTAATTCAAATCGATTTAAAAAAATTAACGCCTACTTGACATGGTGAATTAACTCATTTATTTTAAGGGAGTTTATAAGCCAAAAATGACGGTGGTGCAATTCCTCAAACCCTCTGAAGTTCGTAAAAGCAGAGATAATTCTGTTATTGAACTTCGATGCAACAAATCATATTGACGAGTAATTATCTATACCCGTAACAATTTTTTAAAAAATTTAGTCTGTAAGTCTGTACAGATTCTCATAAATATTTTCAGCACGGGGCTTTTTTTTGCGTGTGTGTGCGCACGCATGCATGCGTGTAGAATAAATAGAATATTATTCAAAAAACAATTTACAATGTTCTTTACAAGAAAAGAAACTAAAAACCTCTATATGAGTTTAAAAAAAGAGCAGGTATAGGAGGGGGGGGGGAGGGGTTAGACAGTGTTTGTTTCAATATAGTTCAATATAGTATTACTTTTTTTTCTTTTAGCTGTATATTGTTTATCTGAAAACAAAAAAGCTTTTACAACTAATAAAGAGTTTAGAATCTAAAATCAGTGAATATTAGCCTACATCACATTCTACATTTTCTATTTCACTTGCTTCTTAAATAAGATAAAGTGAAATAAAATAAAATAAAGCGAGTGAGAGAGAATGTGTGTTGGTGTAAATATTAAGGTCAATTGCCTATGCGTGGGACCTAAGCTTAGGGTGTGTAAGAAAAAGGGAGGCCTGACAAATAATTTTATATCATTCGCTTATGGAATGGTAATTTTAAATTAATATTAAAGTTTTATATTATTTCTCTTTATTAATTTAAATTTCAAGATTTAAATTTATAAATGCTGATTTATTAAAAAGTCTTTATGCCATTAAAATGCGCAATCAGAGATCAGCGCAATCAGTTTTTAAACTAAAGATTTTTTAGAAAAAAAATTTAGTAATATTTCCCAGTAATTATCTTTGATTAATAATACCAAGATTACTTCAAAAAAGTAGTTGTATATAAAAAAAAGTGACTTTGCTGACCCCTGCGCTATCGATGATGATCTGTAATATCTTTTATTATTAAAAGATATAGTCATATTTACATGCGTATGTTCAGTTCTCATACGTGTAACACATGATATGAGATTAATTTGTTGCTACTTCTTACATTACGAGTGGGATTTGATGTAAAAGTTTATATCACGTTTTCTCGCTTGGTCACTCTTCTGTAGCAAATTTCGCGGTTTTCAGTTTATTTCATGTCATCAGCTTGTTACGTAGTATCTTATTGCATTCATGTCAGATGTAATCAGCCGGTTAGATTAACATCGCAAAATTCACTGTAATAGCACTTTTAACAGGAATTATAGCATATTTGCTATTTTACATGATTTAAAAAAAATATTGGCAACAAAATTTAAAATGGCAAGTCTGTTTTTCTTTTCGTAAAAACTATCAAAATGAAATCAAAAAGATATTTTTGTGCCTAATTATTTATTTAGCAAAAATTGTTGTTTTAAAAATGTTCGAATAATTCAAATTATTGTATATTATTTGCTTCAGTATTATATTGCATTTTGCAGTTCTTTATAATATGTTCTTTAATTGTAAAAAAAAAAAAAAAAAAAAAAAATATGTTATTAAATGCTTTAAAATATTAATAAAATTATTAAGTATCAGGTATTTATGCACAAAGATGCATTTATTTTGGAAAAGGGCGCAAAATTTGTGTGCTAAAATAAATTCTAAAGAAAATTCCATGTTTTTGTAACTTATCCATTTTAAAAAAGATTTGTAGATAAGACCTAATTTTTAATAATGAATAAATTATTACCATTATTATTATTATGATGTTGCAAAAATAACAATGAAACATTCAGTTTTTTGCAGAAATACTGCATATATGCCCAAATTTTAAACACAAGCATTGTGTAATAACCAGTTTAAAAAAGGAAGAAGAAAATATTTGTATGCATTGATGTTATGAAATATATTTAATACGATGTGAGACAAAAAGGCACTGTTTTTAATCACCGTAAGAAAATGATAAAAAAAAAAAAAAAAAAAAAAACTTAATATTAATCCTTTTACGTTAATTACAGTTTAATACAGTAATGAAACTAAAACAATATTACTCGTCAGTTTAGTTAAGGTTTCAAATTCAACATATTGTTACCTCTTTTTATGTATACCCCTTTAAATAATAAACTTATTTTACTTGAAAAAAATTCTTTCAATATTTAAACTCATATTTAATTACAAAGTACTTTATGACATAAGGAATAAAAGTAGTTGTGAAAAGTCCATCACTTTTATTAAGATTGTTGAAAATCATAAATACATATATAATTACCTGAATTTCGTAATATGTCTTTAAAAGAAATTTCATCTTTTGCAACAACACTCTTGGTAGAACTGTTCTTGAATTTTAGAGCAGGCAAATTAAGAATGACTTCTGCGCAATCCGTAGCACCCTGTACATAGTATCTAAACTTAATGTGTTGCTTTATAGATACGAAAGCTTTATTTGCTGTTTCAAAAACTGTTTCATCATCTTCCCATTCATCCATACTGCTATCATACCATTTGGTATGGGTATTTTTCATAGATGACTTCACCTACAAAAATAAATGAATAAAAAGTGCAAGTTATTTACGTTTTAAATTTGAAATAAAAAGAAGACCGCAAGACTTAATACAATAATAGGAGCAACGAAATATAAATATTCAGTAAAATCGAATTTCATTTCTTTCTTTCTGTGCCAATGTCTATAACATTAAATTTTTAATTATTAACTAGATACAAGGTTTATTGCATATAGTATATCAGCCCTAGAAGAGTACTGAAATAAAAAAAAGCATCTAGCAAACTTTACTGTATTCTAAACTTTACGGTAAATATTATTGATGAAGTGTGGAACTATATCAGTGCAAATAAAAAAAACTAGTATGTTGTGGACACCACATGACTTTTTTCTATATTTTCCTATAAAAATTCACTTTTTTTTTCCCCTAAGATTTTTTCTTTTTCTTTCATTTTTTTTCGTGATAAAAAAAAATAATAAAAAAAAATGGATAAATTTACTTCAAATTAGTCGATGATTCAACCATTCGTTTAAAAGGTATTGAAGGGCTTTTTTGAAAGATACCCATAATGAAAATTTGCAACTCTCGAAGGAGGCTCCCCCAGGGGAAGGAGCAAAGCTCGTAAATATTAAAAACCAGTTTAACAAAAATCTGACATTGACAGATTTTAATTTAGTGCCAGAGGCCTACTGCTAAACTTGTTAATATCGACAAATTCTTCTTTAGTTAATTCGCGACGATCTAAATTCCATGATAAAGTTTTCATTAAATCAAACCAATGTGTTTCAGCTGCAGATACTGTAACAAATAACGTTGGAAGTCCAAACTGTCTTATAGCCGCAAAACAACGTTTTTTCTCTTTTTCCTAATGAGGGGGAGGTGTGTCTTGGGGGGGACTCATGTCAAAGGTGTGCCTTGGGGGGGGGGACTCATGTGAAAGTTGTACCTTGGGTGGGACTCATGTGAAAGTTGGGCCTTGGGGGGGACTCATGTCAAAGTTGGGCCTTGGGGGGACTCATGTCAAAGTTGGGCCTTGGGGGGACTCATGTCAAAGTTGTACCTTGGGGGGGGGGACTCATGTCAAAGTTGTGCCTGGGGGGGGGGACTCATGTCAAAGTTGTGCCTTGGGGGGACTTCATTCAATAAATCCCCATTCAATAAACCGACTGAAATAGGCCCTTAGCACTATTAAGAGTGACGTATAAAAATTCGACAACGCTGTCCCGACTGAAATAGGCCTCTAGAACTTAAAAAAAAAAAAAAAAAAAAAAAAAATCCCAGTTATTATCGCTATTTTAAACAATTCTTTTGTATTTCATAATCGGCTTAAAAATTAATTCTCTTTATGCACATTTATACGAAGTTTTGTCCTATACCGGCATGTTAAAAATTTAGAAAAAGCGGGATGGCAACGTCACCTGTTTGACAGTTTTCACCAAAAGTTGGTAGGGACTAATTTATGTTAAGGTGCAACTACATATCAATTTGTATGAAATTCTGTGCAGTAGTTCCTGAGATACGCTTGCCACAAAATTTTTTCACGCACACACAGACAGACATTTTCTAAAAATGGACAAATCGTGTTCTACACCTCTCCAAATCCATTATAAACCCGAGGTCAAAAGTTTTAACGAATCCAATACTTTATTCTATTGAATATAGAAGAAAGTAAAATAAACTGAGGCAGGCACAGTTGGTTTTAATTAATTCTTTTTACTTTGAGAGGCCCATCTGGTGGCCGAATGATCAGCACTATGGCCTTGAATTGTCAGGTGCCGAATTAAAGTTCTGGTTCAGGCTTAGACATTCTTAGGGTTTGGAATCCACTTTAAACCGTAATTCCAAGTCTAATGATCCCTTATGGGTAATATGACTATAGAGCGTTACTCCAAAATCCCCCAAAAGTTCACTTTCAGGGTAAATTGAATGCCTAAACTCATAGAATCATTCAGTCTCAAAGTTGAAATGATCTTTTTCTTTTTTCTTTCTCGATATTTTGGTTCCCAAACACAAGGACTGGTTCTCAACTATTGTACTGGTAGAAGATTGAAGCATGGGTTGTAACATAATACAGTCATTAGACCTAAATTTAATTTATAAATTAGGACATGGACTAAAATATAAATAAAAGCCCAACTTCTCTGAAGTTCAGAGAATTAATATAGTACATTGGCGGTAGAATTCGTAATCGTTAAAAAACAAATATTTTAGTACTAAATAACAATAAAGCTAGCATTTTTAGGCTAAAAATATTTTTAATTCAAAATTATCTTTTGTTAGTGTTTTTGTTATGCTGTTATTTTGTTTATCGTTTGTTTGTAGCAATATATTTTTAGAATAATTCAAAGAAAAATAACCATGCAAAAATAGTGCAATATTCACTGATGATACTTATAGAATTAGTAATTTATGACTACGATCTATATAATATATATTAATCATAAACTGAAAAAATATAATTATTCTCAAATTTAGATTAAAGGGAATATAAAACTGTTTCTGTTTTTTTAAACAATACTTTTTAACCTTTTTTTGCGAAGTACAAATTTAAAATTTTTACATAACAACTTTTACACAAAATTTCTACTTATTTTTTTTAATTGTACGTTCAAAATGCATTGTGACATTAGAAAATAAATGAACTTATTATTATTGTTATTATTATTAAGCATTATTCTTAAACTAGATAAACTTACTGAAACTTTAGTAGCATATTTTTGTGAAAGTATTAACTGTGATGTATAATATTTGAGTGTTTCAAAGGTTATTAGGATCAGCCATCGTGGTGAATCCCAGACCGTCGTCAGTTGCTCACTGCGTAGCTCTAGCACGACGTAAAACCCATATATATTTATCATATATTTATCATATATTGATTAGTTAGATAATATTTTAATCGCTGACTTTGAAGCAATGCATCTACCTAATGCTATGTTTTTAGAAACCTTAAAAGTATTGTTTTGCAAGGTTATTTTTCTATTTCAAACTTACTGTTTAATGAAAAAGAAAAAGAATGTTAACTTACTTTTCTTTATCAGCTTAAGTGAATTATAGCTCATTTGAATTGTAACAGGCAATGTACAGACAAGTACATGTAAATAAATAAATAAAATTAAGAACTTAACTGTGTCGTCAAATTAAATTTACAAAATAGCATTTATTTGTTTTCATTACAGTAGTTATACAATACATACATTCAAGTAGTAATACTTATATTAAAATAAATATTTTGAAAGGTGGAAAGTAATTTAATATAAAAACTCTGCATCTCTTACCGAAAGTTCCGTTCCAGGAACTTATTTAATATGAAGGAAAAAATATACAATATGAAATAAACAAAACAGTTCATAAAATATTTTAATTTTGTGCAATAAAGTATCAGATTAATACTTCATGGAGAAGTATGAAATTTTTAGCAATTTTCCCAGCTAATTTGACAGTATGTCAAATGATTTTAATATTGACAAAGAGTTAGAAGTACAGTAAAAGATTTAATGAGAGAGATAATTATTCTTACTATATTTTTAAATAAAAAATAAAATAAAATAAATAAATAAAAAATCTTTTTTTATTTGACTGGATGTATTTGATATGAAACATTAACCACTGCATTATAAAAATGCTTTTTTAATATTTTTTCGATTTCTTTTTGAAGCTTATTATTATTATTATTATTATCATTAAAATGTTATGGTTATTTCACCTTTAAATTGCAAATGATTTAAAAAACAATTTCAAATTTTTAAATAATGAACTGGTTTAAAACTAAGTTTTTTTTAACTTTCATGGGCAAGTACTTCGCATTAAATCAATATATACAGGGTGTTCCAAAAGTCCCCCCCCCCTTCTAACTCGAAAATGAGTCGGAATTGTGAAAATTGGTGAAACATGTGTTCAATGAATTCGTGAGGTACCTCTTTTGGGGAGAAAATTTTGGGCCTGGGGGACTAGAAAGGGTCGCTAGAGAGGGCAACTTTAAAATTTTAAATATGAAGGTATGTCTTGTGATACATCCCTGGAAACGTCTCTTTAAAACAATGAACTTGATATAAGTAGTTTTGCCCTACGATGATTGTTAAAGGAGATACATGAGTTTTTAGACTTTTGAAATGTGGAATTTATACTTATGTATCCTATTTAATAATCATTGCAGAACAAAACTATTTATATCAAATTCGTTGTCTTGAAGAAACGTTTCCAGGGATCTATCATAAGACATGCTTTGCCCAAAAATGTTTGAGCCGGGGCAAGGGGGTGGTAGGAGTGCCGCTAGGGAGGACAACTTTAAAATTTCAAACAGGAAATTAAGTCTTGCGATACATACGTGGAAACGTCTCTTCAAGACAACGAATTTGATACAAACAGTTTTGTCCTGCAATGATTATTAAAAGGGATGCATAAGTATGAAGTCCACATTTCAAAAGTCTAAAAACTCATGTATCTCCTTTAATAATCTTCGTAGAGAGAAACTATTTATATCAAATTCATTGTTTTGAAGAGACGTTTCCAGGGATGCATCACAAAACATACTTTCTTATTTGAAATTTTAAAGTGGCCCTCCCTAGCGGCCCCCCCTAGCCCAAACCTTTTTCACCAAAAGAGGGCCCTGTCGAATTCATTGAACACATGTTTCGCCAATTTTCACAATTTCGACTCATTTTCGAGTTAGGAGGGGGTGTGAGACTTTTGGAACACCCTGTATGTATATATTGTGGTAGTTATAAAAATAATTATATACGCTAAATCTCAATTCGTCCCAATCACCCTATGTAGCGGAAAATAGTAGATTAGTTTTAATTATTTTTTATATACACACCTTAGACAAGATTAGAATAAAATATTTTTAGCTGAAAGAATTTATGTATATATATTTTAAGAGTTTGAATGTACTTTACTTACAGAATTATTACTAACGATTAAATGTAAAATTGAAGCTCCATACATCATCGATTTAGGTTGTACAGCTGCCATAATAGCACATAAATATGCAACCTGCAAATTACAAAAATATAAATTTATTAAAACAAAACGTACTACAATTGTAAACGATTTCAGAAAAAATTATGAAAACTTGATATAATCCCTTATTATTTATATATTTACCCTCGTCTAACCATGGTAGGTTTGTACCACACACAGTAGAAACGAAAAACATAAAAATAAAAATAGCCATTTTGGGTAATAACATTTTCGGTTAGAATTTCTTTTGAAAATCTTAATGAAATGTGTATTGGTGGAAATTCATTTTAAAAATAGAAACGTTTAATTGTAAAAACTAACAACTTGAAAAATTCTCAAAACGGATAGATTTTCCAAATTTAAGAAAATTTTAGAATTAAAAATTTTTTGGAAAACTCAAATTAGTTTTTCACTACTTTTCTTTCTAAACTAATATTATAAAATATTCTTTAATAGGTGAGAATTTAATTTTTTAACAAATATCACCAAAAAATATGCCCTATACTGGAAAATTAAAAACAAAGGGATAGTCCCAACTCTTTTGTTGATTTATCTCAACGTGTTTTCTCTTCATTAATTATTATTATTATTATTATTAGATTATTTACTTAATCTATGCATTCATAATTTTACATATATATATGCATGTTAACAAACAAATCTAAATATTTGAAGTACTCAAGAAGAACTAGAAGACGGCACCATGATGTATTAACCTTTTCATGTATATTTTGACTGTCAATTGTCTCGTTTTTATCGCACTTGTATTGTGCTTTTTTTTTTTTTTTTTTTTTTTTTTTTTCAATTTAATTTTTTTCTGTTATTTATTTATTTATTGATTTTGCAAAATGCGGACTGCAGTGGTGCGGTTGCTTATAGCACAGTTATTTTGCAGACCTACATCTACACGGTGGTTATAGCTAAACTTCCTCTATAAACGGCCTTCTGTAGCCAAAACGGGTGAGCGGATTGCTACCAAAATTGGTATGCACATATTTCAAAAGATATGCTCAGGCTCAGGAGATATTTGCGTAATAAAACATAAATTATAACACAGAGTTCATGTTCAAATGTAAAAAAAAAAAAAGAAGAAGAAGAAGGATAGAAAAGAAAAGAAAGAAATTCCTGAGTTTTTCGGATTATTTCCAAGAAAATTTCAACGACACATTCTTTAACCGGACAGGCAATATCCAAAGCTTCCGCAACACAGAATTGGTTTAGCCTGATATTAATTTTGTATCCTTTGTTCCCTTTTAAATAAAATATGAGGAAATGACTTTTCATTACATTTTTTGTAGTACTTTTTGCAAATTATCAGAGATTATAAAACACTATATTAATATTCATCAAAGAAACGTGAAGTTTTGCATATATTTTCAAAACTTTATAATTAGAATCGAACTAAACAAGAAAAATGTGAGAGTGAAAAAATATATATATATATTAATTAAAAAAAAAAAAAAAAAAAACTGGATCTATCTATCTATATATATATTATTAATATATATATATATATATATATATTTTTTTTTTTTTTAACCTGGGTTTTTTTCCAACTCTGCATGAAATGTATTCAAATAGTATTATACTTTTTATGAAATTAACTAACTATAATTTTAACATTTAACAAACTTATACACTTTAGATCTGGATTCGGGAGCACTAAGATTTATTATTATTAATTGTTCTTAGTTCTTATACTATATATAGATATATAGATATGTATATATATATAGTTATTTATACAACCAGGGGTCGATCCAGGTAAAAGTTTGGTCCTATTTGCTATATCTTCCTAAAATTAAAATCTTTAAAATGGGCCCCTTTACAAAATTCAAATCCATAAAATAAGCCCCTTCACAAAATTCAGATTCGTAAAAAACAATCCTTTTACAAGATTTCGTTTTATAAAAATAATAATTTTGTAAAAAAAAAAAAAAAAAAAAAATCCATGTTTACAGCATTATTTTTAATGAGTATTTATACTTAGTTCAATGAAATGCCACTAACTTGACATTAGACAGAGCAACTTTAAAATGAAAGGTTTTACACGATATTTTTTTTCCACAAAAAGAAATAAAAATTTCTCAAAAATAATTTGTTTTTCACGAAAATGGGATCCAAAAATTAAAACCTGGATCAAATCCTGCTTTAACACTTATGAATTACTTCTTTTTTCTTTATTTCTTTTTAAAATAAGTACGCCAAATTTAGAAATATATTATGTGCTTTTAAGCAGCATATTGTCCTTTTTTTAATTATGAAACAAAAACTACTGGACTAAACTAAACACATGATTATATTTCCAATATTGTATCATATTACAATTTAATAAAAAACGCTGAATAACATTTGCATAATTCACATTCAGTGATATATCAAATGAAAAAAAATTATAAAAAAATACATATCATCTTACCTTTGCTATCATTGAATTTTTACTGTTATACCCTATATACTCACTAAACTCATAAACGTTTCTGTAATTCCCAAACTGGATATGTCAACAGTGAAAAACTTTGAAAAAGCGGAAAAACAAAACAAAACAAATCTAAAAGATGATTACCTTCATTAAGAGGAAAAGCCGATTATGAAGTGAATTTTTAGTCCTGCAGAATTGTTTCTCTAATTCGAAAAAAAGTGAGTAAAAAGATATAAACTGTTTTCACATGCGATCAACGTTCGCTGGAAGGTCACATTTACGTACAGCAAGAAGTGAAATTCTGACGTCATAAGTCATGGTCCGATATGCTGTTATACTATTCTGTATAACAAACAACCTTGTAAAAAGCATTCCGTAACCTACTTAGAAGATTTATAAACAATTATAATAACATGTTGAAAAGGAATTTTTCCTTATGTAAAAAAATTAACAGAAAATTTGCAGTTATCATTTTATTACTATTCTAATTAATATTTTATTAGAAGAAAAACATGTACGAAACCAAGATACGTGTAAGACAAACTATTACTATTATCTAAGCAGTGTATATAAAGAATAATGGAAACTAATTTACTACTTCCCGTTACATTAAGGGATTTCGACGAATTGAGATTTAACGTATAGTATTATTATTATTATTATTTTCTAAATAATTAAATACTATACGTTTGATAATTTAACTTACATAATTATAATAATTTAATAGTTTGAAATTAAATTTTATAAATTTCATTCGGAAGAAAAAAAAAGTAAAAATTCTGTCAAAGGCAGACTTTAGTTTAGTGCGGAGGAATATTAATTTCAATCTGTAAAATTTTTATTTTTATTTTTTATTACTTTCTCTCACCCATATATCTGGTAGAGAAAGTATTGTTTTTGGGTCAAATTTTCGAAAGTGGGTTTTTGTTACATTTACACGTTTTGAGGTTCCCTGAATCGGAAAAATATGTTTTTAGCAGTTAGTCTGTGTGTGTGTGTTATCAACATATCTCAAGAACAAATAACAGCGGGAAGTCCAAACTCGGTATTCTAAATGTGTATCATATAGAGATGCAACACTAACCTTTTCGTTGAGATCAAGCAAATGGTTCGTTTACAGGGACATCCAAGAAAATTGCAAGTAAATTGAGTTTAACATCTATAGTCTGCACTAAACCAAATTAAATGAATATATATTTTTTTTATAGGCATAAAAGCATGTTTCATGTAGAATATGGTATGATAATCATTCACCGTTCGTTTACAGGGCCACATAAAAGAACTAGAATAAAGTGGGATAATACTCAGAAATTCATGAAGTGCATTTTAGGCTGTGTTATACGTTACTAATATAAGATTATATTTAAATGCACAATGTGATGTGCACATAATTTTTAAAAGATGTACAGGACTGCCAATAATTAAGCGAAAACATTCTTTTTTATTGAATGTAATTAGTAGCGTTGCTTTACAATTTACACTATGTTCATGAAAATTGCTCTGAAATTAAATATAATTTCTCATGCCTATGTGGTAAATAAAGTATTTTTTTTTTTTTTTTTACTAAATAATTAACGTTTGATTTTTGTATATTTACATGTTTTGAGGTTCCCTGAATAGTGAAGTTTCCTGCATAAGTCATGTTTTAAACGTTTAATCTTTGTCTATATGTCTTTTATCAGAATAACTTAAAAACGAATAATTTCAGTCAATTTAAACGTTGTATTTTGAAGTTAACATAAGGTTGTGTTACTTGAAAATTTTTATTAAAATTGTTAAATTTCAAAGATTGGTGCGGGTGAAATTTGTCTGGATAATTTGGAATAAACTTTTAAATTTAATAACAGCTTCTGAATTCTCTTTAAATGTAAGTGCAGTACTGAAATGAGGAGTTGAGGGGGGGGGGAGGGGTGGTATCTCCCTCAAACAGAATTATTTGTTAAATGAGACTTTTCCGAAGCCTATTTTAAATAGTTTTTAACGAAGATTTACATAACAGTATTCGTTATTTTATCCCTTAATGCCCAATCTACCTTTATGGCATTGAATTTCAGGGTAAGAGAAAGTCGTGTGGGTGACACACTAGATTATATTTTATCGCATTTTTTTGACTGCAAAACTGGGCTCCGTACTTTTTAAAATGACTGATACGAATTAAAATGAAGTGTTGCCACTTAAATTTCATACTTTAGTTAGTTTTAAAAAATTTAATTGTCGTGTCGAAAAGTTTTTTTCACCCCTGGATTCAGAGAAATCGCCCCTTTCATTTGGTACCGAATTTGTAATGATAGGTATGATACTTCTAATTTATTTCGGTGTTACACAAAACTGGGCTACAAAAACTGCCGACGACGTTTTTACCCAGAGTGAAACTAATAATCCTCCTAGTCCTAAAAAAACTTATACAAAAGCATTTATTCCGACGTCTGATATGAATGTTTAAGCAGGCTTAGCCTGAAATTCAAGAGCACAGTATATGTAACTCAATAAATCGTCGTAGGTATATGAAATGGTATTCATATGAAAAGTATAACACTGCTCTGCAAAAAAAAAAAAAAAAAAAAAAAAAAAAAAAAAAATCGAGTTCTGATACCAATCTTGCTGATTCCTATGTAAAATGACCTCCTGAATCCGAATATGACTACCATTTTGCCCAGTCACCCACTGTTTTCTAGCAACACCCACCCCCTCCCTCAATCCCCCCCCCCCCCCCCCCCTGCTCGATAATTTTATGACTATGAATTTGATTTGAAGAATGAAAAAGAATTAATTTAACATCTAAAAACAAAAAAAGGTTTAAAGTTTAAAAAATAACATTAATAACAGATTAAAAAACCATAAGATATGTAATACATAATTTCAGTGGCAAATTTCCCCCAAAATTTTCCCTTGTCGCAAATGTCCATTTTTTAGAATTTTCCAACTCTGTAGCCCCACAGAAGATATTTAACGGTTAAAATAATCCTCTCCCTTCCTAAAAATCGAATTTATAGCCATAAAATCCCCGAAAAATTATAAAAAATAGGAGACCATTCCTAAAACGGTGGGTGTTGGGATAAAATGGGCGTCATTCGGGTGCAGGAGGTCATTTTACATAAGAATATGCTGAAATGGCGTCAGAAGCAATTTTCATGCCAAGCAGTGTAATTAACCTCATATAATAATTTTATAAATAATGATAATTCTGTGGAAACGCTAAGTTAAACTTTTACTGGTTTTATCTTGCATATTAGCAAATGTGTTTTTACATACTATGTAAGATTATTCGTTTATAAATCTCGAAATTTGCTGGATGTTCAGGACATGAAATGAACCAAGAGATCCCGAAATTGTATTCGCTAGGGTAGACCACGCATCCCCCCTCGTTAACTGTCTGCATCATGAAGGAGCTTTCCCAGCAAAATTGTCACGTGATGTTGGCCTAGAGGAAGAGTGAAGAATGATCACTGATTATACAAAACTATATTGACTATAAAAAAATACAAAATAGGAAAATTTATTTTCAGGAAGGAATTTTTCGCTTTCATTTATATTCTTTCTTTTTTTATTCTTTTTTTTTTAAAAAAAAGGTAAAAATGTCAAGCGCCGTGGATTTTTTAAAACAAAACTTTTTTTTTTTTTTTTAAATAAAAGTTGATAGTAAAATTTCACAGAAGTGACCTACATTTAAAACATTACAATTTCTAAAGGAAGAACTCTTAAAATATATATATATAAATATATGCCAGTTGCAGGTAATATAATTTATAATTGTGATTTTTCTTAAGGGGGTTAAGCAATTATGAAAAATTTTAAAGTGATGGTACAGAAGTTTAAATTAATTAGAGAGTGATTAGGCAAAGATGATATAGGCCTGGGCGGGAGCCAACCATTGGGGGAAGGAGGGGGGGGGGATTAAGTCGTATTCAGGCAAATTTTGGAGAAATATACGGAAAAAACTGAATGGATAAGCCCCCAGACAGCAGAATACCCAGGCTCGGATCCCCACGTAATTAATTAGCCTTAAGCACCACTCGAACTATGTAATACTAAGCTGAGTAGTAGACAGCCACCTAAATTTCATAATTTAGGTAGCTGTCCTGGGTTAGGGCCTGACGTGGGTTCTGATCCGGCCTCCCCTGTCTGAAAGTTTTGAAGGGAATTGAAATTTTGTTTTAATGTAATGCGTTCTTATTTCCTTTTAGAGTTCTAAAACTGAAAAGAAGCGTTGAAAATGAATAAATAAATAAATATATATATATACATAAATAAAATAAAATAAATTTTTGGATTATTACTTATAAAGTTTTTTTTTTTTAGTAAGGAGGACTATTAGTCTCAATCTACGGATTTTTACGTTACCAGTTTTACGATAGTTGGACACTTATCGAAATCGAAAATATAATTGAATAATTTGAAAACGATGTTATAATTAAAAAAAGACTGATAATCGTCCATACTAAACTAAATTCTGCTTTTGCAGAATTTCATCAAAATCTTTTTTTTTTTTTTTTTTTTGAAAGGGGGGAAAAAACTAATAGTAAAATTAATAATAATCAGTATCGAAACGGACAGTACTTTTTTTTTTTTTTAATCTTAATTTGGAAAACGGCGTGGGGGAAAGCCCTGCTATGTCGAAAATTGTTTCGGGATGCGTTTTAGTCAGTTCTGCCTTTCTTAAGGCTACAAATCAGCGATATTTCCTCTTTTTTTTTTTAAGTTAAGTCATTTAAAAAGAGTATTTTAATCTATGTTCCATTTATAAATTACCTATATTTAAATGATTATGATATATTTTCGGTATTTGAATTGACGTAATTTTTCTTTTCAGAGTTTTCATGAACTTAAATTATTTATGTTATAGTCACTCATGCATATATTTAAGCACGTTCTTAAAGATTTTTATGTATAGTTATACGTTTCTTAGTCAACTTAAATGAATAATTAGATAGCAAGTGTTATATGTGTTTTTTAAATAATTGAATCTTAATTAAATAAATTTTAATTTTCTTGATTTTTTTTTCAAAAGAATTGTTTTCATAATTATATAATATTATAAGGAAATTAATATTACACATAGCATAGGAAAGAAAAAGGAACTATGCGATATTTTTTATATTTAATAATTTTGAGTGCTAAAATTTTTTCTAATATATTTTTTTTCTCTGTTTTAATGAATATATATATTGTACAGTTAAATAATACAAGGTCTGTCCCGAAAGTAATGCGCCCATTTTTATTTTAAGAAATTGATTGAACTTATTCGTACAATTACGCAATATTCTTCGAAATACATCCCTCCTGCTTCAACACACTTGTTCCAACGCGATTTCCATGCTTTATAAGCGTCCTGGAAGTCCGTCACAGCGATGTCCTTTAGTAACCGCGTCGTAGCCGCCTTGATGTTCTCCAAGGTCCCCAAATGCTGTCCTTTGAGGGATTTTTTAATCTTCGGGAACAAAAAGAAGTCGGGCGGGGACAAATCAGGACTGTAAGGCGGCTGGGGAAGCGTTGAGAGGCTAGGAGCATTTGTCATGGTGAAGCTTCCAGGCATTCTTGATCTTGCGCCTGACCCGTTGCTTTAGCTTTTTCAGTATTTCGACGTGGAATTTGTTGTTGACTGGTTGCCCAGGTGAAACAAATTCAAAATGGACCACTCCCTTGAAATCTAAAAAAAAAAAAGAGCATCGCTTTGACCTGCAATCTGCTCATTCTTGCCTTTTTTGGGCGTGGGGACGACATCATGTGCCACTCTGCGCTCTGTCTTTTTGTTTCTGGGTCGTACGAGAAGATCCAAGATTAGTGACCACTTACCACATTGTCCAAAAAAGTCGGATAGTCCTCACAACACTGCAAAAATTCTGCTCCAGAGATTTTTCCATCTTGATTTTGACCGAGAACTCACACAAGGGTTTACTGAAACAGGCACTATGACTCTACAAGAGCTCGGAGCCGACTGGCACTGGTGGCGCTATGTTCCCAAGACCCCACCCACCCTTCCATGCAAGTGGCAACCCTGTGACGGATAGTCGCAGCAGAAGAAAATGGGGCGCATTACTTTCGGGACAGACCTTGTATATATATTGTACAGTTGTATATTTTTCACATTTCTAACTGAAATATATCTTTCTTTGAATTTCAGGCGATTGAAAGAAAAAAATCAGAATAATACGAAGAAATTCATTGAAGAAAGAAAAAATCAAGCTATCAAGCAAAATAAAGAAAAAGATAAGCTCGTCAAAGCTCATGATAAACAGGTTGCAGATCTAAAGAAAGAAAATCAAAATGTAAGTAAATATGTATTCAATTTTAGTTTGTCACAGCTGATTTCCACCAGCAGTTTATTACTTCTATCTACATTCATAGAAGACAGTACTGAATTCGTAGCAATTTTCAACGTGATGGTTTTTAATGGATTTACACGTTTTATAATCTCTTGAACACGATTTAACCATTTTCAGATTGGTGCCGTGGTTGGTTTTGTGGGTTAAGGTCGATTTACTAAGCTAGAGTCCTAGGCCTACTTACTTTTTTTTTAAAGAAAATATCCGTCTGTCTGTATGTAACAAAAATGTTGTGGCAGCTCTACATCAAGAACAAATGGATAATTCACTTAAAAATTTGTATTTAATTGTATCCTCACATAAATTGATGTCAATCAATTTTTAGTATATTAAGTGCATATGAGCTGATAGGTGGAGATGCTATGCTGTAATTTCTCCGTGTACAGGAAAGACATATATCTGTTTTTACAGCAGATAAATGCACGAAATTTGATATGTGAGATGGCCATTTTGAAAAAGTAGGCTGACTTAATTTAGGTATAAATAGACAGACAAATTTTGCTGCTATTACTTACCTTCTGTGATTTTTCGTACAGTACATCTCCGATGGACTAGTTAAAATTGCATTAAACTGTACATGTATAATCCTTATTGTGAGAAGCTATAGTTAATTTTTTTTTTTTATTGATGAAGCGTGTATCACATATGGAACACAAACATATATATAATCAGTGACGGCTCGTGAATGACATTTTCGGGGTGCTGCATCGAAGCGTCTAGAAAAAATACATAAAATGGAATTTTTATTTGTCTCATTGGCCGATTCGTTTATTTCGAGAATCAGTGTATATACTTTGGAAATTCAACATCCAATAAAAGAACAAACGCATAAAGCAGCGACCTCTGTGAGCAATAACAGCACATATCTGCCTAGGCATTGAATTATACAGTGATTGGATGACATGTACGGGTAGAGTACTTCATGAAGCTTCAACACGATGCCACAATTAATCTATCAAAGTTACTTATGAGTGGTGGAGAGCCAGTCGCTTTTCAATGATTAAACAGTCATTTTTGTTTGTGCGAGATCAGCAGAACGCTCTGGCCAGAGCAACAGTCGAACACATTCTGTATCAAAGAAGGTCCGGACAATACAAACAACTTGCGGTCGTGCATTATATTGCTTAAATTTTGCGCTACAGAGGCCTCGAATACAGGGCAGAAGGGCGGGCCTTAACTCATCAGAAATTTAATGGCCGCTGTTCAGAGTGCCAGGAATACGAACATGAAGTAACTGAGACGTATATCCAATGGAAACTCATAACATTATTGCAAATGATGGACAGTATGATGATGTCGAATCCCAGCTGGCAATGTGCATTATTCATAATGCCGTTAAATACGGATAAGGCAATCTTGATGCTGTAAACAGGATTGCGATTTGTCTGAAAAGTGACTTCACGCCATTCCTGCATCCAGGTTCATTGTTGATCACACATTAATGGCACCCATATCAGTGATGCAGTTTTGAGGGTAATCAGAATTTTGGTAGTTGCATTCTGAGTCACCACCTGGATTGATGGTATGTTGCACCATATTGGATACACGTCCCGGTCACCTCTTGATTTCATTCCCGCCACTCTGAATACATGCCATTACATTTCTGATGAGTTATGGCCCATAGCTCTGCCCTATGTTCAAGGCCTCCGAAGCGCAACATTTAAGCAAGACAATGCACGACCGCAAATTGTCCATATTGTCTGGACCTTCATTGATGCCAATGTGCTCGACTGTTGCTCTGGCCAGCGCGTTCTCCTGATCTCGCACCAATGAAAATGACTGTTTAATCGTTGAAAAGCGACTGGCCCCCCACCACTCACCAGTAACTTCGATCGATGAATTGTGGCATCGTGTTGAAGCTTCATGAAGTGCTCTACCCATACATGTTATCCAATCGCTGTTCAATTCAATGCCTAGGCAGATATGTGCTGTTATTGCTCACAGAGGTCGCTGCTTTATGTACTGTTTTCTCAGTACATATTACTCCAAATTTTCTGAAATTTTAATCAATTGTTCTCCCTACTATAATGTATGTGTCCAACAAATTTCATTCCGTTATTATCATTCCTTCTTGGTGTTGCATTTTCAATGTCGAGCAGTGTATAAATAGAATTCCTTTTAAAAGTAACAATATAATTTTCTTCTTAATGAATATCCATTTGATATTTTCTTGTCTCGAGGACTGCTTATATCTTGAATAATCCAAACTGCAATGGTTTTACAAATTTTTATTATAAAAATATTTATTTTATACACATATAAGAATGCAACAAGCATCCATGCCTTACCCAGGACCTGGTTTTCGAGGTTAAACTAACTCCTAACTTTAATTTAGTATTTTCTTGTCAACTATTTTCAAAAAGCAGCTTTTCAAATTTAATATAATGGATGACATCAAATTCAAAATTGTTAACTGTAACGCAGTATGTGAAATATTATGTGAATGTTCTAATTTTATTTAAACAGTAAATAATTTAACAGAATTAGTGTTATGCACATCCATTAATGCCATCCAAGTTTTTTTAAGATAAAATTTAATCAGTTTGTAAAAACTGTTAATCTTTTGTAATGGGGTACATTGCCAATTGCTGTGTATTCTTCAACCACATTTTTTGCGACCATGGAAGCCTCTGAGCATGTACGGACTCAACAAGGCCAATGTTAAAATAGGGGTGATAACCTTTGTGGTTGCTAGAAAAAATATGCTATAAGGCAATGCTGAATGACTGGATTAGATGTTTGCTAAAATTCCAGCCTTTCGGTCAATTTGGCATCCCTCCAAGCTTTTAGAATTGTCCTCAATATTAGGCACAGGAAAAGTGGTTGCACTATATTTTAGCGGGTATGATTTGGATCCAAAAAAGTTTCTATGGCAACACAAACTAGCATTCACTTTAAACCGCATTGTTGTCAACATTTTTGTTTCACATCAATGCTTGGAAATGTGTTTGATTACAGAAGATGTACTATACAAACATGAATAACAATACTAAGATACAATGTCATAGGTGCGAAGTCTCACGTTTTTCAAGAGAGACTTCAAACAGGAAAATTTTTATAGCTGTATTCGGTAATATTAATCGTCGAAAATATATAAAACTTATTCTATTTAAAAATACTGGTGTCAATTCTGATTTAAAAGTTTAAAATGTTGGCATGTATGCAATGTTCAGAACAAACTTGTTCTGCGTTATGGCTGATAGGGAAACACATAAGCCTTATTCTGAGTAATAAATTGCAAAAAATTAAGTGAATAAGTCAGGATTTATTAATTTTTAAATTATCAAATAATAGTGTAATGTGTTTCATAAGGTAACCAAAAAAGTTCTTGCCGTTTTGGACAGTCAGAAAGAAAAAGTCATAAAACAAATAATAATCACTGCTAATCCTCAAAGTAATCACCATCGGCATCCAGTGTCTTTTGCCAACGAGTGGCTGGCTGTGGGATGCGCTTGTTACCATCGCGGTAAAATTCAGAAGTCTTGGACACAAAGAAGTCTGAGGGCCTTTTTGAGGTCTGGCCGGTTTGTA
Organism: Salticus scenicus; assembly: GCA_963930645.1. Classification (NCBI taxonomy): domain Eukaryota; kingdom Metazoa; phylum Arthropoda; class Arachnida; order Araneae; family Salticidae; genus Salticus; species Salticus scenicus. The sequence goes on along the minus strand of OZ005648.1, from coordinate 127,294,106 downwards.
AAGGTTTTCCCACAAAGATGGTTGCCCAGGGAATGGAAAAGGTGATAGTCTGTTGGCACGAGGTATGGGGAGTATGGTGGATCGAATGGAGCAGTGTCTCCCAGCCCAGTTGCTGGATGGTGTCCCTGGCCTCCTGAGCCACATGCGACCTCGCATTGTCATGGAGGAGGAGTACACCCTTACAATTGACCAATGGCTCGTTATGCATCAGTGCCTGATGCACACGTTCCAACTGCTGTGAATACAGGCCTGCCGTGATGGTTTAGCCCACTAGCAGGTGCTCATAGTGCACCACTTGGCAACTAGTCCACCAGATACAGAGTATAATCTTGCGTGGGTGGAGAGGCCGTCTCGCAGTGTGAGGCACAAGGTCTCATGGTGACAACCAATGTCTGGAACACTTGGGTGTGTCATACTGGACTTTTCATTTCTGCTGAGTACTTGATCAAATATGGATGCATTGCAGTGCCGTGTAATCAATGACAAACAGGCAGCGACACTCTGTTGCTTGTTTGCATAGGATAGTGAGTGGGGTACCCACTTGCTCAGCTTGTTTGCCTTTCCTATGCGGTGCAAATTGAGTCTGATCGTTTCTTCAGATACCTGGAAGTGTGCAGCAAGCTCACCACATGTTTGGCTACTGTCTCTCTCTATGGCTGCTCTCAGGGCTTCATCATCCAGTGCTTGTGTTCGACCGCAGCGTGGTGCATCACTAAGAGACATATCCCCTGACCTGAACTTCTGGAACCAGTGCCTAGTAGTTCGTTCGTTAACAGCATCATCCCCAAAGGCCTGGTAAATTTGGCGACTTGATTCTGCTGTTGACAGGACCACTTTAAAATCATACAGCAAACAACTCCGAACGAGCGCCTTTAACACGTCCATTTCAATCAGTCGCTGTATGAGTTATGTTTGAAGTACCAATGCAACGTGATGCATACTTTTGATCATTTGGTAAATGTCCGGACTCCCATTCTAACCACTTCATCGCCAGGTTTGATGAGTATTTTTATGTTGAGGTTCACTCTTCCAAAGTCATATCGGAAACAGCATGGCAAGAACTTTTTTGGTCACCTTATACTTATTCAAATATTTATTTATTTATTATTATCATTATTATTTCATTTATTTATTTTTTTCAGATAATTGGCATCTTAGAGAGTAATATAATTGAGTACAAGCTGGCAGACAAGAAGGTGTTTTTTGTGTAAAAAGACTGGTAATGCACACACTATGTGCTAAATCAACAAATGTGCTAAATCAAAATGCCTGTATATAAAAAGAACAGCAAAAGTTAAAAGCTGATAAATTATATAAGATATTTTAAATAAGATTATTAACAAACTTTAAATTTTCCACGTATAATAGTGTATAAAATAAAAAATATGAAATATATAAAGCACTCTTTATTTAGGTACTTTCTTCTTTCTTACACACCCCAGTTTTCAATAAAATTCTGGATACTAAGTTGCATATTCTGTAACTTGAAGCTGAAGTTCTACGTTTTATCAGGGGTGTTTGCATTCCGGATTTTTTATTTTATTTACCACCAGTAATTACGAACTGTATTTTGGCTACATTTAATTGCTAAACATTACTAGAAAATTACTAATAATATCACTATTAAAAAATTACTGGTGGCAAATAAAATAAAAAATCCGGAACGCAAACACCCCTGTTTTATTAAACACTAGCAGATATTGCCCGCTTCACTGGTCCTATATTTAAGTGAATTCATATCATTCATCAAGTGAATTCAAAATTCCATATCATTATAAAAAAAAAACTCTAACAATTGGAAAAGAAAAAGAAAAAAAAAAAACCTTGCAATTAGCCAAAATTTAAGTTAAATTTCCTGCTGCATTCAGTAGTGGTATTCCCACTCACAACATGAAGTCTAAGTTTCAAGGGAAAGGGGATAATTGTGCTAAATCCCTTTATAGTGCAAATTGTAAACATATAACCAACCGGCCCATGAAAAAATCACCTTCATGAGATAATCTGGAACAGAGTTATGTTTGAAAACATGTTTTTGACCCCCCCCTCCTTGGGGGGGGGGAGGAGAAGAGAGGGATTTCACAAAAATCTCTTTATATTATGTGTTGGATACATATAACCAACCCACACATCAAAAATCACTTTTCTAAGATAAATTAAAGCAAATTTAAGCTTGAAAACATGTTTTTTTTGTGCCCCCGCCCCTACTCTCCTGTACAGGAGAGGGTAGGAAGTAATTTTATAAAATCCCTTTGTGGTGTACATATAGGACACACATAACCAATCCACACATGAAAAAATCACATTCCTAAGATAATTTAGAGCAGAGTTACTCTTGAAAATGTGCCCCCCCCCCCTAATTTAAAGGGTAGAAGGGGAAAATTTCCCAAAATCCCTGTATTGTGTGTGTTGGGTAAGTATAACCAACCCACAAATAAAAATTAATCTTACTGAGATAATTTGGAGCAAGGTTATGCTGGGAAACATGTTTATTGCACCCTGCCCCCAAGGGGGAGAATTTCAGAAAATCTCGTTACAGCGGGTGTCAGATGCACATAAACAATCCATGCACCAAAATTTGTGACTGCAGCTACTATAAATTTTCCAGGACAAATTTAACACTAAAAGTAGGGGGGGGGGGGGTGTCTCGAATTTGCCTCCTCCTAATGGCCCTCAAAATTAAAAAAAAAAAAAAACACTAAAAGGGTCTTTGGAAATATCCTAAAAAAGACGCATAGCTGTTTTCAACATCTTTGTAGCATTTTTGGTAGAGTTCTATTCAAAAATCTGAAATTTGAGAAATCCCCTCTCCCTTGATAATCCATTTTCTTAATCCCCCTTAAAAATAAATTCCAAAATCGCAGAAAATGTTTTTTTTTGTGCGGAAGTCTAGTCTCCTCATGTGCAATTTTGTCACTTTGAAGTAATTTGGAGCCAAATTAAGCTTACGAGCGTGTTTTTCCTTCCTGCCCCTCCTAGAGGGGAAATGGGATAGAATTTCGCAAAAGTTAATAGATATAATTTTAAGTTGAGTACAAATTTAAATTCTTGCCAAGTGTCATTGAATTCCATCCAGCCGTTCTCATGTGATACCCAGACAAAAATAGCGGTACAGACTTTTTATCTAAAAGTAAAGAATAGTGTATTTCTAAACTATAGTTTTTTTTTTTTTTTTTTTTTGTCTTCTTAAAAATAAAATGAAAATAATTTATATGATATAAATAAATATATATATAATTTAATTCTTTATTACATGATATTTTAGTGATAATGAAAAAATTGTTTTATATATCATTTTAAAATTATATTTAAAAAAGTGATTTTTACCTAAAATTTACATTAAAAACTATTAAAACCATATTAAAATCACATGTGCTAGCACTTTCAGCTGCTTGCTGCAGCCTTCCTCAGGCATGCTGAATGAACAGACGGTCGGGTGGTTTCGCTGCTTGCTTCCTCTTCTGCTCCTCCTCCAGCATAGCGTGCCACCCTGCATCAATTTTCACTGTTTCCATGTTACAAGAATCGTTATTCGCCAGGATTTTGACAGCCTCACGTTTTGTAGCATAAAAATAGTTATTATAGTCGGCCAGTTTTGAAAAAAAAATTTAATTTATTTTTATGTTTTCTTTTTGATTTACTTTGGTTAAAGCAGTTTTAATTTGTTTGATAAATATATAATTGATATAAGAATACTAAATATGCCCATAACTATATATCCAAATCAATATAGTAAAGTAAAATTTCATATTGGACATACCAAACATCAGAATTCTTTATTGAACAGACTTTTTTTCAATCTCCAATGTAACTCACTGATTTTTCTATTCACCTGTGATCAACTAAGTTAAACATGTTTTTTTTTTTTTTTTTTTTTTAGTTAGTTAGATTGGAGTGTAAGGTTGATTTTTATACCAACTATGTGAAAAATACCAAAGCCAGGAATTGAACCCGGAACCTCCATTTAATATGCGGCTGCTCTACTACTGAGAAAATGATAAAGATCTTTGATAAAAGACCAGCCTTTTAAATTTAATATTAAGCAAACCTCAGCACAGAAAGAAGCATTTAAATTTTAAGTTTTTAAATTTAATTTGACTAGTGATCAAGAAATGTTGACTTACGTTAAAACAAGAAAAATTCAGCTTTAACAAATTTATTTATAAAATAAAATCAATACAGTTGAACCTCATTAATATGAATCTCAAAGGGGATAAAAAATTTATTCATGTAATCAGTAGTTCATGCTATCAGTAACTTATCTTCAGAAAACTAAACTAATCTTCATTTTGCTGGGGATTGTGAAAACAGTTCATGTTAAAAGTAATTCATGTTAACAGTGTTCACATTGATGAGGTTCAACTGTATTGGTAAATATCATTTAATAGTAAGATAATAAATAAAATGCAATACAAAACTTTCATTAAAAATATTAATTTCAACAACAAAACAATATAAACTGATTAATGTGAAAATTACCTTAAAACATGAAGGGCACATAATACACTGTCACTATTTGGCTCCTCACAGAAAAAACTTGAAAAAACTCCTAGGCACAAAAAAAGTTCACTTTATTAGAGTTCAAAGGTTTTTAGAAAAAATTCTTTTAAAAAAGTTGAGAAGGTTTCCATTATAGTAAAGAAAAAAACAGTAGAAACGCTTTAAACAAACTCTACAGATTCAGCGTAGCCAGGTTGACAACTAAACCAGAAAGGGAAGCTCACACCTCTCAAAGTCGTCAAGTTCTTACCATTGAGGAAATAGACAAAAACATGGCCTAACTTCTCTGATTGAAAGGATGAGAACCACCAACTCAGCATCGCCGGAATGAAGACACAAGAGGAAAAAAAAATTATTTTAAGTTCATCTTGAAAAATATTGACTGACTTGAAAAAAATTGACTAATAAAACTTAATTCACAATAAAACTTAACTCTTCAAAACCTGAAATCCATAAACAATAAACACATAAAATTTCATTATAAAACAACTGCCGAAGGAGACCAGCTAACACTTCTCAACCTCTTGTTGCCGTTCCACCAGCTACAATGAAAACCACAACTTTTATAGTTTTGCAAAGTCTAACATTTGTATAATCCATTCAAAAACAATAGGACATCGCTAACGTCACCACTCTGTGGCTAAGGCTAAAATATATATCAATTTAAATTAAAGATTACGATATGATGGCAACAAGGATAAAAAGCTAAATTAGTAGCATGGAAAATGGCAACAATAAAAATGTGAACAAACTGTGTTTGCCATGAACTAGCATGTAGTGAATGAAAACTTTTTTTCTTTCAATTAAAAAATGATTCACAGCCTTTAAAAGAATTATATAATTTCAATTAAAAGTAAGAGAAATATTTTAAAGTATGTATATGAGTAAAAATAGGTAAAGAAATGTTTTGAAATAAATGTGAGGACAAATGATAATTTTATTTATCAGCTACCCTGGCTGATAACTAACTCGGCATTTTTTTCATAATATCCATTGGCAAGGTCACCGTGTCTGCAAATGCAGATATTATAGGTGAGAATATTATTTGTGGAACAACTGTGTGACAACTTATGTGAGAAATGTCGAGCTTGTTATCACCCAGAGCTAGAGCCCCTAAATAAAATAATAGGCCGGCGCATCACCGCCATTTTTTTGCCTCCGAAGAGGACAGCATTCCCTCTTGGCGTCCTTATCGCTTCCCTAATGATTTTAAGAAATCTTGATCTGAAGCTAATCCGGTCAAGATAAGAGCAATAAGCAACAATAATCATCCTAAAACCACATTTTTTTCACAGTACATTCTCAGGATGTCACTTTATTCTGAGGATATTCTATGGATGTACTGGGGTAAGATGTGTTGTTAGGGCGGTTTCTGTTTCTTTTACAAAATGTCGCCAAAACTCAAATACACAGTAATAGAAGGTCTGTGAATAGAAGGTCTTTATATTCACTTCTTGAATGATTATTGCAGTTCCTCGCTAAACAAACTTCCATATCATAGTTTACTTAGCTAAAATTATGAAATATAATAAAACAAGTTACTCTAAAGTAACATAAGACGATAAAAAAAAAATGTTTGTCGTTTATTTATCAGAGAAACATGCTGGGTACATGTGGTAACCCTAAGGCAACAAAATGCCTGATGCGCAAGCTCATATATATAGGAGCCTTACCCAGGGTAGCTCAGTGGTAGAGCAGCTGCACGTTAAGCAGAGGGACCCAATTCGATTCCCGGCTCTGGTATTTTTCACATAGTTGGTATAAAAATCAAACCTGCACTCTAACATACCTGCCAACATTGTGAAGAACTCTTCAGGAGAAATATTTGTAAATTTCAGGAGTTTTGAGACGCATATCAGGAGTAAAATGTAAAATAAAGAAAATGAAGAAAAAAATGTACTAAATTATGTTTAAAATTGAATTATTTATGAATCCCAATTACACAATCATAACTAACAGTTAATATTACACAATAAAGTAATTTTCAACTATAATTAATTAAAATAAAAAAATTAAATATTCTCACCAGTTCCATCATTCTCAAGTTTGCTTAAAGAAAGAAGTGCAGAAGAAATTTCAGAAGAGGATTCATCAAAAAATGTTATAACAATAAGAAATAATTTATCATCCACCACAGAATTACTTCCATCTGTGGCCAGAGTAAACTTTTTTTCCCTGATAAGAGAAAACAACTGCTCCTGGGTTGATTTAGCAAAAGATTTTACAATTTCAGTCGTTTTGGTACGGCCAGAACGATATTTTTTTGCTATACTTGAATCTGGAAACATTCGCTGAAATAGGAGACTAGCATAATCAGCAGAAGCCATAGGTAAGTTATGCAATACTAAAAATTTAGCAAAAAGTGCTTCTGCTTTTGTAACCTTTAAGTTATCTTTTGGATCTAGCATTTTATTGATATTTTGATTTGATGCTCTAATTGCGGTGTTTTCCTGATGACGTGGTCCTTCAACATGGTGCAAACAATCCGTACGGCCACCATGTGCTGCTACAAAGAAATCACAATTACATACCTGACAGAAAATGTGATGGGCCGATTTCGTTGATCTTGTTAAAACAGGCCACTCTTGAGAATATTCCTTTCGATAAACTTGCACATGTTTTTTTTTTACTCGACATCACTGTAAGTGTAATATTTACTTCAGATCGAAGCAGAAACTAATAATACATCGCTAGTAAAAATGAAAGCACAAAACAAATTAATATTACGTTGCGGGCGAAAACGAAAGTACAAACAACAACAATAGGAAAGAACCGAAAAGCAATACACTACGCAGTCAATTGTCACACAGAATCAGTCAACGCAGATTGGATTCTTCCCAATAGTCTCGTTAACAGAGCAGAAACTACGGCTATGAAAAAACGCCGATTTGTTTCTTCTTTCTAGCCTCGTAAACAGAGCAAATGCCACGCCCTTAAGGAACCGCTGATTGGTTTCTTTCTTCTAGTCTCGTACGCAGGGTAAGGGCTACGCCTACAGCTGAGTCTAAATCGCTGATTTTGAGATTAGATAAGGAGATTCTGAAAAATATCCGGAGTAAAACGGCATTTTTGCGGAACACGCGGAGTTAAGCGATATTTCAGGAGAAACTCCGGAAGAAACGGAATACTTGGCAGCTATGACTCTAATCTAACTAAAATGAATTTTCATGGTTGATGAATTAATGATTAAAATTCCTAAATATGGTTATTTCTGTTTCAGAAGCATGATAATATTACTGTTCACTATAGCTAAACTGGAGTTTTAAAACATTTAAAATGCATGCAATTTTTTTAAAGAAAAAGTAAATAAATAAATAAAAATTAAGTATAATTTAAAAGTTTTCGACAAATCTGCAAAAATTCAGGGGGAAAGTGGAGGGAACTATAGCTTTGCATGCCTACACCTGAGAAAAGTCATATTTTGAACATTTATTGCAGAAATGTTATTTTTTTTTTTTAATTTTGTTTCTTAAAATAGTCACTCTTTCAATTTAGTTCATGTTTGCAATCTAATTCATGTATGCATAATTTTAAATAAAATATTTTTTCACGGATTCCACAACATTTTGATCATTCTATACGATTCATAGTTTTCTTCACTGCTATCTTCAAAAACTTGTCAGTAACTGCTTCATTTTTCATATTTTTGTCTTTTTAAAAGTATAATATCTTCATCTTTGAGAAGTAAAATTCGATTTTGATATCAACTGTGCAATTGTTTTAAAAATATCATCCAATTATCTTCATTTTCAAATTATGAGTTTTCCTAATTGGTTTATTTTTTCACTAATTCATTTCTCAGAATACATTTTTGTTTGTTGAAATCCTAAACATTGTATAAATTATTGGTATTATAAACATTTTTACTAACTAGCATACTAGCAATGGCAATTTATTATTATTTTAATATAAAAATTTTTACTAATATACCCTGCACACACAAAAGTATTTGAACACTTTCAAATGAAGAAGATAAGTTCAATATTCAAAGAAATACCTGAGGGATTCTCTTGAAACTTCAAAAAGAGTAAACAACATGTTACACCTAATATATTTCAGCACATTCTTTGTTCCAAGAGCAAAAAATCTGGTGTGAAACAACCACACGACTTCCATTACCCGCTATTACATGTATTATATGCATTTTTGAGAGATAATGTGATCAGAAAACATAAAAGTGACCAAAAAAGAAAATCGTTAGAGCCGTTTTTGAGATACCAACTTTCACAAAAAATCAATTATTGACCGGAAAACAATAATTTCATACAAAAGCATATTTAAAAGTGAGTTAAAATGGCGAGTTTGAAAAAAATCCATACAACCGTTTTTACAGGAACGCCTTTGCGAGGCCTGAAATTGAGCTATTTATACAGGACGCCTGTCAATTTTCATGAACTAACCAACTATATCATTCGAAAGGATATCTGATAGAGTGTTTATATAGCAAATTTGAAGAAAATCGTTAGAGCCGTTTTTGAGATACGGACTTACGGTCCCACTTCCGGTTTCCGATGTCCCATTTCCGGTTAAACTCAATTATTGACAGGAAAACAATAATTACATACAAAAGCATATTTAAAATTGAGTTAAAATGGCGAGTTTGAAAAAAATCCGTACAACCGTTTTTAAAGGAACACCCTTGGGAGGCCTGAAATTGAGCTAATTATACAGGACGCCTATCAATTTTCTTGAACTAACCAACTATATCATTCGAAAGGACATCTAATAGAGTGCTTATATAGCAAGTTTGAAGAAAATCGTTAGAGCCGTTTTTGAGATACGGACTTACGGTCCAACTTCCGGTTTCCGATGTCCCACTTCCGGTTTTTCAATTTTCACCAAAATTTGGAAATTTCATCTGTACGCCAGACGTATTTGAATTCTAAAGTTTCGTAGCTCTATCTTTATTAGTTTCTGAGCTATAATAGCCAGAAGATTCTCCACATACATACACACACACATACACACTGACCAATTGCCAAAAACCACTTTTTTGGACTCAGGGGACCTTAAAACGTGTAAATCAGGTGAAAACCCGATATCGAATTTTCAGACCGAATACAATACTTCCATTACCTACGGTAGTAGGGTAATGGAAGTAAAAAGGTTTAGGTATCAAATAAAATTTTATAAACAGTATTAATAATGTTTGAAATGCGTTGTAGCAGAAGCATATGATTAAAATACCTCTTTTAATTAAGCGTAATCATTTGTATGAAAATAGCATGCACATTTATAGTGATATAAAGGTTAAAAAAAAAAAAAAAAAAAAATTGAATTTTTTTTTTTTTTTTTTTTTTAAGTTTTTGATTGCAACATGCAGAGTTTTCAAAACAAAGCAATGTCATTTTTAGAAAATTTGAATACTACAGAAGTGGTAAAACTACAGCGATCAGAATACAAAAATATTAAATATCTAATAAAGTATGGACATTTTTACTAAATAATATTTAACTGCACATGCACAATCACTAAAAATATGTCTTTTGCATAATTTATTAGCCAAATGTATTGAGCTATTTATATAAAAATTCCAAGGAAATAGTCTGAAAATTCAAAAAGCGATCATAGATAGAATGAATTGAATTTCAATTGCTCTCAAAAATAAATAAAAACTATAAGGGGCTTCACCCAAATTTTTATAAATTAATGGTAATATAGTGTATGTTGATTAAAAATTAATATACATAACCCACCTATGCCCCCCCCCCCACCTTTTTTTTGAGAGAAGAAGAAACTGAATTTATTATATCAGCAATAACTTTTTAAATTTTGGCAATATTTGCTAGAGGTTTTTATTTAAATAGCATAACATATTCAGTATTGTTACGTATTTAGCATAATGTTTTTACATAATGTATTTGGCTAAAATATTATACAAAATCTTTTGACACTTATGAATGCACAGTTAAACATTTAGTAAAAGTGTTTATATTTCCTCAGACATTTAATATTTTTATATTCTGATTGCTATTGTAGGTTATGTATATGTAACTACTGTAGTATGTTATCTAAAAATGACATTTCACTGGTTTGAAAACCCTGTGTGCTATAAATGAGAACCGTATAAAAAATGGTCAATAATAAAAAATAAAAAAAACTATCTCCATGAACATATATGCTATTCTCATATAAATGAGTATTACAAGTTTTTTTTTTTTTTTTTTTTTTTTTTTTTACAGGGTCATTCCAACACTATTTCTCGCTCTCTCTCTCTCTTTAAATTTTTTCTGGTTCCCTATTTGGTTTTGGTACAAAATATTGAAATATTCAAGAAATAACATGTTCCTTACACCCTTGAAGTTTCAAAAGAATTCATCAATTTATTATTATTTATTTATTTTTTTAAGATATTGAACAAAATGTGTAAAGTTGAAAGTGTCCAAATGCAGTGTCCATACAGTGTATATTTGAACTAAAAAGACGATAAAGTAAAGGTAGAATTTAAAAATTTGAGTTAAACAACTATTTTAAAAACTTCTTTTACAAGCATAATGAAATGTAACACTGCAAACAACTGAATATAATAGTTACATGGTAGTTTCTCCAGCTTTTTGTTACAAATAGATTAATTTTAGAGACTTTATGGCTTAAATATGTGGTGCTGCCATCTAGTTTTATCATTAAGAAGTAAATATTTCTTTTTCTGCAATATTCTAGGGAAGTGTATAGCCAATTAATCACAAAATAAGGGTAATGTCTTTGAAGGATCCCATATTGTAGGATGTATAATTTATAGTTGCAATATATGGAAAATGAAGAAATTCATTTAATATAGTATAAGAAAAATTTATATTGTAGTGAAAACCAGAAAGTGAAATCATGTGATGCTTCACTCAATTAAACTAACAATTAAACAGAGTATCTCAGTGATTTTTACATTTCAGCCCAAGAAATATTGTTTAAATAAGTTTTTTTTTTTTTTTTTTTTTTTTTTAATTGAATTTTTTAAACTAATAAACTGATTGACTAACAAAATATCATCTTTAATTTTAAAAAAATTAAGGAGGCTACATAAAAAAAAATAAATAAATAAATAAAAATAACACATTTTATTAAATAACATTTATAATTTATTAAATAACAAAAATAATACACCTATATGTAAATCAACAGCATAATTATTCTAAGATTAAAAACCTTTTTCTTCTTTCAGTCTTTTCATTATTTAAATTAATTCCATAACAATTGTATATAAAATATAAATTATGTTCAAATATACAAATGCTAAAAAAATGTAAGTATCATAGATCTTCTGGTGCATCTAAATGAAATTTGCCATGCCTTCCTACACCTTCAAGAAATTTTGCTGCACCTGTAAAATAGGATATATAAACTGATATTTAATATCATTCAACTTTGTTATGAAGGTGAATCAAATATGAACCAGAACCTCTTTCATATGACTGCTAGTGTTTGGGGAAGTAGTATGCATTGCTAGGTAGAGTTGGTGGTGATGTCACATAACAACCTAGACAGCAATATGTTAATTTCTTTCTGTGCTTCAGTTGGCATCACAATGAACAAGAGGTTCACCCTCATGTTGTACAGTACATTATTATAAAATTTCTCATATGTAAAAAGGTGTAAAATTAGTAAAACGATTCGAAAACTCAAAGCACAGTTTGGGCAGATTAGCCTGAAGAAAACCTAAGAGTATGAATTACACAAAAAATTTCAGATGAGACATGAGTTTTTGCTTCTCAAGCTGGTAAGGTTCTTGCAATGGTGTTTCAGAACTTCAAAAGAGTTTCACACATCAAATTTCTCAGTGAACGTTGCACCATTAATGCTGCCTACTATTGTTAGCTATTGGATGAGACAAAGCTGGTATATCAGCAAAAAATCTAGTCAGAATTCTGATAAGAAACATGATTCTGTTTCACAACAATGCCCTTCCCCATACACAACACAGCGAAATGAAATGTTGGAGGAAATTTGTTGGGGACTTAATCTCCCTACAGTCCTGACCTATCGCCATGTGACTATGACATGTTTGGGCAATTGAAAGAAGCACTAAAAGGTAAGCAATTCGATGATGATACTGTTCAGGCTTTCATGCATAATTGGTTAGAAATGTGTTCTCACTCCTTTCATGAAGATGGCATTAAGCTTCTAATCCATTGGTGAAAATGCATAACATATAAGAAGATTATGTCAAAAAACAGTACATAATTTTCATGTTTGAATCTTGTACCAAAAAATTAAAAAACAAAAATTCCATTTCAAATTTGATTCACCCACATAAATATACAAATTATTAAAAATACTTAAATAATTAAGTTTAAAGATTTTCTTTTAAAGTAAATTTGTACAAAACAGAAAGTTTATTTATATTCAAATTTGACAAAGGTAAAAGATTTTCAAAATCTTAAATTAACATAAATATCAAATTCAAGTAATATTTTGAATTATATTTTTATAACTGCAGTATGTAAAAATGGAGAGAAAAATACGACCTTAATTATTTTGTATTCTAAACAGTAAATCTAAAACTAGAGATCCAAAGTATTAAATCATTATCAATTAAATAATAATAATAATTAAAAAAAAAAAAAAAAAAAAAAAAAAAATCAGAAATATTAAACTGATTTTTAAAAATATATATAAAGCTGACATTACTTATTATTAAACCAGTTATAACACAGATAATATAATTTCTACTGAAAAGCATGAAGTTTACTTTGGAAGTTAAATTTTTATATAAAAAGAAGTTCATTACAAATTAAATAAAAGTAAATTAAAACAGTTGTTTAGCTTTATAATTCATTAAAGAATTTCAGAGGAAAATTTTGCATATGTGAGACATTCTTTTAGATGGGCAAGTAAGGAACTATTTGCATAACAAGATTTTAAATCATACTGTATTCATAATATAGAATTTTAAATCATAGATATCGAACATTCTTGACCAATTTTGACATTAAATACTGTTTAAATTAATTGCTAGATTATAAACTTGTCAATAATAGATAACAAAATATCATTACACTGTCTTTACAATAAAAAAAGCCCAAGTTTTCCTAAAATGATGTCATAGATATAAAAATACATTGAAATAAAGAAAATAAATTTTTATCCTTGGCTTGGAGGAATGAATAAAATAATATAAAAAAGATGATTTAGCTGAAAAAAAAATGCCACAATTGCAACAATGTATTGAGAAAAAAATTAATTTTATCATTATTTGAAACAAGTAAAATAAAAAGATAATTTAAAACAATAGATGTAAGGACCGACAATTGGTGATTTGCCATTTTTACTTTCTTCTATATGTAATATAGAGAAAGTATTGGATTTGCGAAAATTTTCGACCTCCGTTTTTTGACGGATCTACACGTTTTGGGATGTCCTGAACACGAATTGATAGTTTAAAAAAAATGTCTGTCTGTCTGTCTGTGGTTTCTTGTTTTCACCGTATCTCACGAACCAATGAATGAAATTCAACCAAACTTGGTATTTAGTTGGACCCTGGCGGGGCATTGTGCTGATTAGATTTGGGGATCAATCGCCCAGCAGGTGGCGCTGTGATCGAAAAATTTCGTATTTTTCACCGTATCTCCCGAACCAATGAATGAAATTTAACCAAACTTGGTATTTAGTTGCACTCTGACATGAACTGGTGCTGATTATATTTGGGGATCAGCAGCTCAACAGGTGGCGCTGTGATCGCATTTTATGCAAACTTTTAACATGGCAGCATAGGACAAAATTTCCTATAAATGGGCATAATGAGAGTTATTTTTAACTTGTGATTGTAAAATTAATATGAATTATTCATAATAGTAGTATTTAACTAGGAAAAAAATTTTGTGCATGGGGGGGGGGGCATCGCTTCCTCCCCCTGTGGGGGGAAGTACCCCTCGGGGGGGGGGGGGGGGGTAAATTTTCACAATGGGTATCTTTCATAAGATCTCGTTGATAATAGTAGTAGTTAACTAGGAAAAAAATTTTGTGTATGTGGGGGCATCGGCGGAAGTACCCCCCCGGGGGGGGGGGGGGGGCAAAGTTTCAAGATTGGTATCTTTTGAAAGGTCTCAATACCTTTAAAACGAATGGTTGAACCATAAATCTGTGATAATTTAAAACAAAGTTATCGATTTTTTTTTTACTTTTAACAAAAAAAAAAATCGTATTTTTTTTTTTTTTTTTTTTTTTTTTTTTACGAAATTTAACCACATTTGGTATTTAGTTGGTCCCCGACATAAACTGGTGCTGATTACATTTGGGGATCAAAAGCTCAACAGGTGGCGCTGTGATAGCATTTTATCTAAATTTTTAACATGGCAGCATAGGACAAAATTTCGTATAAATGTGCATAATAAGAGTTATTTTAAACTTGTGATTGTAAAATTAATATGAAATATTGATAATAGTAGTATTTAACTAGGAAAAAAATTTTGTGCATGGGGGGCATCGCTTCACCCCCGGGGGGGGAGGTAAATTTTGAAGATGGGTGTCTTTCGAAAGATCTCGTCAATACCTTTAAAATGAATGGTTGAACTATAAATCTGTGATAATTTAAAACAAAGTTATCGATTTTCTTTTTTTACTTTTAACAAAAAAAAAAAAAAAAAAAAATTGGAAAAAAATTCGTATTTTTTTTTTTTTTTTTTTTTAAATATTGTTACTGATTGAATATGTATTACTTTTAACAAAAAACAAAAAAAAAAAAAAAAAAAAAACTTAGAAGAAAAATCGTAATTTTTTTTTTTAATATTGTTACTGAATGAATTTGTATAGGAAAATATAGAAGAAAGTCTTGTGGTGGCCACAACATACTAGTTCTTTCTTGGACTTTGCTATAAACTGCCAAATTACGATAAAAACATTTAGCTAAATTGGAAGAAAATATAATCAAATAGTTAAATTGATAATAAATAATTAAAAATTAAAAAATATATTATCTATATAAATAAAGAGAAGTGTCTGTGTGTGTGTCTGTGTATGTATCTGCGCTGTGGTGCTCACACTATTGATCGCAGAGCTTCCAAATTTGGCATATAGGTACCTGGGACCATGCATGTGTGCACCTCATCGAGATTTTTTCGAATTTCGAATTTGAATTTTTTAAATTAATGTTTTTTCGATTTTAAATATTGCCTTTAATGCTTCATTTTTCATAAATTTAATTATTTTGCTTCAATCGTCTGCGTATCTTAGTAACGGCTATTACGCAACTTATTTTTATTTAATTCATTCATTTGAAGGTGATTTTTTTTTTTTTTTTTTTTTCTTTTGTTATATTTATTGAAAATAAAATCGTAATGCAGAAGAAAAAATTAAGTATAATTAGTTTTAAATTTAAAAACGTATTTATAACGGTTATGCTTAATATTTTATAGTAGAACAACTTCTTATTTTTAATTTTTTAGTAAATTCCTTTAAAAGAAAAAACTTATTTATTCATTTTTTTTTTATTTACTGTATTTATCGGGAAAAATGGTAGTATATACATAGTAAAAAGGATTAAGTTTATTAAAATTTATTTGTTTATATATATATATATATATTTATTTAATCTACTTTTTATTTTATTTTATTTTATTACATTGGTCGGAATCAAATCAAAATATAATGTAAATAGAATGGGCTATAAAATACATGGTTCAAAACTAAAATATTTAATAGATTCTGAGATACAGTTATCTTTAAAATCGTAGTTCTTAAATAATAGCAGATCCCACCTGTCGTCGATAAATATCCAGATTGAAGTGCCCGGGAAAGATCTTCCTGCAGGCATGGGAAACCTAGACCTGATGCAATGCGGGCGGGAAAAGAGATGCCGTAGACAGCGGGTACCCAAAGCGAGGTTTGGAGCAATTTCAGTTTATTTTATTTTATTTTATTTTTATTTTATTTTTTTAATTTTTGTCTATAATACGGTGTAAAAAAATAAATATTAATTCGAGTCTTTCGAAAATTCATTTAAATATAGTGACCAGCGAAGCGGGCGTAGCCTGCTAGTTAAAAATAATATAAACAATAATAAATTCAAACCTAAAAAAATCATAGTATTTTTCTGTTATCCAGGTCAGATTCAAGAAAAGTAAAAAAAAAAAAAAAGGAATAAATTTAAAGTATTTAGGTATTATTCCTTCGACATATGAACTACGTACAATTTTAATGAATTTGCACTGAAATTTATTGTTCATAAATAATTTAAATTATATTTCATTATTCAAATTATGTTATTTTGATTAAAAAAAAAAAAAAAAAAAAAAAAAAAAACATAGTTAAATTTTAAGTAATCTTTTTTATTATAGACTATTTATCACAACATTTGGCCACTGGATTTGATTTGGGAAAGATGGGAAATTTGAAAATAAATTCATTTGAAAACATAGACTTCTAAGAGATCAAAAACCAATCAGTATCATTTCATTATACCACAAACAAAATATAATTTCTAGTTTAAAACCAACAAAGGAAAAATGACATTGAAATAAAACACTCAATTTCGAACACAGAAATTAATATATACCTTTTACAGATTCTTTGTTGAGAACTGGAGCTGAATTTTCAGATTCAAACTTTAAGGCTTCTTCTAAGGACTGTGCATTATATGTTGAATGATATGCAGACAGTCTGTCAGCTCTCAAACATTCTTGTGGAAATTTACAAAGACTGTTAGCCAAACTTATTGCATTCCCAATAGCTGAAAACAAAATACAATTTGCTTAGAAATAGTAATAAAAATAATACTTATGAAGTATGTTATAAATAAATTTACAACTAAATATTTTTACCCCCCCCCCCCCCTTAAAAAAAAAAAAAGTTAACTAGAATAAAAATTAGCATTTTTATCTTTTTAACAAATATAAATTCATTATAAAACTGCTTAGGTTTCTTGTGTCATTCTATATTCTATGATCTTTTACTTTTTGGCAAATTAAGGCTCATGAAACCAGAACCCTATGGCTATAAGTGAATTCTGAACCCCGATAAATATCCATGTCTGAACTAGAATTCAAGCATGGCACCTAGCATTAGAAAAGGAAAAGTGATGCTGTGTGAGTGTTCTCACACATATGTCCTTTAAAAGCTTATTTATTTATCCAAATTTAATATATAACAAAAAGGAGGGATTAATATAGATTATATAAAATAAATCTTTTTAAATTTATCTAACTCAATTAATTAATTATAGAGAATTTCCCGTTTTATTTTTAAATCAAAATTTTCATTTCTTTGTTCTTCTAAGATATTCATACTAAATTTTGAATATAAAAAGTTCGTTACAAATATTAAATCGATTTGACATTGAGAAGCCATGCCAAATGACCTTCAACTCTCAATGAACAAAGACGGCGACGCTTAGACTATCAAACAACCCTATAAATCTATTTTTAGAATTATAATGACCCTCTTGAAATAATAATAGGTTTTTAACATAAACATACAAGGGTAATAAACATGAAATCAAATGATTGTTTTATTTTATTAATAGCTGTATATAGTAGAAATATGTTGATAACGGCTTTTTAAATTACCCTCTGAAAATAAATAATTATGGCTAAATTGATTTAATCTATCCGGGGGGAAAATGTATAAACATACTATTTTTCAAAAACCCTGATATAACAATTGCTTATTTTATTCGTAGATCAATGTGTTTGTAACGATAGAAGAACAAAGAAATGAAAATTTTGATTTAAAAATAAAACGGGAAATTCTCTATAATTAATTAATTGAATTAGATAAATTTAAAAAGATTTATTTTATATAATCTATATTAATCCCTCCTTTTTGTTATATATTAAATTTGGATAAATAAATAAGCTTTTAAAGGACATATGTGTGAGAACACTCACACAGATGCAAAAATAATTATTTATCAACAATTATAAAAGTCTTTGTAAATTTTCTAAATTTACGACGGTTTTGAACCAAAATACCTAATGTAATACAGTCATTTGCAAAAGTATAAGACCACCCATAGAAAAATCAGATTTAATGGAATTCCGCAAAAATAACATGCATATTTTACACATAAAAGAACAAAATAGACAGTACGTGGTCCTTTTGCTGTAATTAAAGTCGGTATTTTTTGGACCTCCTTTGTTTTTAATAACTTGTGCAATCCTCTTAGGCATGCTATAAATAAGAGACTTGCAGTAAGCTTTAGAAATGTCTGTGCGCGTGCACCAGACATGCTTTATTGCTTCAACAAGTGCCGTAGCATTGGGTGGTTGCTTTTCAGCGACTTTATTTTTCACAATACACCACAGATTCTCTATTGGATTCAAATCTGGGGTGTTACCTGGCTAGTCAAGCACTTTGATTTTCTGTGCCCTCAGATATTTCTTGACAATCTTCGCCCTGTGATACGGAGTCCCACCATGCATGAAAATTGAACATTTATGAACACCCATGTGAAGCTTCAACTTCTCATGTAACAAATTAAGGTACCGCTTTCCATTCATAGTGATTTTAGGTGGCACAAAATACAGACTAGCAGTACTGGACACAGACATTGCACCCCATATCATTTGGCTTGGAGAATGTTTCACAGTTTGAATCTTATGTCTCTCATCATATCTTTTTTTTCCTTGGGCGGCGAACACTTATAGCACATGCAGAAAATTGCTGCACACTTGACTTATCTGAAAATAAGACCCTACTCCACTTCTGTACTGTCCAATTCTGATATTGTCTTTCGAAAGTCAGTTATTTCTTTTTCATACTTGGAATAAGTCAAGGTTTCCTTGCAGGTTTATGGGATGATAAACCAAAATCTTTGGCCAAACGTCTTGAAATAGTATTCAAACTGACGCTGGTGCCTTTTGCAGCCAGATAATGTCTAATTGTATTGCAGGAGGTTCTGGAATCTCATACAACCATCTTTTTTACAGAAATACTACCTACATTTACAGAAATTCTTCAATGTTTTCCAAAAAGTCAAGACATTTTTAAAGATGAATTGTATAAAATTAAAGAATTTTAATGGTTTAGACAATTTCTTACCAGTTCCACAAGCAGTAAGTTTTGTAGCAAGCCCATATTCATATGCTTCTCTTGCTGATACAGATCGCCCAGTCATGATCAAATCAAGA